>OX381710.1:630827-885852 GCA_947462335.1 Harmothoe impar
CGGGTCCTAACCCTGCATAGACTCTACTTCTATATCTATACACTGTCTGTATTCTAACACTATGTTTTATACCTAGGTGCGGTACAGCGTAACCCTGCGTTAGTCCTGGCCTCAGCTGCTGTAGACCTGTTAGGGGTGTCGTGGACCATGTCTATAGACGGGTCGATGGCCGGGGAGTCGCAGAACTGTCAGTGTCTGCTGCTGCTGGTCCACCTCACCTGTATAGAGGTCCGCATGACGCTAGAGGACAAGAACCTGACTCAGGTAGGTACCCCCCCCCTACACCCCCCCCTACACCCCCCCTACACCCCCCCACACCCCCCTACACCCCCACACCCCCCCTACACCCCCCCCCCACACCTGTACACCCCCCCCTACAACCCCCCTACACCCCCCCCCCCCACACCTGTACACCCCCCCCCCCCCCACCTCACCTGTATAGAGGTCCGCATGACGCTAGAGGACAAACACCTGACACAGGTAGGTACCCCCCCCCTCTACACCCCCCCCTACACCTGTACACCCCCCCCTACCACACACCTGTACACCCCCCCCCCCCACCTCACCTGTATAGAGGTCCGCATGACACAAGAGGACAAAAACCTGACTCAGGTAGGTACCCCCCCTACACCCCCCGTACACCCCCCCCACACCTGTACACCCCCCACACACCTGTACACCCCCCCCCCCCCACACCTGTACACCCCCCCTACACACACCCCCTACACCCCCCCCCCACACCTGTACACCCCCCTACACCCCCCCTACACCCCCCCCCCCACCTCACCTGTATAGAGGTCCGCATGACGCTAGAGGACAAACACCTGACACAGGTAGGTACCCCCCCTACACCCCCCCTACACCCCCCCCACCTACACCCCCACACACACCCCTCTACACCCCCCCTACACCCCTACACCTACCCCCCCCCCACACACACATGTACCCCCCCCCCCTACACCCCCCCCCTACACCCCCCCCCCCCCCCACCTGTACACCCCCCCCCCACCTCACCTGTATAGAGGTCCGCATGACGCTAGAGGACAAGAACCTGACACAGGTAGGTACCCCCCCCTACACCCCCCCCCCCCACACACCTGTACACCCCCCCCACACCTGTACACCCCCCTTACACCCCCCCTACACCCCCCCTACACCCCCCCTACACCCCCTACACCCTCCCACACCCCCCCCCTACACCCCCCCCTACACCCCCCTCTACACCCCCCCCTACACCCCCCCCTACACCCCCCCTACACCCCCCCCTACACACCTGTACACCCCCTCTACACCCCCCCTTCACCCCCCCCCTACACCCCCCCTACACCCCCCCACACACCCCTACACCTGTACACCCCCCCACACCTGTACACCCCCCCCCTACACCCCCCCTACACCCCCCCCCCCCCCCACCTCACCTGTATAGAGGTCCGCATGACGCTAGAGGACAAACACCTCACCCACGTAGGTACCCCCCCCTACACCCCCCTCTACACCCCCCTCTACACCCCCCTACACCCCCCCCCCTACACCCCCCCTACACCCCCCCCCCACACACACCTGTACACCCCCCCCCCACACCTGTACACCCCCATCCCCCACACCTCACCTGTATAGAGGTCCGCATGACGCTAGAGGACAAGAACCTCACTCAGGTAATAAAAGAATAATTTTAAAATGAAAATTCTGCGAAGGAAAAATTCTTGTCAAAAAGACAGTATTATGTCCCCATTATGTTTCCCAAAATGTTTTCCCATGTCAGAATTGTTGGTAAAGAATGGGGAAAATGTTGGGGAAGCCCTGGCGCTTGAATGCAGCCTTGATGAGCAGCCTCACCTGGGCTGCATCCATGTAGCATGATCACAAACTATGCAGGCTTTAGAGGGTAATGTGTATCATCTGACCCCCATACAGGTGTGTATGTGTCCTATATAACCCCATACAGTTTCCTGTTACCTGCTACATAATGTGTCTATATACTAATGTATATGAATGTGTCCTATATTACCCCACACAGGTACTAGAGATCGGGGAGCTGCTGGTCTCGTGTTACCGGTTGCTAGAGAACATCATCAGTTACCTGGCGACGGGGCCGTCCCTGGCGCTGGATGCACGTAAGGTGGGGCAGCTGCACGCCGCCATGGTCGGGGCTTTTAAACGCTGTACTGTTCTTCCTGCGACAAGTCGACAACGAGCACCCAGAACAGGTCAGTCATGTTATATAGTTATTACCTATAGTACACTTATAAATAGTGGACTCCAGTAGGGGTGTCGTGGTCTGTGTCAGAGTGCATTAGAGGGTGTGACTTTAAACGCTGTCCTCTACTTCCTGCGACAAGTCGACCACCAGCACCCAGAACACGGGCGACACAGCGGCACGGCCCTTTTAGGCCCTTTTAAAAATCGACGGACCCAGGAAAATTAGGGATAAAAATCGACCCATAGGGATTTTTCTCTAAGTTCTTATATACCTAAAAATCGACATAATGACACAGTCCTGCTAAAAATCGACACGGCGACATGGTCAAAATTGTGGGTACCCATGTAGAGGCACAGAACAGGTAAGGTGGTAGTCATGTAGGGTATACCTAGAGTAAACTCCTTATGGGGTTCGAGTCCTGATGTTTCTGAGAAACATTGTTTTCTGAGAATCTGTGTCCCTCGCAATAGGATTACAGTATTCGACGTAATAAGCGCAGTGCACCTAAAAAACTAAATTTCATTCTAATAAGCGCACACCCTCACACCCAAAAAAGCACACAATACGCTCAAAAAGTATTTTATGACACATTTCTAATAGTCGATAGTTTCATTTGGGCTAAAAATTGACAAATTTGGGAGGTTTTACACTCTAAAATTGACTCAAAAAGAGGGGTGTGCGCTTATTAGGGGATGTGCGCTTATTAGGTCGAATACGGTATCTCTAACTTAAATCTGTTGTTAATTACCATGACACTGCAAATTCATCCCATGCCACTTTCCTACAGAGTCAGAGCCCGTTAGTCATGGCTTCTCTCCGCGTGCTCGGGTCCTGGATCGCCGAGGAAACGACGGCTCTCCAAAAAGAGGTCCAAGAGCTGCTGCCCTTCATTCTCTCCGTCTGGTAAATATATAAAACATATATCAGTTATATTTACTAACATTTAATACACATGCAATAAACGTTTTAGTTATTCATTAGATAAAGATAAAGAACTAAGGGCATTGTGGCTACAATGACAAAGGTATCTTAGTTGTGTAGAGACACACTGTACTTGTCGATAATGGATGTGGGAGTGAAATAGAAGCAAAATATAAGTACCAGAAAGGGCCTCAAGACTAGTATTGGTACAACAAAGGCCCTCAGGGCTAGTAGTGGTGCCACAAAAGGCCCTCAGGGTCAGTAGCGGTACCACAAAAGGCCCTCAGGGTCAGTAGTGGTACCACAAAAGGCCCTCAGGGTCAGTAGCGGTACCACAAAAGGCCCTCAGGGTCAGTAGCGGTACCACAAAAGGCCCTCAGGGCTAGTGTGGGTAGCACAAAAGGCCCTCAGGGCTAGTGTGGGTAGCACAAAAGGCCCTCAGGGCTAGTAGTGGTGCCACAAAAGGCCCTCAGGGCCAGTAGTGGTACCACAAAAGGCCCTCAGGGTCAGTAGCGGTACCACAAAAGGCCCTCAGGGCTAGTGTGGGTAGCACAAAAGGCCCTCAGGGCTAGTGTGGGTAGCACAAAAGGCCCTCAGGGCTAGTGTGGGTAGCACAAAAGGCCCTCAGGGCTAGTAGTGGTACCACAAAAGGCCCTCAGGGCTAGTAGTGGTACCACAAAAGGCCCTCAGGGTCAGTAGCGGTACCACAAAAGGCCCTCAGGGCTAGTGTGGGTAGCACAAAAGGCCCTCAGGGCTAGTGTGGGTAGCACAAAAGGCCCTCAGGGCTAGTAGTGGTACCACAAAAGGCCCTCAGGGCTAGTAGTGGTACCACAAAAGGCCCTCAGGGTCAGTAGCGGTACCACAAAAGGCCCTCAGGGCTAGTGTGGGTAGCACAAAAGGCCCTCAGGGCTAGTGTGGGTAGCACAAAAGGCCCTCAGGGCTAGTAGTGGTGCCACAAAAGGCCCTCAGGGCCAGTAGTGGTGCCACAAAAGGCCCTCAGGGCTAGTAGTGGTGCCACAAAAAGCCCTCAGGGCTAGGAGTGGTACCACAAAAAGCCCTTAGAGTTAGTATCGGTAGAACAAAAGGCGCTTAGGTTTAGTATTAGTGGTACCACAAAAGGTCCTCAGTCAGTAGCATTGCCACAAAAGGCCCTCAGGGCTAGTAGTGGTGCCACAAAAGGCCCCTAGGGCTAGTAGTGGTGCCACAAAAGGCCCTCAGGGCTAGTAGCGGTACCACAAAAGGCCCCTAGGGCTAGTAGTGGTGCCACAAAAGGCCCTCAGGGCTAGTAGCGGTACCACAAAAGGCCCTCAGGGCTATCAGCGTTACCACAAAATCTAACTTGGCTCCTTTTCCGGCAGCTCCAAGAACCTGGAGGCGCGCAGACAGGTGCTGACCCCTGACGGCAACACGGAGAACCAGCCGGAGAAGATGGATGCCGGAGACGCCTCGCTCTCCCCGCTCCCCCACGCCGGTCCCGCCGCCGACACATCGGTGCCAGAGGTGGGTCGAGTGGAGATAAAGTTAAATTCACATATTTTCAGGTTTCAATATTTATGCTGTCCCCTCAGTTTGAGACAAATTTATAAACCAAACTCTGAATCAATTATGCAGCTTTAAACTGTAATAACAGGATAAAAACTACTTATAAGCTGACCACCCCACTTTGAGAGAAGGCAATAAGCCGAATCAAGCCTAAAATGGAAAAAAAAGTCAGCTTTACGGTACATTCAATTCTGATAACTTTGATTACAGGCTTTTACAACCAAAATTATGAGTGGGCTGATGGGGGAAAAAGTTCCAATGTGGCATTTTTTTCCAAATTTTAGTACTAAGAATCCAAAGTGGACAATTCTTTTATTTATTTTTTATTTTTTTAATATTGTAAAAATCTTGGCAGAAAAAAGGGAAAAACCTTTATTGAGATAACATGATGTTCCAGCTTTAGAACTGACTACCACTATTTGTTATAGATGTAGCATGATGTTAATACCTTAGTATAGACCCTACATGATGTTTCAGGTGGTACATTAGTATAAAGCCCTATGGTGTTTCAGGTGTTACATTAGTATAAAGCCCTATGATGTTTCAGGTGTTACATTAGTATAAAGCCCTATGATGTTTCAGGTGTTACATTAGTATAAAGCCCTACGTGATGTTTCAGGTGTTACATTAGTATAAAGCCCTATGATGTTTCAGGTGTTACATTACTATAAAGCCCTATGATGTTTCAGGTGGTTCGGTTCCTGCTGCCCGGGTTGTGTCACCTGTTACGTTAGTATAAAGCCCTATGATGTTTCAGGTGGTGCGGTTCCTCCTCCCCGGGTTGTGTCACCTGTCGGCTGACGAGGAGGCCCGTAAGGTGCTCATGTTGGCCGGGGGCCCCGAGCTGCTCGTGAACTACTTCGACTACCAGTGGACCTTCTTTGTGTCTCCCGGAAACACCGAGGACTGCAAGGTGAGGGCTATAACCTGACACATTGTGAACCATGATCAAGAATTTGCCACACACTGAGGTGGGATTTCATAGTACATTGAGGTTTAACCGTAAATTCTCGCATCTGAGCATAACCCTCATATAATCCACACCTAGGGTTTTGGAAAGTACTATAAGCCTCACAAGGGGCCTGATTCGGGTCACTTTATTATTTTAGTATACACCAAAAAACTTACCTCTAAGCCGCCGCACTGGCGATCTGACTTGCGAATTTTCCGTAAACCCATGAGGCCAAAAAATGATAAATTTGATCTCTAAATTTACAATCCAATTATTTGCAAGAATTAATATAAAAATATTAATTGTGTATTGTTGTTTTCCCCCTTTGGCAGATGGCGTTGACGACGTTGTGTGGGGTGATGCTGAACCTGGTTGTGCTGGAGGGAGCCATGATGGCCAACACGGACCAGGGCAAGGCACTCCTCCGCTGTGCCATAGTCGGTCTGCCACATGTCGGTAAGTACATAAGCCCACAAGTGCCACAGTATTTACCGTATTCGACGTAATAACCGCCTGGGCAGTGGGCGCTTATAAGATTGTTTTTATGGCAGTTTTAGTTTAATTGTCTCCAAAATCGTGAAATTTAAGCCTTTGTTCTAGTCTATAAATGCCTCAAAACGGGCGTGGGGGGGGGGGGGGGAGGGCGCTTATTACGTCGAATACAGTATATTGTTTATTAAAATAAACATAAACTTTTTTTTTGATAATATTTTTTTAATGTCCCCAAAAAATCAAATTTAAAAAAAAAAAAACTTTTTGAAAAAAATATTTCTTTCTGTCACTGTCAGTCTGGTGCATAGAAACCTGTGGCAGGTGTCATTTAGCATTGGGGTGGTAAGTGTTCCTGTATGTTAACTGACAAGTTGCTGACATGCCTCTATTTG
Source organism: Harmothoe impar (assembly GCA_947462335.1). Taxonomy (NCBI): domain Eukaryota; kingdom Metazoa; phylum Annelida; class Polychaeta; order Phyllodocida; family Polynoidae; genus Harmothoe; species Harmothoe impar. The sequence goes on from OX381710.1 coordinate 637,327, forward strand.
TCTGTTTATCCCACAGAGCACCGAGAGCGGGACCTGGTGCTGGCCCTGAACCTGGCCGTGCTCGGACTCATGATGCTGCGACACTACACGAGTAAGTCAAGACTCAAGTATACAACACTTACTACCTTCCCCCCAATAAGGCTCTTGTATAAAGATTAGCTATACCAGCCCACATTGTGAGAGCAACTATGAGACATGGGGTTCTTTCAGGACTCTCCGGAAATCTGGAATTTTGAAAAATAAATTTGTATAGATTCTTAGGGAGTTATCATTTTAAAAACAAGGGGGGGCTGGTGGGTTGGGAGGGGGCAAAAAAAGTTGGAACCTTTGACTGGGGGGGGGCGGGGTGTAAAAAAAATTTAACGTGTTTTGAGCAAAAAAACCTGCGCGATATTATGCTTCAAAGGGCCTGTGCATGCGCCGATTTTCAATCCCCCGTTGTTAATAAAATGATTACTCCTTAAGTCTCTGGAGGGACCCATCTCCTACAGTTCATCTCATAGAAGGGGTTTTAGCCCTGTCTTGTAATTTTCGTCAAAACTTTTTTGTTCCCCGTTGTAGGTGAGGAGCAGTGTAAGTGCGAGGCGTTCTGCAAGTCGTCCATCCACCTCCTGAGTCGCGCTCACTGCCGGAAGCGGCTCTCAGACGCCGGCTGGAACGTGCAGGTGTCCGACTCCTACACACCCTACTGGGCGGACGGGTCCGAGCTCTGGATGCTCGCCATGCAAGGTAAGGTATACATGTTATATACCAGTACTAACCTACACTCCTACACCCCACACTCAGTGTTATAATACACCCTACTGGGGGGACGGGTCCGAGCTCTGGATGCTCGCCATGCAAGGTGTGTTACATGTATATATATACAGAGCTGCACAGGAAAGTGGCCGAGTCACTGGTTACTGCACGAGTGGTGCCTGGGCCGTATTGCACGCTGGCCGTAGGCCTAGTGAAATACGGCCCAGGCACCACAAGTGCAGTAACAAGTGAAGAGGACACTTTTAAGTGACGCTCTGTATTTATTTCAGGGTTTTCCATGAAAACTAGACACAAACGATGTTTATTTACGTGCACGCACCTTGTTTTCTTTCCCGGGACCGCCATTTTGGATTTTATGTGACGTCACATGATCCACACGTTGCTTGGTGACCCCATGGCGACCCCATAGCGACCCCATAGCGACCCTTGGGAGCGTGCAATATGGCAACAGCGTGTAATACGACCTAGGGTTATTACACGCTCCCCTGGGGAACGGCCCTCCCATTGCTTTAGCATTGATAGACCGTATTCACCATGAAATAAAGAGTTATACATGCTTACTGGGCTCTGATATAGTCAAAGCTAACTCCTACACCCCGTACTGGGGGGACGGGTCTGGATGCTCGTCATGCAAGGTGTGTATGTTGCCATGAATATATATGATGAATACATGTTTCTATACTATATGGACCCGGAAATATAAGTGAATTAGGAGGAACTTGGGGTTAAAGTGTCTGTTGCTACCCACGCCGAGCAGAGATCTCAGCATCTCTGCACTATGCCTGCAATTAACACGCATGGATAAAGTGACCAGAACTTACCGAGCGATAATACCAAATTTAGTGCACCACAATTTGACGAATATGTAGACTATTCTTGTGGAGCGAGGGTCCGAGTCCAGAGACAGAGCCTCACCTTCACATTGTATGTACATGTATTAAAGCTGCCCTACCCGGTAGTACTAAGACAACACCTGACAATATCTAGGAATTAAGTGCCTCTACATGGGTACCCTCCTTTTTTACCATGTCGCCATGTCGATTTTTATCCATATAGAATATACTAGTTCCTTTTAAACAAGTCTGTGTCCGTCGATTTTGAAAACCCCCATGTAACACGTGTCATGTTTTTTTTAAAACCCCTGTGTCGCCGTGTCACACGTGTCGCATTTTACCCATGTAGAGCCACAATTAAGAAAGTTCTCACTAAAGTTTAGAGTCTTTTTTAGCAGCTGCAGGATAGTGAGAGGTGAGACCTGAACATTGAGTTAACCATTCCTTAACATAGATCTATAATGATGTTACTCTCACCCTTACAGCGTTGGCGGCAGACCTGGCGGTGTATCCGTGGTTACCGCGGGTGGTGCTGGGGACCGGCCTCCTCCCCATCATACTGAGACTACTCAAGGACGTCAAGGGTAAGGGCGCCTATTTCTTTATTCTTACAGGCCCGCCGCAGTAGCATGTTTTCATGGAAGCTAAATCAGACCATTAGGCCACTCCAAATTTAAAAAAATGGTCTACGGATCTACAATATCAGTTTGTAAAAATGTAGTAAAATATTTTCCCTCAGAAAAAAATACATTCGCCCGCAACTCTTGATTTGAGGTTGAAATCCATAGAGAAAAAAATGGAAAAAAAAATGTACCCGCCCTCGCCAACTTTTGAAAAACAAGATCTGTATACCAACGTTTTTATTTAGTGTGGCCTTATTAAAGTTTTTAAGTACGGTAGTAAAACGTGAATTTTTTTTTTTTTTAATTCTTTTTAAATTCTATCCTCTGTACTTGAGAAAATGTTCAAAGTGTCCGTATGTAAAAGGATAAAAAAGAGAGTGGCCTAAGCATATTCATGATATCTAGCTACTCAATTAAACTTTGATTTTATAATTGCCTTTATGGCCTATACTTAAACTATCGTCAAGACCCATAACTATTTGCTTCAGTAGGACCGGAGTATGACTTGTTGTCTCTTTATTATTGCAGGTGAAGTAGAGAGAGACGCTATCGTGGCCTACCAGGGAGTCATGGTTGCCATGGCGAAGAACGACAAAACGGCCAAACAGCTGCTCCGTGAACAACAGGGGCAACAACTCGCACGGTGAGTCGACAACACGTCTACTACTTACACATTACCTGACACTTACTACGGAGGCCTAGAAGGCCGCGATTATAGTCTGGAAATTTAAAAAATAAATTAATTAAAATTGAAAATTGGTTTTGAATAGTAAAAAGTGATTTTGTGAATAAAATGTAATTCATTGTGTATAATATCTTTTCCATTTTTCATTGCAGGACCCATAAAATGGACGAACTTGGCCGTGCGTTAGCGAGATGAATAGTTTAGAGTATCAACAAATGTTATCCTTACCTCAGTAGTTTAAGACCAGACCAGGAGAATTAACCCTTTACGGACAGCATGATGCCCGCTCGTCTGTCGTTGTGATACACAGGCCCGGCGAGTAACTCGCCGGCATCGTGTATCAACCTCATAGTGTCACCATGATACATGAATGTATACATTGATGCATCATGACGACAAAAGGTCAGTACCTTGCCGTTAAAGGGTTAACATGTTGTCCCTTAAACCTTTAAGGACGCGTGTCACTAATAGTTGACATTTCATGATACACCAATGCAGCCCTAGTGAGTTACTCGCCAGGGCTGCCTTGGTGCATCATACCGACCCTACGGGTGCGTCTCAACCCCGTAGGGTCGGCATGATGCTTGAATGCAGCTCTCTGGCGGGTTACTCGCCAGGGCTGCATTCATGCATCATGCTGACTAAGGGCATGATGCATTAGGGTATCATGCCGTCCTTAAAGAGTTAAAGGGTTTAATAGTATAGGACTTTGGGTCCCTGATGGTAGAAGATGTTGAGTGGACAGCCTTTTATAATGTGACCCGCCTTGACGTTAAACCGAGCTGTCAATCCAGCTTCAGTCATTACCGGGTTAACCCTTTGAGGACAGCATGGTGCATGAACATGGCATGATGCATGAATGCAGTCCTGGCGAGTAGCTCACCAGGACTGCATTTATGCATCATGCCGACAACACAGGTCTGTCCCTACAGGGTTGACCGCCCCGTTAGGTATCAGGCATACAATGTGTCATAGGACAATGTACCACACCGGGGGCACATTGGTTGTTAGGTGTAGCCAGTTAAATCTTCTTTTTTATCTCTTTTTTTAAATATACCGGTAGTACAAAATATGGTACATGTATCCATATAATATGAGGCTAACCCGTAATGTTGGTACAAGTTGAACACTTGTGAGGTTTCTCTCCTGTGTGTAGCTGTTGTTCATCTCCTTCTTTTCTCTCTTCTACAATACAAACATTGTGTATGACCTCTTCATATCCCAGTCAGGGTCGCCATAGCTGCCGATATTCAATCATGCTACCTACAACTAGCCATGTACCGCGCAGAATTCCACTACGACTGAGACTTTCCTCTTCCCCCATACCCACCTTATACATGTTACTTCCCTTGACCTGTACAATCTGTAGAACATATACCATAATTATATAGCCTTCTCCCCTCTATATATACCATATCAGACGTACACGAAGTATTCACTCAATCCAAGACTTATTACTTGCCACTTTTTCACGTCTCAGTGATTCATGTAATAGATCAGTTATATCAGCTACATGTATTAAAGAAAATATCAGAGTCCACTAAAAACACGGTAAATGTCAGTAGGTGTGGACGGCTACTGGAGGTTGTGTGATTGTTAAGTGTCTACATGCGGGATAATCAATCTCTGACCATGACTTGGTGTGATGGACGCCGTGTCTAGGCTGGGTGTAAAGATGAAGATCGAAGATGAATCATGATAATTCAATTGTAAGAATATGATGGTGATACATGGAAAGGATTTTATCACAAGGTGGTATGCCTTCCTGGTAGGAGAGATTACAGACTGTCAGAGACACCGATTAGTTGTACAGCTTTTAGTGGTGAATATGCAGACCTTCACAATACGTGTGTAGTATATACACAGTTGCAGTACAGTACGCTTAATTAATATGACCAACATATTTCTATCAATAGTTAAAGAGTTTAATTGGGCTTAATTTTTGGGTCAAATTCACTGTCGCTAAGTCGACCCAAATATAGAGTGTATGTTATTAAGGGATCGGGGCTAATTACGTTGGATACGGTACATGGACTACCGGTACCATATAACCTCACCATGACATACAAGTCATATTTTTCTCTGCCCATATAGACCCATGTCCCATTTTGACTAGATGTGGTCAATAGGTAGTTGGGTGGCATGGGTAATACCGCACGAGAGGATGTCTAGAAGGTGCCAAATACATGTCGTTATTAAAGCATGACACGCGGGCCTGGTTTATATTTTTATATGCTGCTTATGTTTATAACTGTGTATGCTTGTTAACCCTTTAAGGACGGTATCATGTCCTAATGATTCATTCTTCGCACAAATATGGATGATTATGTGACCTTTGTGTGGTTGCTGTGTGCTGTTTGTGGGTTATGATGTATCTTGTGCTCATTGTTTATTGCTTTAGGGTGAAAAGGTGAGAAGCCTGTTCTTCATGTATCAATAAATCATTATAATGTTGCCGAACCCGTTGAGGACGGCATGATGCATCAAGGCTTCATCTTCAGGTCTTGTCATGATGCAATAATGCAGGGCCAGCAAGTATCATCTCAGGGTGACAGCCCTTTGAGAGTGCATCAAACCTGTAGGGTCAGCATGATGCATCATGCCGATCAGAGTACATAATTGCACTGTGTTTCTCTTATAAAAGGGTTAAACCACACTGATCTGTAGTATATGGTTCAAATGTCAGTATTCGGTTTCATTTGCTCAAAATGCCTGTACTGTCACTACATGTATCCACATTAGATATCAAACCACATATATCATTTGTGCTATACATATCGTTATGACTGACTTTAATATGCCTAATGGTTTTAAGGATGGAATACCTGTTAAAGTTGTGAGGGTTGGCAGCACCAGCTAGTGGGGGTACCTGTTAACATGTACCTGAATTGAAGCCGTGGTGAATGTACAAATGTGTATACTAAAGGAGTGATCATGTTTTAACAACGGTAAAAACGCTACAGCTGTGTGAGCTGAGGCTATAGGAACTGAAGAACATAAGATAACGTACAACATATAAGTTCCCTCTGCCGCCACTCCTACTACCATAGGGTTCCCACCCGTCAGTTAAAAGTCAATTTTTGTTTTTAGTTTTATTTGCTTTAAAAGTCAGTTAAATGTCAGTTAAAAATGAAATTTCATATTTTGTCAGTTAATTTACAGATTTCTGAGGAAATGTCAGATAAAAGTCAGTTAAAAAAATATTTTCAGCAAAGTTACAAAATGCACAATTCGATTTTTAGATTTTAAAAAAATCTTGGAATGGTTATACGCAAAAAGTGAGATATCCGCCAAATGTTTGGTACTATACGTGTCAGGATTTTCTGTCAGTTAAAACTTTGACTGAAAAATAGTGGGAACCCTATAATATATGACAGACAGTAACCACCATGGCGCTGCAGTAGACTACTCTGTACTATATGAAAGCATTACGCTGTGAGAACACGTCGTGTTCTAATACGTCATATGTTACCTACTGTAAGGGCTTTCACTGTGTAACCAAAGGACGGTAAGGGTGCATATTGATGTATACAGAACCTACATATACAATACTATATACTGATCAGGCCTTAAAAAAGTTGTGTTCAGATAACATTGCCTCAAAAAAATAGGGGCCGTACTAAGGTAGATTTTTTTAAAACCAATTTTTAAAAAGATTATCGCAGAGAAAATTCCTCATTTTTCTCATAATTTCAGTCAATTGTTTTTAATTTTGAAAAATGCCTAAAAAAAAAAAAAAAAAGTTATGGCCAAAAAAATAGGGTCAATCGCGATACCTGAACACAAGCTTTTTTGGCCTGATGTTGCCCCCAGGATACTCCATGTATAACCTATGTATCAGCATATGCCTTAACTTTAGAATCTCAGCTCAAAAGTTGCAGACAAAATGTACCCCTGTTATCTGCTTTTATGTATCACATGTGGAGTCTTAAAACTGAGAATGAAAGCATATATATTTGTACGGCTTCAGTTTGTTAGCGTTTAAAAGGACCGTATAGTGCTTTAATGCGCTCGCTATGCCCGTTGACTGCATAATGCAGCCCTGGTGAGTTACTCACCAGGGCTGCCTTGGTGCATCATGACGACCCTTATGGAGTGTCGCAACCCGGTAGGGTCGTCATGATGCATGAATGCAGCCCTGGCGAGTTACTCGCCAGTACTGCATTCATGCATCATGATGATAAAGGGCATAATGCATTAAAGCACTCCGCGGCCCTTTAAATGGTTGACCGATGTAGCATATATCTGATATGAGGAAGGTGTGGGTGATATTTAAAGTTGCTTGTGATATTTATAAGTCTGCTTGGTCTGCATTTCTGTTCCGTGTTCTCGGCGTTGTTTCATCAATGTAATTGATGCGGAGTACTCTAACCCGTACACCGAGTTGACACCTGTGTTTTATATTTGCCTCACTGTGGGGCGCGTTCATGTACATACATGTAAAGTATCATGTAGCTTTAATAAAACTGTATCACAAGAAATTCAGCCAGTGTCCATCTTCCTCTAATAGAGTGTCCATGTTCTTTACATAAAATACCATAAATCCTTGCGTATCAACCTGTACCTGGGGTAGGCCTAGAGCATCAATTACAATAAAAAGCATTAACCAACAACAGTAATACTGTATTAACTTTTATTCAAGGAAACCCTCAGATTAAGACTAGAGCATTTTGGTTACCGGTAATATTACATTATCAGGCCAAATTTATCAACAGTTTACATTTTTGGCCTAAGGAAGGAAACAATTCAGATCATCAATTCAATCAGCCAGATAAAAAAAATGGAAAAAAGGCCACTCTGTTACCCGAGGTATTGAGGTGGCATCCACTGAGTATTTCTGAGCATTTCCTCCATGTCCTCTAAATTACTGTAGCTATCTAGATATTTATGAGTTTACTATTCGCTTTAGCAACTCAAGAATGCTTTAGGATATCCTTCAAATTCTCTAAACTACCTATCTATATGCTGTGAGTTGTATGTTATACATGGTGTATATAGGGGCCTGCGACATTTGTAAAACTAAAACAGTACAAGTAGATGTGTAATCTCACCGGGGAGGTAGCCTGCAATGTTTATAATAGCACCAGTGTCTGAGTTAAACAGTTACTGCATGACTACCGTAAAACCTAACTTGCGTATTTGTAAATGCTGTAAACCTCAGAGAGGGCATGAGAAGTGTTGATTTGGTACTGTAGTATGCTCATAACATCTCACGTGTAAGCCGCACCCTGACGTTAGGCCGATCACATAAGCTGCACGGGCCATCTCACTTGCGTACTAGCTGCGGCTTCTACGCGAGAATTTACGTTATTAGCTTTAGCGACCTATAAATATATTCCCTCCATATTCTCTAAACTAGCTATCTATGTAAAGTGTTATAAATGTTATACAGGGGCATGCAACATTTTTAGAACCAAAACAATTAAACAGTAGAAGTACAAGTAGTCGTGTAACCTCAGCGGCTAGTGTTGATGACAGCACCATATTCCTGAGTACCGGTACATGTATTAGCAAAAGATTCACAATCATGCTTGATTTTAACAGGCTGCCGTATTACAACTATGAACAGCCCCATATAAATGATATTATGCATGTTTAAACATTTGTAAAATACGTGTAAAACTAACATAGATTTGAAAGACTTTACTTGCAAATGCAATCTTTGCCAAATAAAATTTCAAAACTCTAACTCTAACTCTAACTAAGAAGTAACAATTAAGTTCTTATCCTGTAATATTCCTGAAGCATTTAACTATTGCTCATCGATCAAACAAGGACTTAAAGAACAACACATTCTATAACTGATATGTATCTCCTCAGTATATAATCAGAAATGAAATATCACTCCATCCACCATTGCCAGGTTATGGGAGTTAACGTCTAGGTATTGTAAAACTTTTTCAGTAAAACTGTCTTACATACTAAAGGAGAGTTTACTGTTTTGGGCATTTAATGCATTTTAATACAATAGATTCAAGTACCGATATCCATACGGTAGAGCACTGCTAGTGAGACCCTGTGTTTATGAAGATTGTGTCCAGACAAGGAAAGAAAAACATGTTCATAAGAATTCCTTTCTTGGTTGATTTTAAAGCAAATAATGACTCTTAGACACTGATGTGAGTGGCGAGGTGATCCAGTAGATTTCTGAAAGCTGAGGGAAGCTAGAGTAGTTCTGTGCTACCTGAATGACACTTTGTGATGTTAAACTCACATTGTCCTTAAACTCCCGACCACATTGCAGACACATGGTTGCCTTGTGCGGGTCGTCAAGTGTTGTTCCAAGCACTGTAAAGAGTTTACTACAGTCCGAACACACACGAGGTGTCTCTCCTTTGTGGGCCGAACACACATGAGGTGGCTCTCCTGTGTGGGCCGAACACACACGAGGTGTCTCTCCTGTGTGGGCCGAACACACACGAGGTGTCTCTCCTTTGTGGGCCGAACACACACGAGGTGTCTCTCCTGTGTGGGCCGAACACACGTGAGGTATCTCTCCTGCGTGGGTCGTCATAAATTTGAGTCCTTAAGTTCCCTGTCTGCATGTACTGTGCGTCATCATGTGTTTCTCTAAAGTGCCCGCCCATGTAAACTGTTTACCACATTGCGAACATTGGTGAGGTTTCCGTCCTGTGTGCGTCATCATGTGTTCCTTTAAGTTACTTTGGCATATAAACCTTTTCCCACATTGAGAACAACTATGAGGTTTCTCTCCTGTGTGGGTCATCATGTGTTTCCTTAAGTCAGCAGTTATTCTAAAATGTTTACCACATTGGGAACACTCATGAGGTTTCTCTCCCGTGTGGGTCGTCATGTGTCTCTGTAGGTATTCTGCCAGTTTAAACTGTTTGCCACATTGAGAACACATATGTGATTTCTCCCCTGTGTGGGTCGTCAGGTGTTTATTTAAAGAACTAGACTGTGTAAACTGTCTCCCACATTGGGAACATTGGTGAGGTTTTTCTCCTGTGTGGGTCATCATGTGTCCCTTTAAGGCACTTCTCTGCCTAAACCGTGTACCACATTGAGAACACTTGTGAGGTCTCTCTCCTGTGTGGGTCATCATGTGTACCTTTAAGTTACATGCCTTTGTAAACTGTTTACCACACTGCACACACATGTGAGGTTTTTCCCCTGTGTGGATCAGCATATGTTCCTTTAGGTGACTTGCTCTTAACTGTCTAGCACATTGTGAACATTCAATCATGTGATCTTTTAAGATATCACCGGATGCAGAATGTTCTTGAGATTTCTCTTCTGAGTGGATGATCACATGTTCCTTTAAGAAATCTGCCTGCGGAAATTGGTTATCCCATAGAGGAAATACTCGAGGTTTTTCTTCAGTATCTGCCAGTGTGTCTTCCTTTACAATATCTGCCTGTCCAAAATGTCCATCCCATTGCAAACAAACCTGAAGTTTCTCTTCAGTCGTTCTCGGTTCCCCTAATGTGTCTGCCTGCATAAACTGAGAATATTCTTGAAGTTTCTCTTCAGAGTGAACCAGCGTATGTTCCTTCAAGGTATCTGCGTGGGAAACCTGGCTACTCAGATGACAAACTTGAGGTGTCTCATCAGTGTTGATCATGGTATGTTGCTTTATAACATCTGCCTGTGCAAACTGGTTACCCCATTCAGGACATTCCTGAGGGAATCCATGAGCTTCCTCTTCTGTGTGGATTGTTGCATGCTTCCTAAATGGATCTAGCTGCCCCAACTCTTCTTGTGGTGTCTCTTCAGTTAGTGTGGGTTCCTCCAATGTATCTTCTTGTGGTGTCTCTTCAGTTAGTGTGGGTTCCTCCAATGTATCTTCTTGTGGTGTCTCTTCAGTTAGTGTGGGTTCCTCCAATGTATCTTCTTGTGGCGTCTCTTCAGTTAGTGTGGGTTCCTCCAATGTATCTTCTTGTGGTGTCTCTTCAGTTAGTGTGGGTTCCTCCAATGTATCTTCTTGTGGTGTCTCTTCAGTTAGTGTGGGTTCCTCCAATGTATCTTCTTGTGGCGTCTCTTCAGTTAGTGTGGGTTCCTCCAATGTATCTTCTTGTGGTGTCTCTTCAGTTAGTGTGGGTTCCTCCAATGTATCTTCTTGTGGCGTCTCTTCAGTTAGTGTGGGTTCCTCCAATGTATCTTCTTGTGGCGTCTCTTCAGTTAGTGTGGGTTCCTCCAATGTATCTTCTTGTGGTGTCTCTTCAGTTAGTGTGGGTTCCTCCAATGTATCTTCTTGTGGCGTCTCTTCAGTTAGTGTGGGTTCCTCCAATGTATCTTCTTGTGCAAACTGAGGATATTCCTCAGGTTTATCTTCTGAGTGGATCATTGTCTCTTCATTTACGATACTTGGCTCGGCAAACTGTTCATCCCATTGAGAACTTTCTTGAGGGTTCTCCTCGTCATTGGTCACCATGTTTTCTTTCAGGATATCTTCCTGGACGAATTCCTCACTACTTTGAGAAGAGACTTGAGAGGTCACATCGATGTCCATCATTGTGTCTTCCTTTAATGCCTCTTCCTGTGTGAGCTGCTCACCATTTTCAGAAAGCTCATGTGTTTTTTCTCCTGTGTGTTTCATCATGTGTTTCTTTAAAGTACCCGCCCATGTAAACTGTCTCCCACATTGGGAACATTGGTGAGGTTTCCGTCCTGTGTGTGTCATCATGTGTTCCTTTAAGTTACTAATCTGCGCAAACTTTTTCCCACATTGAGAACAACTATGAGGTTTCTCTCCTGTGTGGGTCATCATGTGTTTCCTTAAGTCAGCAGTTGATCTAAAATGTTTACCACATTGGGAACACTCATGAGGTTTCTCTCCTGTGTGTACCGTCATGTGTTTCAGAAGATACTCAGCTAGTTTAAACTGCTTGCCACATTGAGAACACATATGTGATTTCTCCCCTGTGTGAATGATCATGTGTTTATTTAAAGAACTAGACTGTGTAAACTGTCTCCCACATTTGGGACATTGGTGAGGTTTTTCTCCTGTGTGAATCATCATGTGTCCCTTTAAGGCACTTCTCTGCCCAAACTGTCTACCACATTGAACACACTTGTGAGGTTTCTCTCCTGTGTGAATGACCATGTGACCCTTTAAGTTACCAGCCCGATTAAACTGTTTACCACATTGAAAACACATGTAAGGTTTCTCCCCTGTGTGGATGATCATGTGCGTCTTTAAGCTACTTGCCATTGTAAACTGTTTACCACATTGGGAACACTTGTGAGGTTTCTCTCCTGTGTGGATGATCATGTGTTCCTTTAGGTCACCTGCCTCTGTGAACTGTTCCCCACAGTGGGGACACTGTTTGTCTCCTATGTGGGACATCATGTGGTCCATGAAGTGACCCGCGAGTGCAAACTGTGTCCCACACTGAGGGCACTCATGGCGCTCCTCCCCCCTGTGGAGAACCATGTGTACTTTAAGGGTACCCTCCCACGTAAACCTTTTATCACATTCTGGACACTTGTGAGGTTTCTCCGCTGTATGGGTCACCATGTGTGTCTTTAAGTCACCTGCGTGTGTGAAATGTTTATCACATACGGAACATGTGTGTGGTTTCTCTGTGTGTATGATCATGTGTTTCTTTAGGTCATATGGCAGGCGATACGCCATTCCACATTGCCAACATTTATGAGGTTTTTCTCCTGTGTGGATCCTCATGTGTTTCTTCAAGTCACTTGCCCATATCCACTCTTTACCGCATACAGAACACTTGTGAGGTTTCTCTCCTGTGTGGGTCTTCATATGTTCCTTCAGACCAGCTAGCCGCCTGTATTTGTTGTCACATATAGAACACGTGTGAGGCTTCTCCCCTGAGTGGATCATCATATGTACCTTTAAAAGAGATGTCTGTGCGTACCGTTTGTCACAGTGAGAACACTTGTGAGGTTTCTCTCCTGTGTGGCCCATCATGTGCTCTCTTAATGCGCTTGCCCTTACAAACTGTTTACCACATTCAAAACACTTGTGAGGTCTCTCTCCTGTGTGGATCGTCTTTATGTGTCTCTTTAAGTTCCCGAGTTCTGTGAACTGTTTACCACAGTCTGAACACTTGTGAGCTTTCAAGCCGGTGTGGATCAGCATGTGCTTCTTTAAGGTCGCTTCCCGTTGTAAATGTTTACCACATTCTGAACACTTGAAAGGTTTTTCTCCTGTGTGGGTCATCATGTGTGTCTTTAAGTCAGCTGCTGTTGTAAACTGCTGACTGCATTGACTACAGGAGTGAGATGTTTCTGCTGTGGGAGTCATCCTGTGGGGTATAAACACCAGTCTGTCTGCACTGATGTTCTCCCCCGACCGGTCTCACACGTCCCTGACGGACGATGAAATGTGTCATAAAACCCGGCAGGGTATCCCGGCCGTGTGTGCGGTGTCGGTGATGGCTGTGAGTCGCTCGCTGGTCCAGAACTCTACGTGTACAGGCACACATCTACAACGGGGTCCTGCAAGACAAGCAGCGCAATGTTTAAGTTGATGAATCGATGCCGTTTTTTAATCAGCAAAATAAATTCTTTGTTTCAGGTACATGTAACATGCTGAAAAAGATTATGTAGGGCAGGTCGGATTTTCTTTTTTCTTTTTGAAAATTCATTTTTTATACATGCTCCTGAATCATGCTTTTGACAAAATATATACAGTGTTGCCGAAATGACATCGGCACATCGGCTTTTGCCGATGTAAAATCCCAATGGCCGATGTAATGATCTCAGCTTTCCAATAGTGAAAGAATTTTTCAGATACTGAGATAGTCATATTAGAAGCAAAGTTATGGTCATGTAACCATTATCAATTGATGTACACATTTTTGAATACATTTAGTTTGTATATTTCAACAAAATTGAATTTGAAATGGCCTTTATGATATAAATGCCCCACAGTAGTTTCATGTGGCCTATGTAGAAGACAGATGGCCTGTGTAAGATCTCGCTACACAGGCCACATTGGCCTGTGTACATAAAAAGTTTTCGGCAACACTGAATATATGAAAGACTGAGAGATGCACATGCTTTACATTCAGTCCTATCATGTACTCTGATGAACCTAGATACTTTAAAGGGAAAGTTTTTAATTTTGTGGGAGAAAACATAACATTTTGCCAAATAGCAGATCAGGATAAATCAACTTATAAAGTTTTGTGGAGAAAAATCAAAAAGTAATTCAGGGTTGGCCCTGTTCAGCTAGGTCGGGTTACTGTGAACAGATGATTCAGTTTGCTGGGCTTATTAAAAGTGATATTCCCCTATTTTAGATTAACTACACGTAACAGGACAAGTGCAGATGGATCGGGGCAGCATTGAGCATGGTCGTATGACATACCGATTTAAGATCAATTAAAACATATTACACATTCTATAGGAGTGTAGGAGTATGGGGAGTGCAGAGGGCCCATTATGGCATTAACCTGGGGCCCTTGATGAGGGGGCGGGGGGTCCTCATGTCGCCATGTCGATTTTAAGAAATGTCCCATGTCCCATGTCACTATCTACTTTTTCTTCCTGTCCCATGTCACTAAGCCCCAAAATGGGCACATGTCGCCGTGTCGAATTTAGGGGTCTAGGGCCATTAATCTATTGCCAATTTTGTCCAATGGCAATAGCCCCCAGGTCGCTTATACTATGCAATGCCATTATACTTTATAGGTCGAAAGTCACCTTCAGAATCAATGGCCTGGGTATCCAGGTCGTTTTGGCCCATCTGCTGGTACTAGTAATACTAGTAGTATGATGACTGGATCCAAATCAACCACCATTTTATTGGGATTAAAATGAGATGTTGGTCATCATTGTATGTCATGAATTAACGTCAGGAGAGGGTTTGGCACCCTCAGCTCGGGCTCAGTCACATACTCGTTCAAGTTGATGTAAACGGCTACATTATGCTGTGACCCAGTTTGGCTCAGTCAGTGATGGAGAGAGATTACGTCAGAGAGACTTTGTGTGAAACGCGCGAACCTACTGAGACTTTAATACTACTGGGGAGGGTAGTGGCCTAGACGGGGTGTTCTACACGGGGGGAGGCGATGACACGCACAGAGCAGTACACGGGGTGCATGTACACATACACCTCATCCTACCTGAGAGAGGGGGAGATGTGGATGGACGTGGTTGGTGTCTCCCGTTGGCTTCCTTGATCTCCTCCCCTGCATCTTACATCTTGTTATCTAATCCACCGGAAGTCTGGTCGTGCGGGTAAAAGTTGTAACCTACTGAGGCCGGTAGGTCTAACTGCAGTCTGTACAGGGAGGGGGCAGCACTGTACTTTAGTCCTCATTCTACACACCAGGCGTCAGCAGCGTTTTCCTAAAGCCTACTTTTCGCGCTATTTTTCAGCAGGTACAGGGAATATTGTTAGGGGATGAGCCAGAGGAAGCATGAGTCTCATTTTGGGGGGCAAGGCATATCAGTGATTTTTAGTACGGTATATATGTATAGGGCTCAGTCTCATGAGTTTGTAACAGTTGAAACGTCTTTGACCGGTGTCGTCTTTGACCGGTGTCGTCTTTGACCGGTGTCGTCTTTGACCGGGTATATAGAAAAGGTTTGTTTTCCATTAAAAAAATTGTTTTTATATGTATTTGATGTAATGTACTTGGTGGCACTTCTTATTGCATGATACTTTGGACAGTGCAGCTGTTTAAAGTATTATGCAATGATAATAATAAGCTGTTTAAAGTTTAAGTAAAATTCCAAGTGACGTCTTTGACCGGCTGAAGAAAAAAGCCCAAAAGGGGCCCTTAATATGTGCATAAAAAAATTTAAAGAAAATTGGGTAAAACAACCATAGACTGTTCGTTACATGAAGAAGTTGAAGCTTAAATTTCTTTACTATATACTACTTTTTTCTTCATTTTAATCCCTACCCGGTCAAAGACGACACCGGTCAAAGACGACACCGGTCAAAGACGACAACGGTCAAAGACGACACCGGTCAAAGACGACACCGGTTAAAGACGTTTCAACTGTTACAAAGTCATGAGACTGAGCCACAGAGTTGGAAAAAATCTGTGGTAGCTTTTGCTTTCTAGAACCATGTATATGCACCAACTTCTGCATGAATATAGTCCTCCCCGCAGTATTTAGAATGGCTCCGAATTTGTCAATAATTGAGAAACTTCAGAATGGAACCAAATGAAAGCCCATGTATTGCTTCTCCTTCACATGTGCCATTGGTATACGTAGCTGATTTGCATATATTACATAATCAGAGAAATAAAGGTTTTTAATTGAAATAGTTTACTACGCCTACCTTACATAATGCAACATGCATATATGATATCATCTAAACTATGCAATTATAGGTCAGAGTAGATGCCACCTATATGTTGTTCAGCATAGAAAGTGCTTTTTTAATTATGAGCTTACTGTTATTATATAATTTTGAGCTCTTCCCATACTGAGCATTTGTTTCAAGCAGTTGCGGAGGTAATGGAATTAGACAGCGCATTCCTAATAAGTTACTCACCTAGGGCTGCAACAATCTTTTGGGAATTGATTCTTATACAGTTTTTCCCAGAGAATCAAAATCTGCAAGCGGCCATTATGGATTTTGATTACTGATGCCCCCAATTAGCATATTATAATTAAGTAGGCAAATTATTAGTTTCAACAGTCTAAAATCAGCCCAAACCTTCTAGGAATGAGTTGATGCCTTGACATATGAAAGTTGTTCAAGAATGCACTCTTTCATAATTCTTGATTGAGGCCTAATTAGCATAATTTATGCAAATATTGAGATAGCAGCATAATTTGACTGTAAAAATACCAAAAGATCTGATATTTGACACACTCATCTCCTCGGGCATAATAACTAATTTCAAATACAGGGTTATAGCAGATAAAGACTGTGGCCATTATGGGAGCTACATTTCAACCCTTTTATTGGTTCTTGTGATTGGAATATTTACAGCATTCTCTCAGTTCTAGAAACCTTGCAACCAGGAGAATACACATGAGGGGCCAATTCTTGGAGCCATGGCGACAGCTGGCCAGCCCTTAGATTAGGTGAGTTTGATGCCAATCAAGAATTTTCAAAGCCGTTTTAGTTAATAATGTAGCATTTACAAAGGACTACCCGCATACATTTCAGTAAAAACTAGGTGCCGGCAGATAATCTGCTGATGATTAACTACTTTAACTGACAACCAGCATCTCTTGAAAAGCCTTTTAGTGAGTATGTTTTCATGATGATATACAAATTAGATATACTTTTTGATCCTGATGATAGTGATTTTCTGTCTTTGTCTTCAAGTATGCTAAACAGACGGGGATACGTACATATTTTACATTAACACAGGGTTCTTTAAAAGGTTCAGCCTTGTATAAGTGTAATGTAGCTGTATTGTATTCAATGATATATATCACACATATCAGGCATATACATAGCTGTAGGGGCATTGGAAGGGGCTATTAGTGTATTTTAGAGAAGGTTTATAGTGTGAAATAGGCAACATATGTCGTGACTAGAAATGTATTTATAGGATATAATTCATGAGCGGGAAACAGGAAGCTTCACCCGGGTAACATGTTTTTGCGCATGGGCAGGAGTCCTTCTCTTCCGGCGCCTTGTTCAAATCGGCCATTGTTACATTGGTCTCAGCGGCAGCGTTCATTATCTTGTCATAATATTCAGGTCTAGATTCTAAGTTGAGCTAAGTATTATAGAAAAAAGTTTTAAGAAAGTGAAAACATTATATATTTATGCTTATAATTAATACAATATTTTTTATTTCTAGATACATACAACACAACTAGATTCCCAACTTTGGTTTTTAAGTAGCAGATTTATTAAGTTTTTGAACCTACAGTTTCAACTGTTAGACAGTCTTCCTCAGGGTTTTTGATACATTTTGCAGTCTATACGAAATCCTGCCGGACACCGGCTATGGCTGGCTAAAAGCCTGTTGGTCCAGCAGAAAGTCTTGTCTGCCGGACCCAATGGCTGGCTCTCATCCTGGGCTACATGCCAGTTTTTATGGCATGTAAATCGGACCATTATTAAGGTTTTTAGATAGGAAACTAGAAAGCCTAAATATTATGTACAAAAAACACAAAATTTTACAAATTATGATTATTAAATTAATTTGAAAATACCAGTAACCTCTATTTAACATAATTTCCTATCTAAATCCTTGCTTTATACTACATTTCTTGATACAAACATTTCCCCGCGGTATCCGGGCCTGCAAACATTTAGTCGAGCCTGCAGAATTACAAATCTGGGGGACCGAATGTCCTGCAAGGTGAAAACCTTTCGTATAGATTTCATTCAGCCTCCTTCTTACAGTTCCTTATATAATGCCTGTTTGTGGCACTGTACGTAGTCGTCGTTGCTGGTCCTGAACCGGTTGGCACCGACCAGCTGCAGGTCATGGACACAGAGGAAGGCCTGGATGATACCATGCAGGCACCTGCAGGGGAGACCAAACCTAGAATTAGGGACGTCATTGATATTCACTATATTGACATATCGCTATTATGTCAATCTGTTAATATATTATATTGACAATTTTGAAATTGTTCTCTGCCAGTGGAAAAAAACAAGGTATGCACTTGTATCATGGTACCTAAATGTGCTTGCATCCAGTGCACCCCCAGTCTAAATGTTGTTCTCCACCACATTTATTAAGGGAGGGGGGAGGGAGGGAGGGAGGGAGGGAGGCAGGGAGGCAGGGAGGCAGGGAGGCAGGGAGGGAGGGAGGCAGGGAGGCAGGGAGGCAGGGAGGCAGGGGGGCAGTGAGGGAGGGGAGGAATAGACACAGTGCCCTAAGTTTAACAATTGAGCTCACAGTTAGGGTACTTATCCTTTCGACCGCAGCCTTAGGTCAGATTCGTACCTTGCATTATTTAAAGCTAGTTTCATATCTCTGATAATCATGTGAAAACTTTCAGTGAAGTTAATGGGACTGGTGTTCAGCTTTGTTTTTGTTATTTTTCTCAGCTTAGTAAAGCTATGAATAGTGTTCTAGATGTACATAATAGATTGAATATTATATTGCAATACATTGATAGATTGACAACTATATGTCAATAATTGTCATCGATATAAATTGGATGTCAATGACATACCTACATAGAATCAAAGGATGCAACTACCGAAAAAGCAATGTATCAATCAAGAACAGACAGAATACAAGATATTAGCTTCCGTCTGTTGCAGTTTAAATAAATTGATGTAGTATGCATTGTATAGACATTTATTGTCATGCAGAATGCAAACTCATGAATAGTTCATAATGGCTGCCATATACAAGATTCTAAATAACATGATTGGATTCCCTGACCACAGAATATACTTTTAGACCTTCCTGTGTCTCTGAGTTGATTGGAAGTGGATATACACCTTTCAAGATGTTTTATTGGAATCCAGCAGCCATTTTGAATATATTACAAAATGGCTGCCATATATGTTTATATGATTCCTAATGGCATGATTGGATTCCATGACCATAAATATGTACTTTTAGACCTTTTATTTGTGTCTAGTGGATTGGAAGCAGAGATATGATCTTTATTGAATTCTGGCAGCCATCTTGAACATCTCAATTTCTCTAAAGCCATCAAAAATAAATCATGCAGGATATGGGCACACAGACCCCCCTCCAAATGAACAGCAGGGAAAGAGACTATATTGGAGAATTTGGGGTTATACCTCAAATCCTTGTTCCCCACCAGACTAATCCTGCTTTTCAAAATATGAATATAATAGTCTTATGAGAGCATGATACAGCACTTGGTGCTTACCTGCTGTCAGGACAGGGGTGGGGGCGGGTGAAGGCTGGTGCTACTCACCGGCTGTCAGGACAGGGGTGGGGGCGGGTGAAGGCTGGTGCTACTCACCTGCTGTCAGGACAGGGGTGGGGGCGGGTGAAGGCTGGTGCTACTCACCTGTTGTCAGGACAGGGGTGGGGGCGGGTGAAGGCTGGTGCTACTCACCGGCTGTCAGGACAGGGGTGGGGGCGGGTGAAGGCTGGTGCTACTCACCTGCTGTCAGGACAGGGGTGGGGGCGGGTGGGGGCGGGTGAAGGCTGGTGCTACTCACCTGCTGTCAGGACAGGGGTGGGGGCGGGTGAAGGCTGGTGCTACTCACCGGCTGTCAGGACAGGGGTGGGGGCGGGTGAAGGCCGGTGCTACTCACCTGCTGTCAGGACAGGGGTGGGGGCGGGTGAAGGCTGGTGCTACTAACCTGTTGTCAGGACAGGGGTGGGGGCGGGTGAAGGCTGGTGCGACTCACCTGCTGTCAGGACAGGGGTGGGGGCTGGTGAAGGCGGGTGAAGGCTGGTGCCACTCACCTGCTGTCAGGACAGGGGCGGGGGCTGGTGAAGGCGGGTGAAGGCTGGTGCTACTCACCTGCTGTCAGGACAGGGGTGGGGGCGGGTGAAGGCTGGTGCTACTCACCGGCTGTCAGGACAGGGGCGGGGGCGGGTGGGGGCGGGTGAAGGCTACTTACCGGTTGTCAGGACAGGGGTGGGGGCGGGTGAAGGCTGGTGCTACTCACCTGCTGTCAGGACAGGGGTGGGGGCGGGTGAAGGCTGGTGCTACTCACCGGCTGTCAGGACAGGGGCGGGGGCGGGTGAAGGCTGGTGCTACTCACCGGCTGTCAGGACAGGGGCGGGGGCGGGTGAAGGCTGGTGCTACTCACCGGTTGTCAGGACAGGGGTGGGGGCGGGTGAAGGCTGGTGCTACTCACCGGTTGTCAGGACAGGGGTGGGGGCGGGTGAAGGCGGCGGTGGCAGCGAGGCTGATCTCCTCCGTCTGTTCAAACAGCAGGAAGTAATGGTCGTGTACAGAAGGGGGTCCCGGCTGACGGTACGGTACAATGGTGTTCCCCGAGGACACGTCATCCCCGGGGATGTTGATGATGAGGTTGTACAGAGTCGGGACGTCAGCGTCAACCAGCATCAGGGTGTACAGCTTACCTACATTGGGTATAAAAGATTTTTGTTTGTTTTAAATACAAGATTTTCTATGCTTAGGGAGTGGTCATTTATTACACTTATACAGCAACTCACTTACATCATATCTATCACTAAAAGTGTTGCTAACCTGCAAAGTCCCTGTCGTTGTTGGGGTTGACCCTGTTCATGGTCATGTAATAGGTTTGTGTGGAGTATTCATTGAGGATAGCGTTGTTGTAGAGAGGGTTACGCAGCGGGTCCAGGAAGAACTCATTGGCACTGTCAAATAAATTTGTTATAAGATACATAAGGCCATACAAAAAAAAAGTTGGTCAATGGATTTCACTTTTAAAAAATGGTGCGAGCGAGCAAAAAAAAAAGATTTTTTTTTAAGAATTTGTTTTTGTCAATGGAGTTTGTAGATGTAAAACTGAAGCAAGCGACAATTTGTTTTTTTACCCAGCCTCCGATAAAAGTTCCCAAAGGACCCATAACGACAAAATTAATTGGTTCATCTGGGAGAATCAATGGAAGAAAAAAAGTGTCCAAAAAATGAGGCAAGCGAAATCGATTGAGAATTCTTTTTTTTTTAAACCAGAAAATGTCCATTTCCGAATATAAGGTGCACGAAATCCATTGACCAACTCTTTTTTGGTCTGGCCTAACTGGGCATATATGCACATTTGGGCACTGAGATACAATAGGTGAAAGCATGAATGCAGCACTGGTGGGTCTATTTGCCAGGACTGCATTTAAACAATATCAAACTTTTTTTTATGAGATAAATAGATAAGTATTTGTCAAGAAGTTATGAATGATTGATTTGGTGGGCCATGCCTATTTGGGTTCTGACCGGTAGTTGGTCAATCAAGCCCAGCATATCCATAAAAAACCTTCATGTGGCCCATGAAGCAACACTGTCTGGGTGTTTACAACACTGTTTATCTGGTCTAATATACATCCCAGTGGGCACAACATTCAGCTCAAAGTCTTTGACCGAGTGCCATTTTTGACCAGGTGCCATCTTATACCAGCTTGATAGAAAACAGTTTATTTTGGACAGAAGAGAATACAAATGGACTGAAAAGTTAATGGGTGTTATACTTTAAATTAGTAATTGGTAGCCCATTCATATCTTCATCTGCCCTAAATAAACCCTTTTCTATTAAGCCAGTCAAAGAGGGCACCTGGTCAAAAATGGCACCCGGTCAAAGACTTTCACTTTGGCCCAATCTTGTGAGACGCAGCCTTGAGTCAATGTTGAATAAACATTGATAACCAGTTATGGATGTTGATACAATAATCTCTGCCTGCTGGGCTAGGTGTCAGCATCGTTACATTGGAAATCCCTAATGATGTATATAGAATGTAGAATATAACTAATAACACTTGATTAGGCCAAAAAAAAAAGGTGTGTTTCAAGCAACATGGTCAGAATGTCTAGGGTAGGTAGGTCAGATTTATTTATTTTCTTCTTTTCTTTTACATAGAGAGAGTACTAGGAATGAGTCGCGAATCGACAAATCAACGCGCGACTCTCCAGAATGACTCCACAATTCCTCCATTGACTAGGAATATCAAGAAGTTGTTGGACATACTTCTTGGAAAGCCATTTCCTGATGTTAATCAATTATTCAGGCCTCTGAGGTTACTGGGAGCTTGTTATTCTTGAAAGAATTAGGAAAAAATGAGGAAAAAAGTAACAAAAATTAAAAAAAAGAAAAAAAATCTCAAAAATTGGGAAAAAAATGCTAGGGTCGGCCCTTTTTTGAATCTAGGGTTGGCTTGCCTGAAACACACCTTTTGTTTTTTTGGCCTTACAAGGCCTCTCAGTACTCACGGGTGAGTGATGGTCAGTATGATGCAGTCATGCGTCAACCTGTCATATGCAAACTTGACGCGGAGGTGCACGGACAGGTCATAGGGCCGGGTCAGGAAGGGCAGGTCAGGACTGTCCGCTGTCATATCTGAAATATATTTACAGTAAAGTCTTGTGTATAAGCTGAACCCTCGTATAAGCCCCCCCCCCCCTGCCTTGGGAGAATTTTGTAAGCCAAATCTGGGGTTTGATTATAGCTATTTTAGTACTGTAGTATGCTTTCAAAATCTCTGTAAAACCGTCATTTATACCGTAAATTCAGCTGAAAATTATCAATGGACCAAAAATGGGAGTGAGGCTTTATATTAGGGGTATCCTCACGACACCCTCTGGATCCATCCCTGTTAAATACCACTTAATTATTACCCACTTTTGATGATCTCAGCAAATGTGGACTAATTAGAATTAGAGTAAATATAGTGTACACTTTCTAGCAGTCTAGGAGCCCCCCCCCCCCTCCTCTCATACACCCATATACTCACGAGGTCTTTGATACACCAATTGGTATCTTCCACTGATGCGGCCCTTAATGTCGCTCCTAAGAAATTACCATGTTGTCATATTTGATTTTAACAAATGCCCCATGTCCCATTTCACTATCTATTATTTCCTCATGTCCCATGTCACTAAGGCCTAAAATGGCTCATGTTGTCGTGTCAAATCTAAGGGTCTAGGGCCATGCTGATATTTCTGCAGTAAACATTGCCCCCAATGAGCAGCCTCCCCCATAAGAGTTGAGGTTAGTCAAGGGGTTGCATTTAGACTCTTCTATATGATAATACAGGCTATAAAACCTATGTACTGAACAGTATAAATAAACAAATACATAGACAAAGGTGCACGAGTAGAGTTCCTCACTGAGGGTTATTTCATGAGGTGAAGCCGAGTGAAATAACCCTCAGTGGGGAACTCTACGAGTGCTCCTTTGTGTTTATTTCATGTCAGAATTAAGAATACTTGTCAAAATTCCACTTAATTGCTCTGAAAAGGCCAATTTATAGTGGTTAAATCAACAATTTTTATGATTTGACAAGCCGTGAAATATGGGCAAGGGCTACTTCACCGGGGTATTAAATACGACCTTCCTTGGTTAACTCAATGGGAGTGCCGTATTCAGCATGAAATAAGAACAAACAGACCTTTCTGCAGCAGCTGCCCACAGTTGTGTACCCCGTAGGCTGACTGTGCGTGGTGGATGGAGAAGGCGTCAGCCTCCATCAGCATCCAGTTCATACCCACAGGACCTGCAGTCAGAGCACATCATTATTTAACAACATTTTAAAAATTATTTTAAGATTATCTACTGAAGACATTTAGTATACATGATCAACACGAGGTGGCAGCATCCAGTTTATACCCACAGGTCCTGCAGCAAGAGAACACCAAGGGAGTGGTCATTATTTAGCAACAAAGCCTCCCCCCCCCCCTCTTTGAACTATAGCGATGGCAAATAGGTGATAGCTCTCCTGGGTGCGCCGACAAACGTTCAGTGCCAAATCTTAATCTATAATCTTAAATCTTGATTATTAAGATCTGCCACCTAGTGTTTAACACCATTTTTCTAACCCCCCCCCCCCCCCACATTCTTTGAATTATATCAATGCGCAGTCATTCTTCGCTAAGAAGGGCGGAGGGAAATTTTTTTGAACCCCACATTCTGGAGGGTCATCATTTGTGACAACCAATTCACCAAATTTTGAGTGGAGGCGAGTACCTGATTGTACCTCATCCTGACTCTTCAGGAGTGTATCATTCTTGCTACAGACCAATGCAGTAAGAAAGGATGACTTTTCCATAATACAGTTGTGTTTAAGTTGGTTTTAGCAGAATGCTCCTAACAATGTCTGTACACCAAAGGCTGACTGTGGATAAGTAAAGCTCCATGAGCCCCCCCCCCCCCTGTCTGCTTGTACACTTACAGTATAGGACTCACCTTGTAGGTTGAAGCTCTTCACCAGGTGGGTGAGGTTAAAGTCCTGTGTGGGTGAAGCTTCATGGACTAAGTGTCCTGTCTGTTTGTACACTTAAAGTATACAGGACTAGCGCATCCTGGTACCTCCAGTAGTCAGGGGCTAAACACCCATCTCCCTCTTAGGCTAATCCCCCCTAACACCTGGAACAAAGGTGCTGATTCACCCATAATGCACTGCTCTGGAGTCACGAGTGGGGGCCTAACCACAATGCATTGCTCTGAGCCAAGATGGCGGCCCCGTAGCCTAATGCGCTAGTCCCGTATAGGACTCAACTTGTAGGTTGAAGCTCTTCACCAGATGGGTGCATGGGTAAAGCTTCATGGACAACCTCTCTTGTTTGTTTGTAAAGTTCTGTGGTAGATTTGATGCAAATGACTTGCTGTATGAGTGCTACAAGCCAAGGACAAGGTAATTGTCCAAGGTGTAAGCCGCGGATGATTACCATTGTCCAAGGCTTAGAACACTTATGCAGCTAATCAAGTGTATCATATCTGACTTACGCCCACAGTAGGAGAGTGTGCTCAGTAGACCGCATCCACATACAGCCATGTATGTATAATACAGTCAGGCCATTTCTTTTGTTCTCTCAGTCAACTGTGGTGTAGTGTATAGGACTCACCTTGTAGGTTGAAGCTCTTCACCAGGTGGGTGAGGTTGAAGCCCTGTGTGGGTAAAGCTTTATGGACTAGGTGTCTTGTCTGTTTGTATAGTTACAGTATATGACTCACCTTGTAGGTTGAAGGCCTTCACCAGGTGGGTGAGGTTAAAGTCCTGTGTGGGTGAAGCTTCATGGACTAAGTGTCTTGTCTGTTTGTACACTTAAAGTATACAGGACTAGCGCATCCTGGTACCTCCGGTAGTCAGGGGCTAAACGCCCATCTCCCTCTTAGGCTAATCCCCTCCCCTAACACCTGGAAAAAAAGGTGCTGATAAGAAATTCACCCATGATGCACTGCTCTGGAGTTTGGGGCCTAACCACAATGCATTGCTCTGAGCCAAGATGGCGGCCCCGGTGGCCTAATGTGCTAGTCCCGTATAGGACTCACCTTTCAGGTTGAAGCTCTTCACCAGGTGGGTGAGGTTAAAGTCCTGTGCAGGTAAAGCGTCATGGACCAGGTGTCTTGTCTGCTTGTATAGTTACAGTATAGGACTCACCTTGTAGGTTGAAGCTCTTCACTAAATGAGTAAGGTTGAAGTCCTGTGTGGGTAGAGCTTCATGGACCAGGTGTCTTGTCTGCTTATACAGCAGGAAGGTAAACACACGCGGGGACGGCCGCATGTTCATCGACATCATGTACTCCCGTAACACCTGCAAGTGTAGCATTACAGCAACTTGATATCTTGTATTACAATGACTACATATTCACACAAAACCTAACAAGTTAAATTTGGGTTAGTAACTTTTATTGGGGTTTATGTACATCGAGATAGGGAGGGCCCAGTGGGCACAAAATTCAGTCCAATGTTGAATCAACATTGCATCAACATTGAATCAACATTGGCAACCATTTAACAATGTTGATTCAATGTTCTGTGGCCACTGGGGGAGATTTAGTGAACTTATTGCAAAGTTTTGTGTATATTCAATACCCTTCTTCAGGCATACATTGTATTTCTGTGTACATTTTATTTTGTGTATATTTAATACACTTCTTATTTTCTATTACAATAATTTATGCTTCTATAATTCTCTCAGTGTATCATGAACTGTGGTATTTTCACATATTTTCATATCAATGTTTTATCATAGTAATAATGCGGTAATCAATTTTATGCTACCTATGCAATTCTCTCAATACATCAGTTATTCAAGAAACGATGACACCTGGACCCCTCTCAGGACAAAAGTAAACATCAAACACGAAATTGGGCCAATGTGAATGTCTTTGACCAGGTGCCATCTTTGACTGAGTGCCATCTTTGACCTTCTGACAGAACACCGTTTATTCAGGACAGGTACAGCCCATATATGGAGATATAACCAATGCCATCTTCTTTATTTTGCCCCTTACATATCAAAGAGATTTCTTAAAAGATGGCACCCGGTCAAAGATGGCACCCAGTCAAAGACGTTCACATTGGCCAGATCTCATGAGACACAGCCATACATTTGGGCTGGTAAAAGTGACAGCCTGGTGCCAGCTCCCAGCTCCCAGTACAACCATTGAGTAAGTAAGTGAACCTACCATTGAGTTCCCAACATCATTGCCTCTGATATTAACAAAGGCCCCATGCAGCAGCTTTCCCTCAATGTCCACAATGAATAATGTGTAGAGTTCATGTCTGGCGGCGGGCCAGGTGACGGTCGGCATGAGGCGCGTGAACCACACGGCTACTGAGGTGTCCTCCAGCGGGTCTAACCGGAACTGGATCTCATCCTCAGTGCTGAAGGTGTGGTCACAGCCTGTGTAGTTACCTGCATGAGGTAAATACAGAATTGGTGTGGGATGAACACTGTGAAAGCCGGATGTATATTTTCACGATTTCCGCAGAAAAGAAATCCGCGAAATATTTATACGCTTAAGTATGGAATAAATACCCGCGAATTTGCCGCTTTCCACTCATCCACGAAAATTTGAACCCGTGAAAATAAGTATTTTCACAGTATACAGGTTTACTTTGGATTCCAACCAGTGGGAACAGAACACTGAATCAACATTGATAAATGGTTGTCAATCTAAATTCAACATTGATTCAACAATGAAATGAATCTTGTGGGTACTGGGCACTGGTTCCAAGGGTGTTGTGGACACAGATCTGCGCTGACATGAGGTCGACTTTTTGGTTTTTAACTGACTTATTTAGTTATCTTTACCCCTTCTGAGTAAATTATTTGGGGCAATTCTTTACCCTACAGAAATTTATGTGAATTACATTTGTTAGATGGAAAAGTGAGAAAACTACTGATGGCAGCAGGTTGGGAGTGCTGCATCTATATAAGGCTTTGTCTCACCAGGTCAATACAAGTTCATAGTCTTAGATTTAGACCGGGTGACATCTTTGACTGGTAAGCTGCAAAACAGCTGAAATAGGGGCTATGTACACAGAAATGCCGGTAAAAGTTTACTGGATATTTTAACATTATATATTACAAATTGCCAGGGATTTCTGTGTACATAGCCCCCATTACATCCGTTTTGCAGCTTGCCGGTCTAAGACGACACCCGGTCAAAGACTATCAACTTGTGATCTGGTGAGACACAGCCATAAGTGCACTGCTTTGGGGAATCATGCTGACCCTCATTTAGTTTACCCACCCTATATGGTGGCAGGATACATGAATACAACATTGACATAGTTCTGCCAGAGTTGCACTAATGGATTATGGCAACAAAGATACATATTTTATAACACGCTGTACAGAATTTTCCCCCACATTATTTAGGTTTTAAAATCTGCATAAATATGTACAGCACAGACATTTATCCAATATAGTTATATAACTACCATATTTCAAAATCTGTCAATTTAAATTGTATTTTTTAGCAAATCTGTGAAAATGTATACACACAAAAATATCTATGTTTACAGTAGTGCATTAAAAAACTATGTTCCCCTTATAAGCTTATGACTCTAACATTTGCTGCAATAACTGTATCCCAGTAAACAAAAAACGTTATACAACATTTCATACCGTTATATAACGTTAAATAACGTTTCTCTAAGGCTCCTTACTATTGCATAACGTTAAATGAAATTTTATAACGTTATTTGGACGTAAAATAACGTTTCTTTGTTAGCTGGGATGTGCTCTTTCAGTGACTGGGATGAAGCCCTTTTACCAACATGTATTCTAACAGCAATAACAGATTAATAAACCCAAAATACAAAAGTAATGCACCCTGTTACCTGGAGGGGAGGTGTAGAGGACGTCCAGGTACCTGTCTACCTGTGAGAGTGGGTCCTCCATGCACTCAGCCCCAAACACCAGCATGGACAGGGAATAGGGCTGGTCCAGCGGCAGGCGCTCGGGGGTCCCAAAACACGCCACACTAGACTCGCGTACCTCAGGGGGACAGAGGGTAGAGAAGGGAGCACTGAACGGGAAGGCTGATGTGTCCACGGCCTTCTGACGGATCTCAGACAGACAGGGGGTGCCACCAGCAGCAGCGCGCCTACCTGGGAGGCAGGCTTCATCGTAACCAGACACTCCTGAAAGTGATGTAATAATGTAGCAATATAGTACAGGCATGTTGAATTTACACATCATATAAGTTGTGAAGGCTCAAAAATGTCACAGATTATACAAACATCATGTGACATAATTAATCTGATTGTCTGAGAGGCTGAGTTTCAGCTGTATAAAACAGCGAGTTTGTTACAAATAGGCAAAACATATTTATAATATACGTATCATCATTCCCAAGTGATCATTTAAAAAAAAGACTGCATACCTTTTAGTACTTTTAGTACAAATACAATAAGTACGAGTGGCAGCAGTTGTCTTGGTAGCATGATGAGATGTGGCGGTGGTGTTAGCGACACAGACGTCTTGGTGGTGTGTCCAACCCGGTGTCCAAGCTTACCACAGCAGACGGGGAGGTGTCTTTATATAGAGGGAGCATATCATATCATCTAGTTTAAAAGGGGAGATCTTATCGTCGACATCAGGACGATTAAATGCTAATGCAGCATAACAGAGCCAGTGGGAGATCAGCATGCGGGATGTGTTTGGAGATCGATGTCAATGCTAGAGATTAACCCTCTAAGGATGGCATGTCACTAAAAGACTGCATTTGTTATCATGATCATAATGAGTAACTCACAGGTGCTGCATTGCTGCATCATGGGGACCCTTTAGGAGTGTATCAGCCCTCTAGGATTGGCATGATGCTTGAATGCAGCCCCGGCAAGTTACATACTTGATGCACCATGATGACCAAGGGCATTAATGCATTATACCCCCGGCTCAGCTCCAACCATACCTGGAGGACTGGTCATAATTTGGAGTGATATGGGTTCTTTTTCAGCCCCAAGGGAGTGGAGTTGTGTACACCTATACGGGTATGCTTTTTAGGGATAACCTCCACTATTCCTATATGGGTGTGGTATCTAGGACTGACTCACAAGCTTAACTGCTTAACTCTTCCTTTTCCCCTTTGAACTACAGTATATGGTATAATTCTTTAATCAGAAATATCAAAATGTATACTTAGCCCTTTACAGTCCCATTGGGATGTGGTATCAGGATCCATGCATAGAGACCTTGCACAAATATGGGTATGCTTTTTGCAGAATTTACATAGGAATGGGGTTATATTTCTAGAAATCGCAACACATCTATACAGGTCAGATTTATGTCCCATGACCACACATTCCGGTGAAAACAATCTATAGCTGGGACTCCACTAGCCGATTTTTTGGGTAAGTCTCACGATCCGATCATACCCTGGTACCCCTAGCTATCCTATGTATTAGTGAAACAATCAGATCAGATATAAAGTGTCAGGGTTTGTTTATATTTACATCAGAAGTGTTATGTATACCCTTTTATTAGGTAAACACCAATCTAGAGAGGTCACCATTCAGATAAATCAAAATCAAATCTGTTTGATTTGAGATCAGGAGCCAAAATCGGCCAGGATTGCAAAATCGGAACCTAAATCGGGAGCTTGACTGTGTTATATTGCCTTGGCAAGTCTAATTTCCACTTGTTTATAAACATAACCATTATTTATAAACACAACCCCATGGCAGGGTCTATAGGACCTCCCTGTCTAAGGTATATAATTGTTATGGTATATATCTGAGTCAAATTCGTGAGAATAGCCCCGATTTGAGAACAAAATCGGTTAGTGGAGCCCCACCTTAAGACGCTCCCTGGGGTTATACCATACTTAAAGGGTTAACGCATCATCATGAAATAATTTGCAAAAATATTCTAACAGAGATGACAAATAATGTGATAAAATTTAGTAAACAGTTTTGATATTCTGAGATTATAATGCTTTTGTGAGTTTGACAAGCATAGTTTGTCAAGGATGGTTCATCGGGTATCCATGTGACTCTATAATCAGGCACTCGCGGACATACTCTCCTGGGAACGTGGACAAGAAAATCTTTCCAATCTTAAAAGCGGTAATCTTAAGAACATTTCCTTTCCATTATATGATGGATGGGCGCCACTGATGTGGCCCTCATCCATCCATTATAAAAAAAAATTCTCTTCTCTTCTTTCCCCACTTTCTTTTTCTCTTCTCCATACCACCATCTTTATCCATTTCATTTTATTTACTTATCAGAAACATATTGAGGCTGCCAGTACCTTAAGTATTATTGACAAAGAACTTTATAATGCCTCCCTGGGCTTAAAGCTCATTACTTTTCTTCCAAAGAATATTTTCTAACAAATTTCATCAAACTAACAAGTGGTAGAGGGTCTGACCTACTACACTTAGGTCAGCCCGCCATCCTATTGCCACCCCCAACAGTGGATAGTTCTCCGCTTAACAGAATATATTATACATATAAATGCTGTGGAATACAAGAAATACAATCTATAGTGGTTATGCATCTCCTCAGGATAAATATAATTGAAATAACAACAACAGTTCCATATTTTAAGATAATTTTAAGATAATTTTAAGATAGTTTTAGGATAATAACATTCATTTCCGATTGTCCTAGACAATCTTAAATTGATGATTCTAAACACCAGATGGCACCACTCTATTATACCTGGAACAGTTGTCCATAGTTGTATTTAATATCAGTTTTGAAGAAAGAAAAAAGAGAAAGAAAGGGTGGGGAGCAGAGTCCCCGATATCATATAATATGCTACCAACAATAAATAAATAAGGGTCAAAAAAGAAAAAAAAAGGAAGGCATAAGTTGCGCCTTCTAAAAGGGTTTACCCAGGCGATAATTTTAAAAGTGAGCAACATTTTTAAGATAATCGACTTTAAGATTCTTGATTTTAAGATTGGAAAGATTTTCTTGTCCCAGGAGAGTCTGTCCCGACGAGCTATAATTACACTGATAATAATACCTATAGTCAGTAGTGACTATACCACCATATTTTGACCCCCCGTAGTCAGGGGACTATACAACTTAGTCACATATTAGTCATAAGATAGTCAGTAGTGACTATATGTGGATCACACAAATTGATGATGTCACAGGAATGTGTGCACAGGAAACAGTTAGGATTCAAATTTGAATGGTCCATGGACTTCAGGTAGGCACATCCTCTTCTAAACCACTGTTCTATGGATATCCCTGCTTGTTATATGTTATGTTACAGTTGACTGGGGCAACATAAGATGTTATAGGGTACATGACCTCTCATGTTTGATAGAGTAATCATGGTATTTTGTTCAAATTTTTATATTACACATAGACATACATGAACAGTGTATGTCTAGACTTACAGAGCATAATAGGCCTTATCCTAGCCTGTCACATGCCCTGCCTTATCCTAGCCTGTCCCCTGCCCTGCCTTTTCCTAGCCTGTCCATTACCCTGCCCTATCTTAGCCTGTCCCCTACCCTGCCTTATCCTAGCCTGTCCCCGAGCCTACCTTATCCTAGCCTGTCCCCTGCTCTACCTATCCTAGCCTGTCCCTGGCCTGCCTTATCCTAGCCTGTCCCATGGCCTGCCTTATGCCTAGCCTGTCCCTTGGCCTGCCTTATCCTAACCTGTCCCCTGACCTGCCTTATCCTAGCCTGTCACCTGCCCTGCCTTATCGTAGCCTGTCCCCTGCCATGCCTTCTCATAGCATGTTCATTGCCCTGCCTTATCCTAGCCTGTCTCCTGGCCTGCTTTATCCTAGCCTGCCCCTTGCCATGCCTTATTCTAGCTTGTCCCCTGGCCTACCTTATCCTAGCCTGTCACATGCCCTGCCCTATCCTAGCCTGTCCCCTACCCTGTCTTATCCTAGCCTGTCCCCTGTCCTACCTTATCCTAGCCTGTCCCCTACCCTGCCCTTTCCTAGTATGTTCATTGCCCTGCCTTATCCTAGCCTGTCTCCTGTCCTGCCTCATCCTAGCCTGAACCCTGCCATGCCTTATCCTAGCCTGTCCCTTGCCCTGCCCTATCCTAGCCTGTCCCCTACCCTGCCTTATCCTAGCCTGTCCCCGAGCCTACCTTATCCTAGCCTGTCCCCTGCTCTACCTTATCCTAGCCTGTCTCCTGGCCTGCCTTATCCTAGCCTGTCTCCTGGCCTGCCTTATGCCTAGCCTGTCCCCTGCTATGCCTTCTCCTAGCATGTTCATTGCCTTGCCTTATCCTAGCCTGTCTCCTGGCCTGCTTTATCCTAGCCTGCACCTTGTCATGCCTTATTCTAGCTTGTCCCCTGGCCTACCTTATCCTAGCCTGTCACCTGCCCTGCCCTATCCTAGCCTGTCCCCTACCCTGTCTTATCCTAGCCACTCCCCTACCCTGCCTTATCCAATCCTAGAGCAGGACAAAGCTTGATCTGCCTTTCCCTTACTTCTCATGATTGACTATATGTATTAGTCATAGTGACTACGTTAGACCATGAAACCATTAAATTCATAGTCACTTGACTATATAGCCCAAATCAGCCGATTTAATGGCTGACTATAGGTTGACTATATGACTAACTTACATTAGACATAGGTGACTAACTAGGTATAGCAGTTTTTTCTACATTCACGTGACTATAGAAACGTAGTCTCTAGTGATTAACATTTCCAGGTCTATTACTATCAGTGTAAGGTGAGGCTCCACTACCCGATTTTTATCTCAGATCGGCGCTATTCTCACAGTTTGACTCAAACCATGGATTTATAGGACCTATACCTTATGCAGGGAGGTACTGTAGACTCTGCCATAGGTTCATGTTTATAAACATGTTTTTGTTTACAAAAATCTCATGCTCAAGTGGAATATATACTTGCCAAGGCTGTACAAACACAATCTATGTCCCGATTTAGGTCCCGATTTTGTATCTCAGGTCAATCTGGGCTTCCGATTTCATATCAAGCAGGTTTGATTTTAATTTACCTGATGCTCCCGCATTCACAGGGCTCTAATTGGCTGAATTGGGCACCATAACAGATAGGAACTATGTGTTTGTTTTGACTTGATCAGACTCTAAAGACCTACATGATCGGTTGGTGAGAATGACCCAAAACATCGGGTAGTGGAGTCCCAGCTTTAGGTAGACATTCCTCACCATGTTCTTCAACTTGGTGCACATCACATCTAGTCACCTGACTTGGACAGTATTCCATAATTGTATATAAAACTTAGTGGCTGAGCAGAAAGGGTGATCCCTGCATGCATATGGAGCATCCTCTATATGCTTGGCTGTACTTAGTTGTAATGTCAGGATGTCTCCACTTTCGGTTATCAGCGTTAGAACAAAGGGTGCTCTCTGCAGCATAGGGGCTGCATCAAGATATGAAGTAAACACCATTAGTATGATAGTTTCCCTTTACCAGTGTTTTTCACACAGGAATATTGTAAAAGATTTTAGGAATTATTATTTTTCCATTTTTATTAATGAGTTGCATGTTTCAGCGTTGGGGAAAAGCATGGGGGCTTCATCAAGATATGAAGTAAACACCATTAGTGCTAAGTGTACATGCGGTATCAGATACCAGAGACAATTAATGACGGAAAAAGGCACCAGGTACGCTTCCATTTCCCACAAGATGTCAGCGCAAAGAGATTGCGAATACAATTTATTGTCACAATTTCCAAACTATATGTTACACCATATTTGTATGATTTGATCCATAGTATCTATCTTAATGACATCGCTAATATTGCACAAGCATACATTGGTTGAACTTTGTTCAGTACTGTACCTGGAAGATATTACATGTTATTATGTTACATAAGCGAGGCACGGCTGCAAAATTGCACATCCTCAGGGGAAATATGCCAATGTTTACAGGCCTCTAGAGGTCAGAAAAATGAAGATACAGAAATAGCAACCCCCCCCCCCATTAGAAAGATATGGGTCTGCTGGTTTGAGATTAAGTAGGTTGTGCTTGCTATGTATGTGCAAATGGGTGTTCACTGGAGGTCACTGGGTGAAATTTGAAAAGTTTTGTCACCTGTTTGCCTAAAGCTGATTTGACTCTCTGTTATATAAACTGTATTTCCCATTGGACCATATGTTGCATATGAAATATACCAGGACAGTTGATTAGATGTCGTGGTATAGGATACACATGAGGCCTCGCTGTGATCCCCGGGATGAATAAAAATGATAAAAAAATTATATTTTTTCAGCATTTTATAGAAAATGATAGGTTAAAAAACATTATTATTTAAAAAGATTTCGTCCCACCCCTCACACTGAAGTCCAAAATAGCTATTATAACCATATAAAGAGAGCTAAGCAATTACATGGATGGTCCAGTGGCAAAATTAAATCATAGTGGGTTTTCTATACAAAATACTATATAGCATACTGGTTAGCATGTAAATAGAAAATTAATTTCCATATCAAAATTATTAGTTGAATGATGTTGACATGCTATGGGTAAGGCCACACTTTTTTTTTTATTTGGGTTACGGACACCTCAATAATTTATCAACGCACGGAGGACAAAATAAAAGAAATAAAAAATAAAATAAAAGTTGGCCCATGGGTATTTTATTTATTTGCTTTATGGAAAGCTTCCATATCCCAATGACGGAGAGAAAAGTAAAATAAAAATCCACAAAAGAAAGGACGATCCAATATCATAAATACAATATTTTCTAAGTGAACAGAAATATTGAAAGAAAGTACTTCAAAAGTTAGGAAAATTTGTATTCCCATTTTACCTAAACGAAAGGTAGATGGTTGTTTTCCTGTTGAATTTAGCTTTCCATTTGTATATCATACTATATATCTTTTATTTTTTTCTTTATTTTTTTTTCTCTAGAATAGAGATCAGAGGGAATAAAAAAAAAGTATAAATTCCAAATCTTATTCTTATTCCGATTTTGGCCTTTCCAAATAAAAAAAATTGTGGCCTAATATGCGGTTCAAATTACAAGAGGATGTGACAGCTAGTTAAAAATCCATGGCAGCATTTGTAGTATAGCATTTGTGACAAGCGTGCATATTAGTGATCTGTTTATCATATTCCCGCCACCGTGAATCCAATAGAAAGCCACGTTTCTCCTCATCACGATAGGCATATCAGAAAATGGGCGTTGCAATTATATTTTAAACAGGGCATAGAATTCTAAGAACGTTTACTTCACAAGTCCACATCTCTGGTTAGTAGCATCCGATTTTAGGATGGCACCCATCAAAAACTAGCTGAAGATTTTTTCTGATCAATTATGTGTTTCCCAGAGACATCATATCCTCAGGCAATCCCCTTAGCTATCAATTCGTGCAAAGAGCATAGGTTAAAACACGGCCCATGCATGCTTGAGGAAACAGTAGGCACAGCCATCCAACTGCTACGGGTGGTCAATTGGTGAGGCTACATACAGCGCGGTCAAGTTGTGAGAAGGGGAAGTAGCTCAATTGTAGAGCAGCTGGTCCATGGATCTGAAGGTTGTGGGTTCGAGTCCCGCTTTCTCCAGATGCTTTTTCCATGATGGTTACATGATTAAAGAAATTTTGCAAATGATTTTCCCATTTTAGTATCCGCAAAAGTTGTAATCTTGTAAGAAATTCCTAGCTCATTGCATTACTGACAGTATAAGTTTTTTTTGATAAGACACAAGTTTATTTCTTGGAGTGGCCTTTACCATACCCATTTGTTTGTTTAGTAATTGATTATATCTCTATTCAAATTTCTGCTCGTTTGTCTCAGTCGTCTTTGTTATGGTTACTGTTTGCTATGCACATCGTAGACATAGAAAAGCAGTTTGCTATGTCTACCACTACGTGTTTGCAAAACACTAAATTCAGGCAACAGGTAATGGATTAGGTTTCAATTTCTTGGTAAAAATCCCAAACCCGGCCCTACAGATAGACACTCATTGGTCCACTGCAGTCAGACCATGGTTGGTGTTCCCCTTACAGGTGTCTGTCCTGGTAGCAAGCCCGCACAGGGCCAATTTGGTTTTAGCTCGGATTGGCTGTTTGAAGTCAGGCAAAACTGAGCTGGGTTTCATGTTGGGCAGATGGCTGGGCTGAAGTGTGGCCCCGATCGGGCTGCCCATTTTGGGGTCAGATCAGTTTCAAAGCGGGCTGCCCGCTTTGGGTTCGTGTTGGGCAGATGACAGGAAGCCCGTCCAAAACCCGTTTTGAGCCCAATTCGGGCAGCCCACTTGGGGCCACACCAAAGCCCAGTGTCCTAAACCAACGGGCGCCCATCGGTTAGCCCACTCCGGGCCGATGAGGGCTGAGGTTGGGTTTGGATAGGGCAACTGGTCTAGTAGTTCTGATGATTGACACCGGATGTCACTACTATACAATATGTAGAGTTTTCCAACAAAACCAGATGAAATTGACATTATACAATAATACAATAAAATGTTAAAGTGATGTAGAATAGGAAACAATAAATAGATGTTCTCACAGTTTGGAAATAAGATAGACTATATATTTGAATGATGAAAAGGAGGTTCCCTAAGCAGCTATCCAGTGTAAACACTATTTCTTTGGCATTAAGATCTGCTTAATATAAGACTCATGTGCACCATGAAGGTATGAACTATGGCTCTGAAGGCCAGTGTGCACCATAGACACTTGTCTATGCTGCATGTGCCCAAACCTGATGATAATAGGCCTGCTTGATACTTTCATTATTGGGTAGGAAGAGTATGATTATGCCTTGAGTTGATTAACAGGACCTAGGATATCTGGTTCAACAAATACAAGAAATCATTGGAGAATGATCGAATAGATTCTAAAAACCCATAATTATCCGATCTGAACCCACTTTCAGCCCCTCCAAAAACCAATCTGAGCCCGCTTTCAGCCCATCCAAAAACCGATCTGAACCCGCTTTCAGCCCGTCCAAAAATCGATCTGAGCCCAAAGTGGAAAGCCCGTCCAAAAACTGATCTGAGCCCAAAGTGGGTAACCCGTCCAAAACCCGGTCTGCACCCAACATGGGCAGCCCGCATGGGGCCAGACCAAAGCCCGGTGCCCTAAACTGATGGGAGCCCATCGGTTAGCCCACTCCGGGCCAGATTTGCAAACACAGTCTGGCCCCGTCTGGGGCCACAGTGTGTTTGCTACTAGGGTGCATGGTGTAATGCAGGCCTTCATCTCTGTCCACAGCCTGCAGCTGGTGGGGGCCTCCTGGTTGAGGGCAGACAACGACGACTACGTACGATGTATGAGGGGCCAGTAAACAACCTACACCTGGATGAGGGACCAGTAAACAACCTACCCCTGGATGAGGGACCAGTAAACAACCTACACCTGGATGAGGGACCAGTAAACAACCTACCCCTGGATGAGGGACCAGTAAACAACCTACACCTGGATGAGGGACCAGTAAACAACCTACCCCTGGATGAGGGACCAGTAAACAACCTACACCTGGATGAGGGACCAGTAAACAACCTACACCTGGATGAGGGACCAGTAAACAACCTACACCTGGATGAGGGACCAGTAAACAACCTACACCTGGATGAGGGACCAGTAAACAACCTACACCTGGATGAGGGACCAGTAAACAGCCTACACCTGGATGAGGGGCCAGTAAAAAACCATCACCTGGATAAGGGACCAGTAAACAACCTACAGCTGGAGGGGGGACCAGTAAACAACCTACAGCTGGAGGGGGGACCAGTAAACAACCTACAGCTGGAGGGGGGACCAGTAAACAACCTACAGCTGGAGGGGGGCAGATAACGACGACTACGTACGATGTATGAGGGGCAAGGAGTCATGATGAGATTGTGGCACCATCTAGAGGGATGCAGCCCAGATAGTTATCAGGTCTCAGTGAAGGAAATGCTGCTTCTATATATACTTTAATATAGCGGAAAACGCAAAAACAGCTACCAGGATATTTATAACTTCTGAAAATCAGCCTTGACCTAAAAGATACATCATTCCTACAAAACATTTCCAACCAAAATTAGCTACTGACCACGGAAAATTTGAGCACTGGTCTGTAGCGTAAAACCACCTGAATTTGCACTGAATAATTTGCATTTTCACTGATCCCCAATCTAACCTTTGAAACAAATGTAAACTCACTGAGAATCCCTTTCCTATTATTTGATTGATATTGGCAGACATTTAGCAGCATGTGTACAAGTTTTCATAATATTGGCATCATTTCCAACTTAATTATGGACCATGCAGTGCCCCTGCAGTATTCACTTCTGACCAGAATCGTATATGACTCTCGGCGGGATCACCCTCAGTGAGACCATCAGGATAAAATGGCCTAAACAGAGATAGATTTCTTTTGTTGATCCACAAGGTCTTAGAATTAGATGTGACAAGTACATCCTGCCCTCATTGGGCAACAGAACGAGAAGACAGTGATATTGATTTTAACATGCCAAGACCTACGAGGCTAAGTAGATTTTTGTTGCGTAGACCATATATATGGTTAGGCACATTGGGGCATGGGGGCCGCCATACTTGGGCAGAACTACTAATTCAAATGTACTACTAGGGGGCCTTATGCCTAATAGTATCGGAGCCTGTATCAACCTTATGATAAATATTGAACTAGGTGCAAATGCCAAAGACAAAAAAATCTTTATTTGCGTTATCCTGGCATACAAACTGATGGAAGTAGGCTGCTGTGTTGCAAAAGGGAAAACTAGCCCCTTATTCCTCTCCTGCTGGTGGTCAGGCTCTAGTGTTTATATTCCACCGTATGATTCAGGTTGGAAAGTCTGCTGTTTCGGAATTACAGGCATTTTGCCGATATGTAAAGGCACCATGGTCTACAGTTACCATTATATTGTCAAAGCTAGATCTTGTTTGTGTTAAATTGTAGCATTCCTGGTATTGGCGGGTACAGTCTTAGGTAAGAAAACAGGCAACTATGCATTTCTTGCCTGATCAAATCATTACAAAAAAACTTAAAGTAATCCCCAAGTAGAGGGTCGACTCATACAGGTTTTAGTAGTAGATAATCTGTGCACCCTGTGCATATATTGTTCATAATTAGATGTCCACGGACATACGATGGTAACCCCATCTTGGCGTGGCTACTTTGGGATTTAGAGACCAGGTATCCGTCATTGGATTATAGTCTTCTATTGTGCCTGTTATCTCTCCTGTTGCATCTACACCACCATAGATTCGGATGCTACCCTGAAAAAATTGTAGTGATGTTGAATTATGGCTGAAAATTAAGGCACCACATATTCTAGCTCTCTTATCATATAATGATACAATGTGCTAAGACCGTACATGTATATATACATATAGACATATATATTTGAGTTGATGATTAACTGGTCAATAAATATGTGATGTCCCCAACTACTGATATCATCTTGAGGTTCAATAATGCATTGTTTAAAACATTACGGGTAATCTCCTAGATAGAGTAACTTACATTTATAACAAAACATGCTGCATATCCGTGTGCTTTGTTTGGTGGCGTTAGAAGAGTCCAAGCATCCTCTGCCATATTGTAGCTGAGACACGAGGGTAGCACACCACCCACCACGTAGATCCTGTCCTTGAATGCCGTGATACTTCCGTGCTGGACTGGTTTAGGCATGTCCTGTCTGTATTCCCATTTCTCCCATACCGTGTTGTACACCATCGTGGTGACGGACTGAGCACCCTCCCCCTCCTCACCGCTGGTGACAAAAATGTACTGACCACAGCTGATGGCCAGGGGACTGGTTAGCACCTTTGGCATAGCTACCCCAGATGTCCAACACCTCTGGCTCTTGTTGTATACTTCCACTGAACTTGTAGGTTTTGATGACAGATTACCACCTAGAACATAAACACTCCCGGCTTGAACAACTATGCCATGATGTGAGCGATAGTCCAATAGCTGTGACGTAAGTCTCCACTTTTCAACTTTAAAGTCATAAGAGAAGCAAGCCTTCTCAACAATCCCCTTTTCCTGTCCGCCAGTGACAAGGATCCCACCCTCAAAGGCTACAACACCATAGTGTGTCAGATTCTGTCTAGCGAATCTTATTGGTTTCATTACTTTAGTTTTTGGGCATTGGTAATAATTGTATGCACCCGCTTCATTAACTCCACCAAACATAACTGTACAGGTGGAGATGGGAAAGTTTTTCCGTAATACCAAGCGAGGTGACCACATCCTGTCTCGTTGTTCAGGCAGAGTGTGGAAGGTCCAGGCTTCTTGTAGGTAGGCAGCGCACTCTGCGTTAGCCATATAGGGACTTGGCACCACGACTGAGGATAAGTAGTTCTTACTGCAGTGTGGGAACCGGACCTTGGCAGCTATCTGGGGGAATAGTGCCTCCCTTAAATAAAAGAGTAGATTGCATGAGTAGTGAAATAATATGGTGTTGACATTTAGAAACACTTGTTCCAGCATTGTCAGAGATCTCAATCATCTCTGATTAGGTTTTAACTTTTTTATATGTTGCAATCAAATTGATTATAGTTTACTCTATTAAATTTGAATAAAACAAAATCTTTTTGAAATTGTGCT
This sequence comes from Harmothoe impar, assembly GCA_947462335.1. Taxonomy (NCBI): domain Eukaryota; kingdom Metazoa; phylum Annelida; class Polychaeta; order Phyllodocida; family Polynoidae; genus Harmothoe; species Harmothoe impar. The sequence goes on from OX381710.1 coordinate 678,457, forward strand.
TGAAGTCTCAACAGAAACAAATATAAAAGGTGGTTTCTCAAAAAAGACTTAGTTGATCCTTACCTGTTCACTGGATCCACACGCACCCACATACAGACAGCCTCAAACACAGGGTCTTCAGTTTTCACTTCGAGTTCAAAATGTGATATGTATTCCATGATTTCTTGAACTGAGAGTTCAGCAAATTCATTTGATCTATTAAAATTCAAACAGCATTTGTTTCATGACCTATACATAACATTGTTTAACAGCACATCTGAAATAGATATATATCAATATGCCTACTTGTTCAAGCAGATAGAAAAGGCAGGAGTTGAATTTTCAGTAAATCACATCACAAGCATACCCAACAACATCAGAGAACTGCTCTAGCATAGTTGACCAGGCGGCATCTTCCAGGCGTTTCAGCTCATAGAGTTGTGCGAACCTCCTGAAGCCCAGACAGTTAGTGGGAGCCAGTTCCTGCAGCATGAAGTCCTCACAGCCCGTGATGACCTCGGGGAAGTCCAGCGGCTTGCAGCTCTGTGTGTGAAAGGAAAGTTCAGTCATCAAAAACAATGCATGATATAGTGACTATACTAATTATGAGTTGTCAACTCTCCATTAAATGATTGAACAGGAGAAAACCTCCCAGGGTTGAATCAGTTATTAATAAAACTGAGATTAATGCACAGTAGCAAGGAGCACTGGGAGTTTTTTCCTTTTCCAAAAATTGAATAAATAGGCCAGTCACATTGTTATAGGGCGAATTGCATATTTTGCATATTGCATATTTGGGCGATAATATCAGACGAACTATTATTACTAAAACTCCAGGAAGTGACGTCGGTGGGGCCGTCGTTGCCATGCAACATGTACGATTGTGATGTCACTAGCTCAACTACCGTAGTTCATATTGCAGGAAGATGCTGTCATGCATGTTGTTATAGACAATCACCTGTGTATTTCAGTCTTACTGTGATTTATTGTTTAATCTGTGATATGAATGATTCTAATGTTTTTGGTGTTAAAGGTATATGAGCCTTACCTAGTGTAGCTGTGGTAATATGCACTATGTAATAAAGGGCCTATGTTACTGACATTTCTCGCCAAATCACTGTCTATGTTATTCCTCACATCTCCATACTATTGCCAACCCAGTGATTAGTATAATACCGTACACCCCTAGGGAGCTTATAGCCTCCTTCATTGCACATCAAAGAGAAATAATTCTTTTCCATTTCCAGAACACTTTTGATACTAGTTGAGTAATGTAGTTGAAAAGAGAGAAATACATACCTCAACCAGGCGTTGTACATTGTCTGTGGTTATGTTGAGGCTTCCTGAGTACATGTAGCGTATCAGGCAGGACAAGACGTCAGAATCCAGCTTCTCTAACTCTACTGTAGGTGAGCTGCTCTCCACCATACCCGAGCTAAACATGGCCAGGAAGTAGCTGCTTGCTGAACAGGGAAAATAAAAAACTCTATGATTATCATTTTAGTTTCTGCATGGTGATGTGTCCAATGATTCATTCATGTTGTGGCTTTAGCTTTTCTTAGACAGATATTCATCTTCTACTGACTAGAAAAGAAAGAGATTGCCGGCTTACAAATGCAAGGTAAAAGGTAGGAACGTCTACAATGTCAAGTTACTACTCTTGCCTATGGCTCACTAACTCCTTGTATTGACTTTTACCGATCATTTAAAAAGCGGAAGAATATTTCTTGAAATTATTGTGGGTTGGTATTGTTAGAGCACACCTGGAACACACTTTTTTTTTATGCCGAAGTGGTGGCGTAGCCACCTGGTGGTGCCGCCAGGCACCACCAAAACGAGGTATATGATGTTTGCACTTTGCCAGAAGTCAGAACGGGCGCCGCCATCTTGGATTGTGCCGCCATCTTGGATTAAGGTGTCACAACACAAATTTATGCTATGTGATAACAATAATATAAATCAACCTTTGATAGTTCCTGAGGTTGATTATAATCATGCCTACCCCCCCTAATATGTTTCAAGGAATTCAAAGGTTCTATCGGTTTGTTGCTAATACAGCTGGTTGCCTAGCAACGGCTTTTCTAATTGTTTATCTGCCTAGCAACACACATTTCCATGGTCCTGAAGTTGATTATAATCATACCTACCCCCCCTAATATGGACCCAAGGAATTCAATGGTTCTATTGGTTTGTTGCTAATACAGCTGGTTGCCTAGCAACGGCTATTCTAATTGTTTATCTGCCTAGCAACACACATTTCCATGGTCCTAAGGTTGATTATAATCAAACCTACCCCCCCCCCCTAATATGGACGCAAGGAATTCAATGGTTCTATCTGTTTGTTGCTTATACAGCTGGTTGCCTAGCAACGGCTTTTCTAATTGTTTATCTGCCTAGCAACACACATTTCCATGGTCCTAAGGTTGATTATAAACATACCTACCCCCCCTAATATGGACCCAAGGAATGAAATGGTTCTATCCATTTGTTGCTATACAGCTGGTTGCCTAGCAATGGCTATTCTAATTGTTTATCTGCCTAGCAACACACATTTCCATAGTCCTGAAGTTGATTGTAATCAAACCTACCCCCCTAATATGGATCCAAGAAATTCAATGGTTTTATAGTTTTTTTGCTGATACAGCTGGTTGCCTAGCAACGGCTATTCTAATTGTTCATCTGCCTAGCAACACACATTTCTATGGTCCTAAGGTTGATTATAATAAATTCTACCCCCCTTAATATGGACCCAAGGAATTCAATGGTTCTATCCATTTGTTGCTAATACAGCTGGTTGCCTAGCAACGGCTATTCTAATTGTTTATCTGCCTAGCAACACACATTTCCATGGTCCTAAGGTTGATAATAATCAAACCTACCCCCCCCCTAATATGGACGCAAGGAATTCAATGGTTCTATTGGTTTGTTGCTTATACACATGGTTGCCTAGCAACGGCTATTCTAATTTTTTATCTGCCTAGCAACACACATTTCCATGGTCCAATGGTTGATTATAATCATACCTACCCCCCCTAATATGGACCCAAGGAATTCAATGGTTCTATCCATTTGTTGCTAATACAGCTGGTTGCCTAGCAACGGCTTTTCTAATTGTTTATCTGCCTAGCAACACACATTTCCATGGTCCTAAGGTTGATTATAATCAAACCTACCCCCCCCCCTAATATGGACGCAAGGAATTCAATGGTTCTATTGGTTTGTTGCTTATACAGCTGGTTGCCTCTCAATGGCTATTCTAATTGTTTATCTGCCTAGCAACGCACATTTCCATGGTCCTGAGGTTGATTATAATCAAACCTACCCCCCTTTTATGGACCCAAGGAATTCAATGGTTCTATTAGTTTGTTGCTAATCCAGCTGGTTGCCTAGCAACATCTATTGTAATTGTTTATCTGCCTAGCAACACACATTTCCTTACCCCCTAACATGGACCCAAGGAATTCATAGGAAATGCCACATTTGAAGTAATAGCATCCTTCCCCCGGATAACCCCTTCCCTGCCCTGCTTTTTTGCTGTCTTGAAAGGGTTCCCTTCAAACATACCAACCATGTAGACATTATGTTTCTTGAATACAAGAATTGCGGTTGTTGCCGCGTAAAAAAATGCCTGAGGCATTTTTTTACGCGGCAACAACTGCAATATTTGTTAGTATTGTAGTTCATATGATACAAACGCTAACTTTACCCGCAGCCAAGACGACTCTATGACAGGGGAACTTACTAGTATTCTTACTATACTATAATACAGATGTAACTTATATAATACAGATGTAACTTGTATAAAACAGATGTAACTTGTATAAAACAGATGTAACTTGTATAAAACAGCTGTAACTTGTATAATACAGCTGTAACTTGTATAATACAGCTGTAACTTGTATAATACAGATGTAACTTGTATAATACAGCTGTAACTTGTATAATACAGATGTAACTTGTATAATACAGATGTAACTTGTATAATACAGATGTAACTTGTATAATACAGCTGTAACTTGTATAATACAGATGTAACTTGTATAATACAGATGTAACTTGTATAATACAGATGTAACTTGTATAATACAGATGTAACTTGTAAGTAGTATAGTATGTATCGGAACGGGACTATGGTTAACTACTGTTTATTACTCAATCGACATGCAGCCAATCAGAGGCCTCCATTTGGTCACGTGACCGGAAGTGACCTACTTAGGGGATTAGTGGTGACGTCACGTGACCTAGTTAGCCAATCAGAGGCCGCCATTTGGTCACGTGACCGGAAGTGACGTCATATGACCTACTTATGGACCGGAAGTGACGTCATATGACCTACTTAGGGGACCGGAAGTGACGTCATATGACCTAATTTAGGATCACGTGACCGGAAGTGACCTGATGAGTCACGTGACCGGAAGTGACGTCACATGACCTAATGGCCAACCGGAAGTGAGTGACCTCATTGAGGATCACGTGACCGGAAGTGCCCTGATTGATCACGTGACCGGAAGAAGAAGAAGAAGAAGAAGAAGAAGAAGAAGAAGAAGAAGAAGAAGAAGAAGAAGAAGAAGAAGAAGAAGAAGAAGAAGAAGAAGTGACGTCACGCGACTTAATGAAGAGATGAGCGTCTTTAAGGGGTCACGCGCTTTAAAATGTGATATATATTTTTTTATTTTTTTTGGAGGAGGAGGAGGAGGAGGAGGAGGAGGAGGATAAGGAGAGGAGGAGGAGGAGGAGGAGGAGGAGGAGGAGGAGGAGGAGGAGGAGGAGAAGGAGGAGGAGGCGAGTCTCTTATTTTTTTCGGTAAACCAATAAAAAACACCAAGATATAAGTGTTTTTTTTTCATTTTTATTGTTTTACGAGCGACTGGAAGTGACTTATTGAACTAGGTAGAAGCGTTCTTTTAGGATGCATGGGGCGGGTGGGGGGGAGGGGGGGAGGGGGGAGGGGGGCACTCTAGGGGGGTGGGGAGGGCACTCTAAGGGGCGTTTGTCTCTTTTAAGAAAAAAAGAAAAGAAAAGATTTTAATCGAGAGACACGCTTCTTCCTCTCGAGAGGAAGAAGCGTGTCTCTTCATTTTTTTTTGTTTATCACGTGCTTCGATGAGGCGATCAGCTGCGACCGGAGGAAGTGACACTTTAAGAGGACACGCGTCTTAATTGTTATAATATTTTTTTTACTTACTAATAAAGAAGACGTATGAAAATAAAACACAACAATTCACATGTCCGTCGTTCTCGTTGTTTCTTGCTTGATAAAGTCAAGTAATATCGCAATGCCGAGGTCAAACTTTCCCATGTCCTCAGTCAACACTCGAAGGAGTTCAAAAGGCGTACCGCCGGCACCGTCAGCTTCAGCTTGCCACATTTTCAATACTCGGAAGGCCCACTCAGCGGGACTTCCTCCGTATTCGCATTCTTCAGCGATCTTATCTAACCTCTCAGGCGACAGTTTTAAATGGTCCCCCACCTCTTTCCACCTGCTACCTAGACGTCTGCCGAGGGCGCCCAAGTGCTTATGCATCGCTCGCGAGTCGGGGTTTTCGAAAATCCAACCCCTGTCTGTGGAGAAGGGTCATCCACTGAGCCAACAGTTCCACGCGTCTAATGCGGGTGAAGACGCGACCGAGCTCTCCCCATCTATGACGATGCGGGGTTTCACCCCACCAGACTCGGAACATCGCCGTACACAGCTCCTCCGGTGTTTTGACACTGCGCTCTACTAGAGCATCCATACGGGCGGCGGTAACTTTTAAGCTACTGCCCAACTCTCTCCAAGATCCGCTCAACTCTTTACCTAGTTGACGAAGCAAGGCGTCGCTATATGCTAAGCGCCACTGTCCTACCTCTCTGTTCTCCCCATCGGTCTGCCTCGCGCGTCTCACATCGTCAAGCCGCATTAACTTTTTTTCAGGTGGACAAGGCGGTGAAGGCGAGCTTGAAAGTGGAATAGCTTGAGCCATCTCGTCTCGTCTTGGCGGCGGCGGCGGCGGCGGCGGTGGTGGCGGTGGTGGCGGTGGTGGTGGTAGTAGACGTTACTGTGAGTAGTAGGCATACAGGTGTAGGCCATGTCACGCTATGGGCCAGACGCAGTGGACCGTGGTGACCCCTTTATTTTGGAGTAAATGTAATATGGTATACCATGTATGCCTGCTCAAGGATTAATCTAAACCCCTTCATTGTGTATACAGCATATAGATTACATGTATACACCTCTATACTGTATACCATTCCACCCATCTAGAGGATTAGCACTTATTGTATACATAGCATATGCCTGCTCAAGGATTAACCTAAATCATTTCATTGTATACACAACATATAGATTAAATGTATACACTTCTATACTGTATACCATTCCATTCATCTAGAGGATTAGAACCACCTCTAAACACCAAGGCCATCTGTGGGGAAATTAAAACCTCACTGGCGCCATCTGTTAGACTGTCTAAACATTAAAAAGTTACAAACCATCATTACTCATGTTATATAGATAGAATCATTATGTTTACTATAGTATATCAATATGATAGATCTATTAAAAACGAGGATGATAACCATATGTCAATATGTTGTTTATTTTTATTACAAATATAACGCAATATACTAGTAGTAGTTGTAGTAGTAATAGTAATATCATCTATTAAACAATAATAGTATATAATCAGCACAATTAATAACGATATATAGTTTAATACAGGGTTTAATGTAGTATAATACATACTATATATACTCACAAATATAATCAATGAGTTCAGATAACATACCGAATCATACTAAGCGTTATACTAATATTCTAATCACCACATCATAATAGGTCTAATAACCCGCAATATCTATAGATCTATTGAATCACTCAAAGGTTTGTATATAGTATGACTATTACCTAAGTATCTATCTATCTATCTATCTATCTATCTATCTATCTATCTGTCTATCATATATCATATATCATATATTTTTAGTAAGTCTTTAACAACCAATGAAATCGAGTGTATCCGATCAACCTATGATTACATAACTATCTAATGCATAATCACCATCAGTGTTTCTATCCTTACTTATAGGTTGTATGCCTAGTTCAATGTATTACACAGGTAGCATTGGAGTGTTACTACCAATGGTATTATGATCATTCATATTTTGATAGTTTTGCTGGTGATCCTGAATGGCACATTGTTATTTTCCTTTTACATCTCCTAGGAGGTGTTGGTGGTGAAGGGGGTAATGGTGGTAACTGGTCTACTGGTATAACAGTGCCGGTATTGTGGTTATATTGTAGACACTCTAAAGACACATAATGTATAGACATTTGGTCAGAGAGGGGTACAGAGGGGGCCGTGTATTGGGTGGTCGGTACTGTGGGTGGTAGTGGTGGTTCAGAGGGTTGTAACACAGGTAGCGATGGTGGTGGGGGAGGGGGCGGTGGAGGGGGAGGGGGAGGGGGCTGTGGCAGTAGAGGAGGGGGAGGTGGCGGTGGTGATGGTGGTGGTGAATGTAGTTGCGGCGTACACGTCTTTCTAGGAGAGGGCAATAAAGATGGGTCCTGTGAGTTATGCTCTGCTGCATTAGGTATAGTCTGTACATCCACTACAAGTGATGATCCATGTCTAGGAGGAGGAGGTCTTTCTGGAACCTTGCCCCTCCTCTGAGGTTCGAGACCAATGCTGAAATAGATGATATATAATATGGTATATTACTTGTATATATTGTTACAACAGCTATTATTACTCCATCTCTAGATATGATTTCACCAATAGTATATTTATCATCATTATTATCATTATTATTATCTTTATCAAAGTATGCATAGTTAAATCAACACACACACACACACACACACACACAAACACAAACACACACACACACACACACACACACACACAATGCATAGGTTGTTATTATAGATATGACCCTCTAACTACCTACCATGGTTCATAATCAATTTCCATAGCTTCCTCTTTGCGCGTTAAGGGATCTTCACCATAGATCTTGTAGTCCACTTTACAGCTATCTATGGCATCAATAGCTATTTGTCTTTCTTTGTTCGGGTTATACCGGTCATTTATAACAGTTTTTGGGATGGTATTGTTCTCATCATGGTTGTTTGATGTTGATGCTGACGTTGATGGCATAGGCATCCAATCTGAATTGGGTCCTAATGAGGAGATGTCGGATTCAATGTCTGTGGGTATAGGTCTGTTTCTCTTTACATTCTTGATGATGTTTTGACAGCATATATTTAACAGTCCTTTTCTGTAGAGATGTATTACCGTGGTAATAATTATGGTTATCAATAAACCAATTCCACCACCTGACGCACTCACAACAACAATAACCATTTTACCAGAACGATTATCAACCTGTTCTACACCATGTATACCCGGTCCATTATCGTCAGGTTTTTTAGTAACAGATGGTTTTGTTTTGACCGATGAACCTGTATCAATGACACGTCCATCATAATCATCTTTGTTATACCCAGAGTCCTTTTCCACAGTTTCAGTCATTTCATCACCACAACCATCGGTCCTTACAATATCTAGAGGTAATCCAATGCAAGATGTTATAGGGTTTCCTCTCAGGTCGACACTGTTATATTTATACACATTAAAACCGTTCAGTGTTTTTATGTTGTTGTTTCTCAAATCCAGGACGTTGTATCCATGTGTCTTCCCATATCTTATGTCAGGCATTCTGAATAATCCTAAGCTAGTGCAGGAAATGACACCACGTGTAGGAAAACAGGTACATTTTTTGGATGGTCCACACTTCAATAAAGCTGATGTCGACTGTATTAATCCTATTATGGTGATTGTCATAATGCAGAACAGGACAAACTTTCTTAGAGATCTCGCCATGGTTACAGTTGGATGGGTACTGGAGGAGAGTCACCGACCTACACTGATGGTACTACACGTGCTAATGCCCCTCCCGCTGCTGCTGCTGCTGCTGCTGCTGCTGGTAACACAACACACCCTCTCCAGGGGCGGGGTCACCGACACACACGACTTGAGGTGCTACTGTAGGGAGGCTGGAGTGGCAGGTGATGGATCTAGGTCACATCTCATTATCAGGGGTGGGGTCACCGACACACCCTACTTGGGGTGTTACTGGGGGGAGGTCGGGGTGGCAGGGGGTGTAGATCTAGGTCACATTACATCTGAATAGAACCACTGTCTTAACTTTAGATGATCTCTAGGTAATCTAAGATAGAGGTGAGGTGTTACTACATACAGGATGCTGTCCAGGGAGCGTTAAAGATAGATTCAGGATGATTAGATAGTTACATAATAAGAGAATCAAACCAAGTGTCTATCAACCATATCATAAATTCAATCAATTTGATAATTGGTAAATTACATTGATTATAGAACTTATATATTAAATATACCACTGTTTAAACATGAGTTGAATGAATAGTTGGTAGGTATATCGGTGAGTTATATGTTTTCTTAGGTTTTGATTTGTTTTTCATTGTTATGACAATATGAATAACAAAACTTAAAACCATGAGAATACATAGGACCCCTAGTGTAATGAAAACAGGCTTCATCCAATGTGTCGAATTGTTCAGGGTGGGGATGGTATTTCCTTCTGACGTGATAGTTGTATATAATGATGACGCGGTATATGAATTTACATCATAAGTAATTGTATTCGATTGTGTTGTGATATCACTTCTCTCAGATGTAAACAGATTTGTAGATTCCAGATCAGATGTGTTTATATATTCATGTGTAGTAGTAGAATCTCCACAGGATGTATAAACAATAATTCCTTTTTGCTCTGCTTGCATCCTTATGTTTGACACAACATCGGCACATTGCACTAACATTGTATTTCCAACTATGATCAGATGAGATAAGTTCTCCCACTGTTGTAATTTGAAATTTGTCAGATATCTTATCCTTGTAGAATCAATTGAGAGAATCCTGGTGCTCTTCCTCTGTGGTTCGCGAAATGTGGGAAATATGAAAACATTTTCCCCTATACAGACTACTCGTGCATCAAAACACAAACATAGGTCGGGTGTCCCACAGGTATTTTGTGAATTACACATTCCAGTTAACAAATATAACGTTAACATAACAATCATTGTGTATCCTTTATCCATGATGATCGTTCTAATCATATAATGTGTCTTTCACACATACATCCATACATATATATACGTGTATATGCGATGGTTATGGTTAGAGGTGCTGTTTATGTACGATATCATAAGGGGGTGTATCATTCAACGGTCATATTTTATCTAAACACAATACCCATCATATTACATACACACAATGGATCAGTAGGTAACCACCCCCCATATAGACCGCTCAATTATTATATAGGTATAAATAACATGAACTGCAAATCAAGTTTACACATGTCAAACGGGATTTCACAACCATAATCCATGAGATCAATATGGAACAATATACCATATGTAACATTTTTTTCCTGAGTTCTATAATGTAGACATTTTTTTTTACCCTATATCATCGTTACATTGGTTGGATTTTTCCCCCAACAATGGTGTTGGTCATGTAGATTTACTCCGCGGCAATCAGGAGTATGTAAAACAAATGAGAGTTTGTTTGTTGGTGGTAGAGGAATTTGTCACACCCATGTGTACATACATGGGGATTTAGCCCCCAGTGCGACACTATACGGGGTGTTTTTTCTTCCACACAACATGTTGTAACAGATTAATCCTATAGAGGTATAACAGGCAGGTCAGGATAATGACCAGAAGGGTCCTACATGTTATATACATATACATGTCTAATATAACAACATCTACTTATACATGTACAGATATATTACATGTATACATATTATTATTATCACATACACAAATACTCATAAATACTAATGATAGTGAATATATCAGTTTGATTAGGGTGTGTAACAAATCACTCGCACACATAATATGGTAACCAGTATACAGACATCAGATATAGAAAGTCTCTACCTTACAGGTCTGACACTACAGATGCTTAAACAACATGCTAGCTCTTTATATCATCATTAAGGATTATATGTGTTCCAATGAAACATGGTTGATGATCCGTCTATTCAGAATATTGGGGTGATGATTGAACGAATGAATGAATAATATTATTGTAGAAATCGGTGAATGAATGAGCTATGAACCTGATTTGGCTAAAATTCTATTGTCTGATTATAATAATACTTCTGATGTATCAGGACTTGTGTAATTGTGTAGTAGACCATAAAGGGTTAAACATCAATGACACAGGATTTGATACAGCAACATAATCTTATCAGCACACAGTTCACATGTGCCACCCTATGTGTTCAACATATGGCGTGTGTGGTGTACTAACGGGGTGACATGTCCTCCAACCACCGCTCTAATCACCTAACCCTTTAGAGACATCATCACACACACACACACACACACACACACACACACACACACACACACACACACACGTACATACAACCATTGCTTAGATATAATATGTATTCATAGAACAATTATACTTGTATATCATAACAAATCATAATTATATCTATTAGGTTTATCGATATTTTTCGTTAAATATATATATTTGAATGCATTATTATGATAATCCTGATAGAAAGGGTTAATCCTGGTCAGTAGTTAAGCAATCATGTTATCCGCACTCAAAACGTCCTTTAAGACCACATAACCCTTTATATCATTGTCATAATGAGATACACGTATTCAAGGTGATATCAACACATACACACATACACAATTGTGTATGTGTAGATGTGTGATTATGTTACTTATAGATTAGAGTATTAATGTATGGATGAATGCTTGGATATTACATTATATAATAAGATATTTAGCAAAACAAACAATCAATATGGGATAGGTATGAAAGGGTTATGCTTCAACACCCCTCCCTGTTAATTAGGGGGGAGTGTTGGTAGACTCTCCTTAAGACCTTTAAAGACTTTACATCTTATAAATCTGGTGATATATAAAAGTGAAATTCTGTAAACTATTGTTGAGGATAAAATTTCTAACTTTTCATATCATGATACACCATTCAACGGCCAATAATCCTGACATCTAGTTATTGGGTTATGAAGTATAAATTGTAACGATAAACACTTGGGATTGTGTAATATATACATACAACAGTTCTTAAAGGGCTAGGGTTAAGCACTTGTTAGGGGTTGTCAGGGGGGTGACAGTATAAAAGGGGCTGTGGCTGGGGGGTAAGGACACCGCAATTCCAGGACATCTGTCAGACCCTTGTTATCAACAGCAGCAGCAGCACCACCACCCGCACCACCGTCACCAGCACCACCGCTCCTACAACCACTATCACTACAATCAGAGCCAGCACTGGTTATCTCTACCTCCTTTGGTATCACTATCACGACCACCACTACTACAGTCATCTATACTCGTTCAAAGGTAAGTGTTTGTCATAAGAGATCATCTTTAGTGACACACCGGACATGGAGTATGGTTTATTAATCGACTTATATGCAGGGCCTTGTTTTTAGGTCTTTATTAAAACACCATGTCACACTTGGAGGACTATAAGTGAACTTACACGAGATGGTCAAGTCAAACCTAGTTTTGTTTGTATATGATTCAAATCTATAGGATAACTCACCAGTGTTACATTCACACATCATACTGACCCTACTAAAACACCTCACCTACAGACATGACCACGCCCAACATGGTATCGTGTGTACCATTCTTAAAGGGTTAAGGATGCTATTATAGTTATAATTTCTATTTATTCACCAGGGCTGCATTCATGTATGATGACAATAAAGGTATACATTAACCCTTTAAGGATAGATGTCGCTAAAATATGATATTGGTCGTCATGATACACCATTGCATCCTCAGGTGAGTAACTCGCCGGTGCTGCATTGGTACATTATGCCGACCCTTTGGGGGGTGTCTCAACCCCATAAGGTCGGCATGGTGTTTGAATGCAGCACTAGGGAGTTACCCGCCAAGGTTGTATTCATGCATCATGACGACAAAGGGTATGATGCATTAAGACATGATGTTGTCCTTAAAGGGTTCATGCCTAATACTTTTGATCGTTGAGATGTAATAATGAACATTGCCCCATCCTTATAAGGTTAGGTGTAATATCATAGCTTTTATTGTTGTTCCCAAAAACCATCCATGCAGGTGTTGGATAACCATCCTTAAGAGGGTTAAGGATGATATCATGGTGATAATTTTCGAGTAAAACCACCTGTGCAGGTGATGGATAACCATTCTTAAAGGGTTAAGGATGGTATCCTAGTGATACTTTTCTTGTTGTAGTTATGCCGGGTATGATACACGAATGTGGTTGTACCACTTATGGAGTTCTGGGCATGAAAGGGTTAATGTGTTTGTCTATTGTTATGCTAATGTATCATTATCATGCATAACCATAGCTATGATATCAGTCTTAACCCTTTAAAGATGGCATGATGCATTGATGTATCATATCATCAGTCATCATGATGTATTAATGCAACCCTGGTAAATAACCCTTCATTGATACCCGTGTTTACAGCAACACCTTTAAGAGGGGGGATGTCATTATGATGCACTAATACAGCCCCAGGCACGTAACTCGCCGGTGCTACATTGGTGTATCATGTCAACCCATAGAGAGTGTCTCAAACCTGTGGAGTCGGCATGATGATTGAAGGCAGCACTGGCGAGTTACACACCAGGGATTCATTCATGCATCATGACGACCAAGGGCATGATACATTAATGCATCATGCAAGGTGGTGGCACTACCTCGTGTGAAAACATGACACTAATTACCTCATATTGTTTAGGAAGGATTGTTATCCTGTTCTGATTATATAGTGATTATATAAAGGATCTCATAATAATGGTACCATCTATCACTAACATTCTAAACACACTTTACTTATTTAATGTAATTAATCTTTTTCAGATGTCTTTCTACCAATCAAACCAATCCCAATCGCATGGCAGACAGCAAGCCACACAGCGTAGTTCTTTCTACCACCCATACCAAACTCAATCAAATGCCAGACCGCAAACCCCACAAGAAGGGTAAGCACTGATTGCATATGATGAATATAATGATGATGATCTGTGGTTATTGTATAAGAATGATTGAATGTGTGATTACTGTACACCTATATTACTATCTATTTATCTATCTATCTATCTATCAAGTAAATTATGTATGCATATATGATTACTAATATTCCCCCATCACTTATTCTAATGGTATAATTATCAATCTGTTTCAGTCACGTACTTGTCCCTCCCCCCTCAGAGACGTTTACAGAGAGCGACATCGCCTTATTTCTCGATACGGAATGGTCCACACCAAGAACACCTACTTCCCCTCGGTACAAGTATGTATATAATTGGCTCCTCTGTCATTGAATGTATTAACCATACAACTATGTCTTAGTGGTGACTTAGTATGAGTCTGGAGTATAGATAATAATTGAATATTGTGATGATAGAAGTTAACATGATTGAATATATATATTTGTAATCTTATTTCCAGGCATAATGATTACTCTACGATTTCATGTGTAATGTTCTATTCTACACATATTTATATCTATAATTTTTAATTTCAGACGTGTCTGCACTACGAGTATATTTTACGGGGAGCCCCGCGTTAATATAATTAAAATAAAACAGGCCCCCGACTACCCCGGTCGAGTACGGTTCCAGAAAGGATCGGGCATCTCACTGAGCCAGACGGCTCTAATGAACTTGCTATGCAATGCAAAGAGCGTCTATCGTGACTTTCAGCACCTCTTAGACCTTGAAGGTCAGGGACGTACTCTCCCACCCCTAGTTTTCTTGGACCCAACACCCCGAGAGGGACAAGATGCGATAGACCTCAGCCAGATGCCACAAAACGTTGCGGCCCCCCAGGTACCACAACAACTAGTACCCCCCCAGGTACCACAACACTTCGTGGTCCCTCAGGTGCCACAACACTTCGTGGCCCCCCAGGTGGTCCAGCAAACCGTACCCCAGGCAACCGTGGCCCCTTGGGCGCACCAGCAGCCCATACCTGGGCAAAACATCCCCCAACAGACAGTAGCCCCCTGGGCACCCCAGCAAACCGTACCCATACAGGCAGTACCCCAACAAACTGTACCCTATCATCCAGTGCAACAGCAGCAGCAGCAGCAGCAGCAGCAGCAGCAGCATCAGCAGCAGCAGACAGGACCGCAGCAGCAGCAGACAGGACCGCAGCAGCAGCAGACCGGGCAGCAGCAGCAGCACACCGGGCAGCAGCAGCAGCAGACCGGGCAGCAGCAGCAGACCGGGCAGCAGCAGCAGACAGGGCAGCAGC
This sequence comes from Harmothoe impar, assembly GCA_947462335.1. NCBI lineage: Eukaryota > Metazoa > Annelida > Polychaeta > Phyllodocida > Polynoidae > Harmothoe > Harmothoe impar. The sequence goes on from OX381710.1 coordinate 693,765, forward strand.
AGCAGACCGGGCAGCAGCAGCAGCAGAACGGGCAGCAGCAGCAGAACGGGCATCATCAGCAGCAGCAGCAGATCGGGCAGCAGCAGCAGACCGGGCAGCAGCAGCAGCAGCAGCAGCAGACCGTGCCCGAAGAGCAACAGACAGTGGTCCCCCAGGTAGTCCAGCAACGACAGCAACAGCAGCAGGAGGGGGAGGTTGTAACCTCTAGGGAGGAGATAACCCCACCAATTGACATTTTACCTGGACCTCCGGCCCCACAACAACTCCCAGCATCTAGACGGTCAGCTAGAGCAACCAACAACACCAGAAACAAAGAAAATGTGAGCCCCTCCATGGATGTCGAGTGAGTGTTAATCTATACATCACTGTTAATCTATACATCTAGGTGATTTAATTGTCACAGAATAATATCATTAGTTAAGATAGTTGATAGGTATGATTATAGGGTGTATTATTAGTATATTGTTGGATCAAAACTTTACCCTCATTATCAATAACGATACTAATTATTATATGGTATATCATTACTAGGATTTATTTATGTAGCTAGCTGGCATATATACTATATGGTTTTAACCATTACATGACCAGTTATTATTAGATATCTATCTATCTAATCATATATGTAGGCATCCCCATTATAGTAGTATTATCTGCTTAGGTTGAATAAGCGATGAAATAATTTATCATTGACTCCATATAATTACATTGGGTATAAGCGATTGTGTCTTAAAGAATCCACAAAATGTCATTTTTTGACTTACTCTCTTTCGATATCTTACTAATACTTCTTGTAGAATATATTTCTCTGGATAGTATTACATTGGTTAATCTAAGACTCGCCTTTAAGTTTGATAACGGGACAGCTGGTTTTACACTAAACTCGCCCCATTCCCCCTTATGGAAGAGGTTGTTATTCAATAGATTGTGTTCTAGATTTTGTTCGTTTGGAATAGAGAAGGGAACCATTCAATCATTGATATTTGATAATCATTACAACTCATACATTTTATTTGCTAAGCTGAGTTGTCTAGAGAGGGTTTTAATTGTCGAACCTACGTGGGAAAAAGCATCTGATTACACAAAGATATATCTTGATCTAAAATACGACACCTGTGACGGGAAGCCGGTTTTTGAGGGGTTTCACCCTATTTTACTGAAAATATTGACATGCACCTTCACGCTACAATATATACTTGATCCACCCTCATCAGATCCAACATCAATTCCTACCCCTATTGTCAGAAAACTAAATACCAAATTCACATGTTCAGATCTTTGTACTTTTAAATTATGTTATCGTACTGGTACCATCCCGGGAGAGGAGATTAAACATATATTCAAAATAAGGCTTGAAAGATGGCTTGACCCAGCAAAATATGGCCCTGATGCCGATCTTGATTGCAAAGTACAGCTCCTTGAGTATATTTTTGTTAGAATTGATAGATGGTTCCCAAAACATGTAGATTTATTCAATCTTACCTGTTCAGAAATAAGACGGGATTTGAGATTCCAAAGAGCAATTATTAGGAAGATCATAAACCTTTATAGTAACAATTATCAAGTTCATATTTTAAGACAATTTTGTATGTTAGGATTCCTCCCAGAAGAAAGAGGGAAAAGACATCTTTTCCATTACCGGTTGGCTGCAAATCCATATCTTCTTGTACCCTATAATATTAATAATAATATGTACTAGCCTACCTCACTACATCTACAGGTTTCTACATTCTCAACTGGTTATGTCAATCTCTCAATCTTTTACCACCTGTTTTATTCGTTCTGTTTCCCATCTAACCTGATTCAACACCTTACAGATTTACTAATACAACCATCATCAATACATTAATATATCATGTTTGAGTGTGATATATGCAACAAAAAGTTCAGTCGTGTATATAACCTAAAAAAACACAAGGAGAGAAAACACACGCCTGGGTTATTTAATTACAATTGTACTTTTTGTAATAAGGGGTTTATATCTAGAGAGATATGGAGAAATCACATAAAAAATAAACACAGGGAGGATAGAGTAGTGGGGTATGGAGAAACCAATGATGATGATGGTGGTGGGGCGGGTGGGTTCGAGGGTGATGAAGATGAAGAGAGAATACGCACAGCTGGTATTCTGGAGATTTCCCCGAACCAGTTATACACACTAACTAAAGTAAATGAATTTAATTCTACCAGATTCAATACGAGAAACAAATTACATACCTTCCAGATTCATAACCTCAATGTCTATCACATATCCAATGTGTTGCTTATACTATATAAAATATTTGAAACATTGATCTCAGAATTAACACGATCTATGAAAGCTAATGATCTCATTAGGTTTACAATAGATAACCCTCATTTAGATTACCCCATTCAAATTCCGTTATTAGAGGTTAGTGTTTTGACTGTAGATCTGATTATGTCTGAAGTTTCAAGAGTTCTACAAAGTTTCGAAGAATTTCCTTTAGATGGAAACATGATTATTCAGAGTACACACGTTACATTACCCAGGGGTTCTAGTTTTTCATCTAAAGTTGTTCATCAATTAGATCAAATGTTGAAATCAAAGAAATCAGTAATCCAAATTAAGAACAAAGACAGTCTCTGTTGTGCACGTGCTATAGTCACTGCTAGAGCCTTTGTAGACAAAAATCCTAAAAAGAGGCATTTTTCCCGGGGATTAATACTTCAGAAAAAGGAGGCCCTTGATCTTTTAAAAGATGCAGGTGTCGCTGAAGGACCTTGTGGTCTTAAAGAAATTGAAATATTCCAGAATCATCTGAAAGAATATTCTATTATAGTTATATCCAAAGATCATTTGAACAATACGGTTTTTGAGGGTAACATATGGGCAAAAAAACGTTTAATACTTTATTATCATGATCATCACTATGATGTCATTTTAAAAGTACCAGCATTTTTAAATAAGAGACGCTATTGTTTTGATTGTAGGAAAGCGTATAATGGAACTTTTCATTCTTGTAAAAGTTTATGTAGTATATGCAAACACAAACACAACGAAACTGATTATGTGAATAGTAAAAAACACTCTAATACAAGCACTCCCGCCCCACACATACCTGGAACTGTTTTAGTTGATATTGATGTAGAGGGAGACAGGGAAAGTGAATGGATTTATTGTCCAAAATGCAACAGAAACTTTTATGGACCAGAGTGTTACACTAATCATTTTTTTAGTATCGGAAAAAAGAAACCAGGGAGCGTGTGTGATAACATAAAGAAATGTATTACATGTAAAAAAATAGTCCAAAAAAATAGATTCGAAAAACATATGTGCGGGGAGGTTTATTGTAAAACGTGTAATGGCTATTTTGATAAGGATCACAAGTGTTACATGCAACCTGTTGGGGAGGGTGCTATTAATAGTGACAATAATGAGCCAGAAGAAGATGGGGATGTGGGAAACGTTGTTCCAAAGAATGTCGATTCTATCACTGAGGAACCAATGGACCAGGGTGTAGATGAAAACAACGTAGGTAAAGGGTGTAAAGAAGATGAGAAGAGGGTCAATTCTGAGAAAGTAGAAAAGGAAAATTCTGAAACACATAACCGGTTTATTTTCTATGACTTGGAGACAATGAGCGACACAAATATACACATAGCTAATCTGTGCGTTGCACACATTGTATGTGATCTGTGTTACAACATTGAAACAGGTGAGAGTGATTCATGTTCCAACTGTGAGATTAAGCAAAAGATATTTTACGGGGAGAGTTGTATAAAAGATTTCTGTGATTGGTTGTTTACAGACGATAATAAGGGGGCTATAGTAATAAGTCATAATTTTAAGTCTTTTGATTCCTACCCCATTGTATCATATTTATATAGAAACATGGCCATACCACAAATTTTATATTGTGGAGCTAAAATCATGTTCATGTATATCAAGGGTTATAAAATCCGATTTCTAGACTCTCTTAACTTCCTACCTATGGCACTAGCTAAATTTCCCAAAACACTGGATCTGAAGTGTGAGGATAAGGGTTATTTTCCATATCTTCTAAACACACCAACAAACCAATCATTTACCCAACAGGGTCTACCACACCCACGATTTTATGCTGTTGACACCATGTCAGTGGAAAACAATAAGCGCTTTTTTACTTGGTTCAATGAACATCGAGAGGATTATTTTGACTTCAAGAAAGAGTTAATTAACTATTGTATAAATGATGTGCAAATACTAAAAGAGGGTTGTATGAAATTTAGATCTATGTTCATGGATATGACATCAGCTATCATCCCTGAAACCAAGTTATCGTCACACACCGATTCCTCTAGAGAAGGTGCTGAGGAACCAGTGACAGCTAGTGGTTTCATGGGTATAGACCCATTCTTTAATTGTATAACTATAGCCTCAGCTTGTAACTTAGTTTACAGATCCAAATTTCTAAAACATGAATCCATTGCTATACTTCCACCTTGCGAACCTTTGGTTACACACTCTATTGAAGCTATCTTATGGTTAACATATTTTGAAAAACTAAATAATGTATTGATACAGCATGCCCGTAGAGATAGAGGCGAGGTATATATAGCCGGAGCATTTGTCGATGGTTTTATCTATGGTTCTAATACCGTTTTTCAATACAATGGGTGTTTTATCCATGGACATAGTGAATGTTATTCTGCACAAACCTTTAACCCTCTTTTAAGAATGAGCATGGGTGTTCTATATGAACGTACTAATAATAGATCTGATAAGTTAAGAAGTCTTGGATTTACAGTGATTGAGATGTGGGCATGTCAATTCAATAAGGTGCGTCAATCTGATGAGTACAAAAATATTATGAGTGATGTTGAATTATCTACCCCACTTCAGCCACGGCAAGCGTTCTACGGTGGCCGCACTGATACTATTAAATGTTATTACAAAGCAGATATTGCTAAGAACGAAACAATTCATTATTATGATGTTACTTCTCTATATCCTTATGTTAACAAATATTGTGTTTACCCTATAGGGCACCCCACAAAAATACAAGGATCAGATTTACCACCCCCTCATTGCATGGTTGATTTGAAACAGTATGAGGGGTTAATAAAGTGTAAGATTGTACCCCCTAGAGGGTTATATCACCCAGTGTTACCATACAGGTATGGGGGAAAGTTACTTTTCCCATTATGTAAAACATGTGTGGATGAGTATGGGGAAGTTCAAAGACCTATTTCTAAATCACAATATAAAACCTGCATGCATTCTGATGAAAAAAGAGCCCTTACTGGTAGTTGGGTGGTGCATGAGGTATTACTGGCTATAGAAAAAGGCTATACCATTCTACGTATATATGAAATTTTCCATTTTGAAGAAACAGAGATGTATGACCCCATAACTAAATCGGGAGGCCTTTTTTCTAGATATGTTAACACCTTTTTAAAATTGAAACAAGAAAGTTCGGGATGGCCATCTTGGTGTACAACAGAGGAGAAAAAAAGGGAGTATATAGAATTATACAAAGTAGAAGAAGGTATACAGTTAGACCCTGATAAAATTAAACACAATGCCGGAATGAGAAATCTAGCCAAATTAATGTTAAACTCTTTCTGGGGTAAATTTGGACAGAGAGAAAACATGACCCAAACTCTCCACACATGCGACCAAGCAGAATATCTTAAATTAATAACATCTGATGGTGTTATGGTTGAGGATATCCATTTGATTAATGAAAACGTTGTACGTGTTCAATATAAATACAAAGAAGAATTCGTAAAACCGTGCAAAAATGTTAATGTTGTTGTGGCAGCATACACAACAGCCCATGCTAGGATAAAATTATATACGTATTTAGACAAACTAGGCGATCAAAACCTGTACCACGACACAGATTCCTGTTTTTTCGTATCTACAATCAATGGTAAAGACCTGTCAGTGGGGGATAATTGTGGTGAGATGACTGATGAACTAAAAAAAGATGAGTATATAACAGAGTTTCTTTCAACAGGGCCAAAATGTTATGTTTATGATGTTAATGCTGATGATTCACCACCTATAGTTAAACTTAAGGGGATGCGACTGAATTACAAAACAGGTGATGTAATAAATATGGAGTCAATGATGAAAGTTTATAAAGAGACAATGAGTATTTGTGAGAAGGATCAATTTAATTACGAACCTTATACAGAGAATATACTACCTAATATCGCTGTCAATACAGGTAATAATATCATGCGTAATAAAAATGACATATATCTGTTCAACAAAGATGTCACAAAAACATTTCAATGTGTATTCAGTAAACGGATCGTTTTTACAGATGGAACAACTCTACCATTTGGGTACTAACCATTTTGATATGTTAATGATAATTTGTACATCTTGATTATTATTTACTAACATTGAATATTATATATATGTTTATTACAACTATTACCCGCACCCATATATGATAATGATTAAACCTTTATTGTACCGATTACCTTGAATATATTGAGCAATGATACGTAATCAACACCAATAACATTGATTATGAATAAACTGAAATCAACACTATAATTATGTGTGTGTGTGTGTGTTCATTTAATACAGTAGATAGTAATATAATATAAATATCATATATACATATATGGTCAATTATGATCAGCTAAGTATACCATTCGTGTATTATCAATCCTTATCATGTGAGTAAATGTGGAAATAAACTAAACAATTAGTTAGATAGATAGATAGATAGATAGATATATATATAGATAGCAATATAATGTAATATGACATATTCATATATACACAAATGATCAAGCTAAGTATACTGCTCTTGTGTGATCAATCTTTATCATGCTGGGAAATGTGGAAAATAAAACAACACATACAGGTTCGATAAGTTTCTTTTCAAACTGGATTTCTATCCTTAAGTTACCTCTTTTAAACGTTGGCCAAGCCATACCATCATCCTCATTTTTAACATCGGGTTCTAAGTCATATGCAAATAGTGTATAACCTTTGGCAAAATCAGTTCTAGTTATTGCAGGACCCTCACTTTGGGTATCAAACTCTCTTTCCCTTCCAAAAAGTGCAAGATATGCATCAATGAAATTACTTGTATATTCAGTATTTTCTTCTCCAAATTTTAACTGATATGCAGAAGACGGTATGCTCTCATTATCAACACTTACATTAACATAACGTATATGGTGGTGGAAGAAATTAAAAGGGTTATGCGTGTATGAACCATTAACCCCTTGTTCTGAATTAACCCCGAAAATCAGTCTGACTGGGACATTACCAAGGTAAACATTATCTACTCTGAATGACAATAAACCTGCAGGTATTGAATACTTTTTAATATCCGTCTTCATATATTGGTATACAGCCATATAGTTTTTCTTCTCCATCACCTCCTGATGACTTATAAGCATCTCTCGGGTCGGTGTTACAATACATACCGAAAGACATGCATCCACTAATTCAACTTTGAAATCAGGTGAAGACGCATTGGACATTAAATGGAATTTTGCATTTGAAGGCCAGAATTTGAGCTTAATTTCAACACCATTCAGTACATACTTATTGATTGAAAAAACATCCAGTAGAAGAGGACCCATCAAATCTACAACCCTGCTCTCTCGGGTATACATCGATCTTACCACTAACCCTGTATTTGTACCATTGATGTCGGCACTATCCATGGGGCTAATATCTTTACAGAAAAGCTGGGACATCAAATGCACCCCCTTTGAATTAACATAATGGTTAAACAAGGTATTAAAGTATGCTTCAAACGGGTAATTATCATTTGATGAAGATACAAGTTTATTTTGAAAATATACATCAATTTGGGAAAACAAACTATGCATGAAATTATTTACAGGACCTACTTTGGATGCATTCGGTGTTACTGGTGTTGTCGGGGGTGTAGCATCGACCCCACCATCACCACCACCTTTATCAGATTCTTGTACATCACCACCACCAACATTATATGAACTAGACATCTTGGGCAGTTCTGTTTCATTACCTTGCAATATTCGAACCTTTAGCTTGAGATATGTTCTCCTCAAATCAATATATTGATTTCCTAGATTAGTTATAACAAACTCCATACCTAGGGATTTGTTCATATGATTTTTGGGTTGAAAATCAACATACCTTACCTTTGAAACACCTACATCAACAACAGGCATTTGAAATAAATTCATACTCTCCCCAATACCTAAACTACTACGTTCATTTGTGGTTGATATATTATACGCCATATTGATCACAATAACTCACCACTAAAAAAGATGATAATATATGTATAACATTAACAATCAAATGATACTAAGTGCTTAATTAATTAGTCTATTATATTACATGATGAGAGCGGTTCCATAATTATAATCAATGTCCTGTTTCACTCCTACTAGTATAGCTGGTGTTCTTGGTGATGTAGTGGTTTCTGGAATTGTCTGTGGTTTTTCTACAACTGTCAGGGTGTTGATGGATGACGGGTGTAAACCGGTCGTGGCCTATGTGTCTCTGCGATGACACCATCAATACCACCACCTGTAGCAACAGTCGCCATAGAAACAGCAACTGTAGTAGTAGTAGTAGTGGTTGTAGTACTGGTAGTAGTAGTAGTAACAATAGTGACAACAGTAGTTGCACTATTGGAGCGAGTTGTCATTGTTCTATTGGATTTCCCACTCATTCTTTGTATTAAACCTCTTACACTGTATTTCAATTTGTTAAGTATAGACCCCTCTACTTTTTCATTAGGGGCATCCATACTTTTTACATTGATGGTGATTGTTTGTCTTATACGATGCTTCTGATAATTCTCCATTGTTATGTGAGTAAATCGCGGATGCGCTTTTTATTATGCAGTCTAGAACGTTTTTCCTTTACCTTTGGAGTTGTTGTTGTTGATTTCGATACCTTCCTTTTTTTAGAAACCAAGTATGATGGATTTATTTCCACGTTTTTGCCTTCTTTATCTACGCTAGCCACACCAAGTCCATCTCCTGCATCTACACCTGTAGCAGTGCCTTCCGATGAGATCACAATAGCTCCTTTTGGTGATGTCTTTTCAGAATTTTCTGATTCTATATATGACCGCGCCTGTTCTGTTATTTGGGTTATAGGTGTAATAACCTTAGTGTGGTCTTGTGTTGTGTTCTGACATTGGCTGTGCTTATGTTTGACAATGAGTAACCTATCACGACCATTACCCACATGTCTAGACTTGATCAAACCACATCTCACTGAACCAATATCATATGGGCCGCTGTTGTTTTCTTTAGACACACATGAGTTTGTAAACAACTTAGTCAGATGACCATGGTTAATAATTGCGTATTTTTCCTTTTCCATTGGAATGTTTTATGAAATGAAGCACACAATATACACTCGGTTGTAGAACTTCCCCGTTTTCACCTTGTATACCTGATATACGTATGGAGCTCCACTTGTCCCCCTTTAAATACAGGTTAATATCCGAAAAAGTAGAAAGTCTTAATGGTGTGTAGTTAACTACGTTGAATACCTCTGTGATTACACCACTCCCTCTTTCTCTTTGGCAATCCTTTAGAATTGTAGAACCTTGAAAAACATCACCTTTTTTTGTGTTAAAAAGCGGAATCCTTCTTAATATAGGTACTTTTCCAAAGCCAGTGTAAGTGTAATCAACAATGTCAGTAGCTATGTAGATACATGTAGGTGTCGGTAATATATTATCTCCGGTGTCTGTGTTCTCTATAGATCCTATGTTCCTAAATTCTATTTGAGATACCCCACACATCCATCCAGATCCGTCCAGTGAGATAGAGTTTGGTAATTTGACTGTAAATTGTGTAATGTTATTTTTAGGATGGTAATTGATACTATCCGTATTACACATATGAATATACATTGTCACATTAAAACTTTCTTTAAATGTTTGAACTGGTGTTCATCAACCCACTCATCGAACTTCTTAGGATAATACGCCCATCGTATTAGGTAATACTTTACACCATCCTCCTGCTTTCTTCGGAGCACCTTCTGATAGCCATATAATTCTGCTTCATCCACCAGCGCCTTCTGTAACTGTTGTACATAAAAACTCCCCTCCACTACCTCCCCCATCAAATCTCTTACGTAAAACGCTATACAACCATCACGTGTTGTTTTTTTATATACCTGGAATAACTCCCCCGTCCATTTTGGTTCATATTCTTTTTGAAAAGCTTTCTTTACTAAAGACAATCTTACATAATCCCCTATGTTTAATTTCATGCTGGTTCTTATGTTATCAGACCTCTTTTTAGCATCTCTGATATCACGTGCTGATATGGTGTTATATTGTTCATGGAATATTTCATCCTGATTATCCTTTGTCACACTGGAGGGTTTCCTTCCTATCGTCGAGTGAATTGAGTTGTTATAAGATTGTGTGATATCTTGTAAAACATCAAACCATTTGTAAGTGTTCTTGGCTTTCATATATCGAATCACTTTATTTTTGATCGATTTTATTGATCGTTCCGCAAACGATGATTTACCATCATTGTAAGCCAAATAATGTTTTATTTTGTATTTCTTATACAATTGTTTGATAGCATGACTTGTAAACTCGCCTCCCGCGTCAGTTCTCATTAATTTACAGGTCCTTTCCTTTAATATTGACTCCATTGCAGGGACAACGTCAACATGACCTTTGGATTTAACAGCTCTTGTCATTACAAATCGGCTAAAAACATCTATAACCAGTAAAACATATTTAAATCCTCGATTATACCTTCCAAATGGGTATAAATTCATTAAATCAGCATCGAACATATAGTTCAAACCTGCACTGAATACTCGAGATCTGAGAAAGTTGTTTCTTGGTTGTAAATTGAGATAATATGAAGGTTTTGTTGATAAAACATTTGTAGTTATATTTTTAATCTGACTCAGATTATATTGAGGTAATTGCTCTTTAACAATATTGGATATAGTTGACACCCCCGTATAACTACCAGGATTTCTAGGGTCAAGATATGCATCCTCAACCGCATCCTTTATTTTGGAATTTATACTGTTATTAGACTTTCTTTCTACCTGTTTGTTCTTCAACTTGTTTGCTATTGTAAAACGTGATGGTTTGTTGACAGCCATTTAGAATATGATCCAATTATACTGTTCCCTCTGTTTGAGTTTATTACTTTTATCATCAACTTTATTCTTAGTCTTCTTTCTTTGAGGAGGGGTTAAACGCTGATGATTCTGTATTGCTATACTTTTCACATTGTTTCTCATTCCCCCCTCCTCCTCCTCCTCCTCCTTGTCCTCCTGCTCCTCCTCATCCTCATCCTCATCCTCCTCCACCTCCTCCTCCTCCTTCTCCTCCCTCTTTTCTCTCCTTACCTTCTTATGAACTTCTTCTTCCTTCTTTCTCTTATTCACATTTTTATACCTGATACCATTGTCACCCTGTGTTTTGTAATTGGAATAATTAGCGAAATACTCTCGAGGGTTTGGGGGTAGATGGGGTTCTGGGGTAGTTTCCGAGGTTGCCTCGACCTCCTTTATCCCTCCGTCTTCACTTAAATCCTCTTTATCTATGTGTTCGTCATTATTAATATTAACTGTTTTCTTATCTGTATCATGTGTAGAATCATAATGTTGTTTCAGTCTATCATATGTTGTGTATGGGACAACAATCAATTTCTCAGTGAAACTCATTATTATGAGTCAGATCTCCATATATATTCAAAATCCTTTAGGAGAAGAGAAATAGCCTTTGCACTCTTCACAACAGCCTCCTTACGTTTTGTCCATGATACTTTACTCTTCTCGGGAGTTGCTACCTTCCTCAAGTGTTTTCTGTAAGATCTTAACACCTTCAATGTATCATTTGATACATTCAGATTACCTTGTAATAGGTTTAAAATAACCTCAGCCAAGCTGAAGATTTGTTCCTTCGATGCTGTTCTTAAAACACTCTGGCGCTGTTTTACTGTTGGTGTTGATGCTATGAATCTTAGAAAATGTATATTATCCTTTACTCTTGACATCGCTAGAAATCCAATTCAGTATGATTTACCTCTATATATTATTGTGTGTTCGTTGGGAAATATCCTTGTTCTTATACGCATATCCTCCGAACAGTTCTGAGTCATATCCAAAAATAGATACCCATAAGGAGTTCTACGAGTTATATCCTTGTAAGCTTCAACAATAGCATGGGAGAATTGTGCACCTATTTGTCTTGCCAATGTTGATAGTTGACCACCGTCCCGAGGGTTTTTAAATATAATATAATATTCAGTGTTTAGTGATATTGTCCTTGCATGTTTTCCACCCTCAAAAAGATTTTGGGAAATAAAATATACACTCAATTTATGGTGATGTGATCCAATAGTGAAGAGCTTTTCTATACTACGGTCATTCACAGCCTCTTTCATCATATCATCCAGGATTATTAGATTATGATGTTCATCGGAAAATTGGTTTATAGTTTGAATGTTTGGCAGCCCTTCGTGAAACTGAATATTATCCACCTCATTGCGTAATTCCTCATATACAGGTTGATGTACAGCATAGCAGAATAATATCCTCTTTGGGTAATCACCGTTTTGGTACATGTATTGTCTTTTCTTCAGAAGATCAGTCACAAAATAGGTTTTACCACACTTTGAAGGTCCTGTTATACATACAGTAGAAGTAGGTTTTAACAGTATATCATTACGGATTATCTCTTGTGACGTATACTCCATAATCATAAATTATAGTCCTGTTTAATTTCACAACAGACTGCATTGGTGTTGCCAGTGAGGTTTTGATTTCCCTACAGATGGCGTTGGTGGTCATTGAGATTTTGATTTCCTCATAGATGGCATTGGTGTAGAGAGGTTGTTCTAATCCTCTAGATGGTTGGAATGGTATACATTATATAGGTGTATACATGTTATCTATTATGTTATGTATACAATAAGTGCTAATCCTCTAGATGGGTGGAATGGTATACAGTATAGAGGTGTATACATGTAATCTATATGTTGTGTATACAATGAAATGATTTAAGTTAATCCTTGAGAAGGCATACATGGTATACCATATTGCATTTACTCCAAAATAAAGGGGTCACCACGGTCCACTGCGTCTGGCCCATAGCGTGACATGGCCTACACCTGTATGCCTACTACTACTGTGGTCAGAGGCGATATGGTTTTTTTCCAACAGAAATCAGAGCTTTTATACAGAGGGAGTTTAATCCTATTTCCAACAGCACTCCAGCTGTCTAGCGACCTGTCCGCATGACGCCTTTTCAGCCGCTCCGCTCCTTAAGAACTTAGATGACGAGGGGTATGTCATCGCTATCCGTGGAGACCAGCTGAAAACGGTGTTTTTTCCTCATCCATAGCCTTACCTCCTACCCCCTACCTGAGGACGCCTCCCTCCCTCTGATATTCATTGTAACAAACGTCAGAGGTCAGGTGAAAATCGGATTTTTTCATGCACAGCCTTAGTCAGCTGTCACCCCTATTGAACTAGCCGGCCGCCGCCGGCCGGCCCGGTCTACTCACCACGGCAGGAGGCGGTGATTTTTTTTTGTCTTACACTTAAGTCGCTCACCACATGCACACGCCTCTACTCACAGACAGACACGTTCGTCTTAGGGGGTCCTGCTTCACGCCACACGCCTCCTGTAGTTTTTTTGTATACACACTCTAAGCTCATCACCGTTAATCCTTTATACAGCTAACGCGCGTTGAATTGCTGAACAGGGTGGTAAGTAGCTTAGCTCATGACAGTCGATCTCTCAAAAGGGGGGAAAGGGATCCAGCTGAAAACGTCATGCCTTATGTCTTTTGTTTCTCTTTGTGAATGGCCGCTGGCCAGCCGGCGGCAGCTGAACAGGGGCAGTAAGTAGCTTAGCTCTAGAAGCGAGAAGGCGTATATAAGGGGCCTGGAAACCTCCATTCACTCACTCAGTCTTTTGCTGCTCTCTACAGTCACCACCATGAGCAAAAGACAACACCTAGCGCCGTCCAAGGATCTAAGCAAGTTCAAGAACAAGAAGACTACGCGGAACAGCGCTCGTTTAGCGTCAGCGCCTCCTCTTGCTACTGAAAATGAGACTAACGCCGCATCCGCTTGGTCTTATCACCCTCCCGCTGTAGCGAGCGCTCGCAGCAGTAGTAGTAGTAGTAGTAGAAGTAGTAGTAGTAGTAGTAGTAGTAGTGGTAGTAGTACTACTGGTAGTAGTCGTCGTGCTAGCGACGTTGTTACACTCGCGACGGTACACGTTGCTGCTAAGCGCGCTGCCGCTGCTACTGCCGCCCCGCCTGCTGCTGCTGCTGCTGCTGCTGCTGGTGATCCTCGTGCTGCGGCTGCTGCTGCTGCTGCTGCACCTGCTACTGCTGCGCCTGCTACTGCTGCGCCTGCTGAGGCTGCTGCGCCTGCTACTGTTGCGCCTGCTGCTGCTGCTGCTGCTGCTGCTGCTTCTGCTGCACCTGCTGCTACCGCTACTACTACTGACGACAACGCTCCTGGCACAGCGCAGTACTGGCAACCGGGTTTTTACTTCCCCACTACTGTTGATGATTTTGATGACCTGCCGCACGTTGCACAGCCCCTCTCCACCACTACATCGACCGACGCCCTCGACGCTGCTCGCGCTGAGAGTTACAGCTATTCGGACACTCAGCCCCTAAACCAAGAAGAAGAGGAGGAGGAGGAGGAGGAGGAGGAGGAGGAGGAGGAGGAGCAGCAGCAGCAACAGGGTGAGACAGAGAACGACGCTGACGACGAGGCGTACGAAGAACCCGAAGGGAAAGGGGCGGACGGTACGTTTCTTCGGCTCCCCTCTTCCACAGCTTTCGACCTCACTTCCACTGGTAGCGCGTCCGGTCCGTGGCGACTGCCCTCACCGCCACCTTACGAGGGCGGCGGTGCTTCATCTTCTACCGCTACACTCAGCACCGACGGCGTGTGGCTGCGCTGTTCTAACAACGAGGTCTCGGATACCACCAGCGCTGACGCTGCTCCTGTTATCGGTTCTGCTGCTGATTCAGCTCACGCTGATGGTGTTACTCTTCTTGCGGGTCTGAAACGTTCTAAGGTGAGTTCCAGAACAACAAGGCCTACTTAGAAGAGAAAAATACAAGAAAAAGAATGAGATGGACGAGAAGAAGCAGAGAAAACCTCCCGGCCTCTCGGGTTAGAGTTCTGCTTAGACGGGACTTTGACGCTGGAGATCTGGGAGGACGTGGCTAGACTGTCTAGGAGGCCGCGCTACACAAAAGACGGCCAGGTGAAAGAGGTGTCTCTGACCAGAAGCAAGCGAGTGCACTTCACTGCCGACGCGCTGCGCGAGCTAATAGCACGCATCGCCGATATCCGCGCAGTGGTGCGCATACGCGACACAGCGTCCGCGCAAGGAAGACCTAATCACACCCCCTGGTTCGCAGTGCTGGATGAGGAGGGCGAAGTGTACGCAGCTGTGAGCTACTACAGCGGTAAGAACCTCATCCACGTGCACAAGTACGAAGGTCCTGACAAAAAACCCACACAGCAGGGGGTGACGCTGTCCGCCAGAGCGCTCAAAGAGTTGGATGACAAAACAGAGATTATTCTCAAATTTCTCGGTATAGATTTGGAATGAGAGACGCTCAACGCTCACGCGCGCACACACACAGCGTTTGACGTACGCTGTATGAGACAGACAGACGGATACACAGACAGCAGACAGATAGATAGATAGATAGACAGATAGATTGATTGATAGATAGATAGATAGTTAGACAGCTAAGTAGTTGGTAACTGAGTGAAAAAACATGACGCAGTACGTATGCGAAAAGTGTTTCAAAATTTTTAAAAGACCGTACAACCACGAGAGACACGTAGAAAATTGTAGAGTAATACCTAAGTTTTGCCCTCTATGCGGCGAAGGCGATTGCCGAAAGATCGCCTGTCGACGCGAATCTCTGGACGGGGTGACCATCCCTCCGCGCATATGTGCTGTACCGAACGGGGAGGAAACGTTCACGGCGAATTGGCCTGCGATACAAACGGGCGTCAGGATGCACGGGACTCGCGTGAGTGTAACAAACTTCAGGCTACCAACCGGCGAGTTGAGTGACGCTGTAGATACTATGCGTCGCATTCACTTGACACAAAGATTCAGATACAAAGTGGGTTTCTCGGTAGGCTTACTCTTACAACACAGAGAAGACAAGAGCAAACTGCGCTACTTTCACGCCTCCCAGAACAACGCAACTCTCATACAACCGCTCCCTACTATAACTAATTCAGAAACTTTGGAAGAGCTCCTCTCAAAGATGGAAAACACCGTCGCTTGCGAGGAAGTACGGAAACTTTGCGACGCTGACACCAAGTGGCACGTTCTTTTTCCTACCAATTTGAACATTTGCGTTTACATGGGACCGGGGGAATTTCCCATAGGCGGTAGGATCACTCAGGCCGGTCGAGTTGGAAAGAGAAGCGGCGTGTTAGATTTTCCCAACAAGGACAACCTCTGCATCTTCCGCTGCATTTCCTTTCACTTATACAACACCAGCAAGCGCGCTTCAGATTTGTTACGTCAGTTCTGTCCCGCTGCCACACCTGAATCCTTTCCGGGTTTGAACATCCGCGACTTACCCGCGTTAGAGAACTTGTTTGACGTACAAATAGCGGTTTACACCGCGTCGCGTCAGGTGCCGGGGCGGAAGTTGAGAAGACGCGTTACTCTGATCAGACCGCCTTCCAGAACTCTGGCCGCCCGAGGTAAAGTCAACCCACACCTGACGGCGAAAGGTGGTTTGCACGTCTCTCTCGTCACGGACTTCAACGCGTACGCGGGCATATACGAATGTTGCAAGTGTAAGGCGGCGTTCACCACCGAGTTCTTGCTGAAGAGACACAGGAACCAGCTTTCCTCTTGCCGACAAGTCAAGTTGCGCTACGTAGGTGGCATCTACCAAAATTCGAGAACGATTTTCGAAGCGCTAGCAGACTTCTCCATTTTTCCCCCCGACGGACATTCCGGAATCTACCCTTACAAGATTGCCTTCGATTTCGAGGCTTTCTTCAGACCGTGCAAAGAACCGTCGACGGAACACGTGTCCCTGCTGTGGGATCACGTCCCTTTGTCGGCTAGCGTCGCATCCAACTTTCCGGGGTGGGAGGGGCCCGTCTGCTTCGTCAGAGAATCCGACGCAGATTCCGACCCCTTGTTGGACCGAGTTTTAAATCACATAAACGAGAACGCCAAAGTCATCGGGGAAGCTGTGCTAGAACTTTACCGACCGACGTTAGCGAAGTTAGATGCGGCGATAGGTGAAGCTCTCCTGCTGGAGGAGGCGACATTCACCCCTTCTCCAGGCGGCTTCGCTGCGGCTCAGACCAGACACCCGTTAGTTCAACTGAAGAAGCGTCTTCTGAGATACATCCGTCAAGCTCCAGTCGTGGGCTTCAACTCGGGGCGTTACGACTTGAACCTGATCAAAATACGCCTTCACTCGTTCTTTGCCTCCGGAGACCGAAGAAATCAAGAATTCAGCGTCATAAAGAGAAGCAATCAATACTTGGCGGTTTACACACAGCACACGGTTTTCTTGGACGTAGTCAACTATTTGGCACCCGGTTACAACTACGCGACCTATTTGCGAGCTTTCACCAGGAACGAAGAGAAAGGTCACTTTCCTTACGAATGGATGACGTCTACCAGGAAACTGGCAAACAGAACACTGCCACCGAGATCGGCTTTTGACAGCGAACTGACGGGTGTCAAAATGTCCGAATCCGACTACGCCGCATGTCAGAAAGTTTGGTCCGACGAGAAGATGCAAACTATGGAAGATTACTTGATCCACTACAACAACAAAGACGTCAAACCTTTCATAGAAGCTCTGAAAAATCACGCTAAATTTTTCCAAGATCGCGGCATTGACATGTTGAAAGACGGAGTTTCTCTCGCCGGTTTGACTTTACGGTTCCTCTTCCAAAACCTAGAAGACGCGTTCACAACGTTCCCCCAGTTCGACGCCGTCCTCCACGCTCTGATCAAAGAAAATCTAGTCGGCGGTCCTTCCATCATCTTCCATAGATTTCACGAGAAGGGCACCACGCGGATAAGGGAGCACAAGTACGGCGAAGAAGCGAGACCGTGCTAACACATCCTAGGACTAGACGCTAACTCTCTGTACTTGCGCTGCATGAGCGAAGCGCACTGTGCGGGCTATTACGCGGTGAGACGACCTGAGACCGAGTTCAAGCCCGAAATTAGGCAAAGAAACTCTCACAGCGCTTTGGAGTGGTTACGCTTCGTAGAGCACGACCGCGACGTGAAACTGCGCCACGCTTTGAACGGCGGCGAGATGGTTGTAGGCTGTCGGAGAATTCGCGTGGAAGGGTTTCACGCGGCCTCTAATACGGTTTTCCAGTTTCACGGGTGTTGGTTCCACGCTCACGAGTGCATACCGTCGCACCGATATCAGTGCGCTTCACTGAGGGAGGAGAGCCGCGACAGAACGACTAGAGTAAGCGCGTACTTGAAAGCGCTAGGTCACAAGCTGGTCGTCGTGTGGGAGTGCGAATGGAGAGAGATGAAGCGTCGAGATGAGCGGGTTAAGGCCTCCCAACAACGCTGGAAGGTTGACGCTTTGAAAGTGTCTCGAAACACGATGAGCGAGAGCGACATCCTTTCCGCTGTGAAAGACGGGAAAATGTTCGGTTTAGTTCAAGTGGACATCACTACGCCGCCTCACCTACGAGACTACTTCGAAGAAATGACCCCCGTTTTCAAGAACGCGACCGTTTCAAAATCGGACATAGGACCTCACATGTCAGACTTTGCGCAGGAAGAAAAGCTGTTGAACACGCCTCAGAGATGTCTGATAGGGAGTTACCACGGAAAAAATATTCTCTTGGGAACGCCGCTTCTCAAGTGGTATTTAGAGCACGGTTTGATAGTCACCAAAGTGCAGCTGGTCGTAGAATACCTACCTAAACGCTCCTTTGCCGGTTTCGCGGACGAAGTAACGGCGGCGCGAAGACGTGGCGACGTGAACGAGAACGAGAAAATTCTGTCAGACTGTTACAAGTTAATGGGAAACGCTACGTACGGTAAAACAATCTGCAACAAAGAAAAACACACGGCGGTGAGATACACTGACAGTCGGAAGTTCGAACTATTGGCCAATTCGTGGCGCTTCAAAAAGGCGTCCGAGTTGAGTTCTAATCTGTTTGAAGTCGAACTACAACCGAAAACAGTCAAGAACAACCTCCCTATTCAAATAGGGTTCATGGTATACCAGTACGCGAAGTTGAAAATGTTAGAGTTCACATACGACTTCTTGGATAGATTCGTCGATCGGCGCGATTATGCCCTTTGTCAAATGGACACCGACAGTCTTTACATGGCTCTCAGCGGTGACACGTTGGATGACCTAGTCAAACCTCGCCTGAGAGAGACGTACTTCAGAGAGAAACGAAAGTGGATTCCGACAGCGGTGTGCGACGATCACTTAGAGCTTTTCGTGAAGACAAAAACGGAAAGAGTGCGAGAATGGTGTCCGCCGCCCGGCGGATTTTGTTAGAGACGGTACCTTCACGATCTGAGAACTTCGGGGCTCATGAAAGCGGAGTGGGAAGGTGACGGGATCCTAAGTCTCAACCCTAAGACTTACATTTGCTACGATCGAGTCATCGGCACCGGTGAAAGAAAATCCAAAAAATGGAGTGCAAAAGGCGTACAGAAGAAACAAAACCCTAAGGAACCAGACGACTTCTTGGATGTTCTTCGCCAACGAAAAACTCTCATTGCTGTAAATAGAAATTTCAAAGTGGTGCGAAACAAAATGGTCACCTACACCATAGAGAAAGACGGCGTGCGCTACTTGTATTATAAGCGTCGCGTGCATTCTGACGGTGTGACAACGAGTCCTTTAGAGATATGAAAAAAAAAAATAAGCGTGTTATTGCTTGATTGAGTGCATCTTTTCAAAAATAGAGTGTTTATCAAGATTGAAAAAAAAGAAATAAAAAAATATAATAAATTATTGTTGTGCTTTTATTTTCATACGTCTTCTTTTACTAGTAAGTCGCGCAGTCTCTTAAAGCGTCACTCATGTGACGACGTCGCTTCCAGTCACGTGATCCTAAAGACCCTCACTTCCTAAACAAAAAAAAATGAAGAGACACGCTTCTTCCTCTCGAGAGGAAGAAGCGTGTCTCTCGATTAAAATCTTTTCTTTTCTTTTTTTCTTAAAAGAGACAAACGCCCCTTAGAGTGCCCCCCCACCCCCCTAGAGTGCCCCCCTCCCCCCTCCCCCCCCTCCCCCTTCTTCTTCTTCTTCTTCTTCTTCTTCTTCTTCTTCGTCGTCGTCGTCGTCTTCTCCTTCTCCTTCTCCTTCTCCTTCTCCTTCTCCTTCTTCTTCTTCTTCTTCTTCCGGTCACGTGATCAATCAGGGCACTTCCGGTCACGTGATCCTCAATGAGGTCACTCACTTCCGGTTGGCCATTAGGTCATGTGACGTCACTTCCGGTCACGTGACTCATCAGGTCACTTCCGGTCACGTGATCCTAAATAAGTCATATGACGTCACTTCCGGTCCCCTAAGTAGGTCATATGACGTCACTTCCGGTCCATAAGTAGGTCATATGACGTCACTTCCGGTCACGTGACCAAATGGCGGCCTCTGATTGGCTAACTAGGTCACGTGACGTCACCACTAATCCCCTAAGTAGGTCACTTCCGGTCACGTGACCAAATGGAGGCCTCTGATTGGCTGCATGTCGATTGAGTAATAAACAGTAGTTAACCATAGTCCCGTTCCGATACATACTATACTACTCTTGTATAATACAGCTGTAACTTGTATAAAACAGATGTAACTTGTATGATACAGATGTAACTTGTATAATGCAGATGTTACTTGTATAATACAGATGTATCTTGTATGATACAGATGTAACTTGTATGATACAGATGTAACTTGTATGATACAGATGTAACTTGTATAATACAGATGTAACTTGTATAATACAGATGTAACTTGTATAATGCATATGTAACTTGTATAATACAGCTGTAACTTGTATAATACAGCTATAATTTGTATGATACAGATGTAACTTGTATAATACAGATGTAACTTGTATAATACAGATGTAACTTGTATAATACAGATGTAACTCATATAATACAGATGTAACTTTACCCGCAGCTAACACGACTCTGTGACAGGGGAACTCCTTGTTGTCGTTAGCCTTCAGCACCACGTCAGTAAACTGGTGTTCCTCCCACAGGACCACCAGCTGCTGTGTGAACCTCTCTGAGTGTCCTTCACCTTGGAGCACCAGCTCATGTTGGGGTTGGGGTTCAGGCTGGGTCGTATCTGGAGTATCCTGAAACAATGGAAATGATAAACAGTAGTTCTAGAATTGAGGTACAGCTGCTTAAGGTGGCTGTCTAGAATGGATCAAAAGTGTTTGAATTCCCACCAAAACGTTTCTCCATGTTCTTTGCATAATTCTCAACCCAATAGCAAAAAGAAATATGGGTGGTTCTTTTTTAAATATAGAATTTTGAAAAATAAAAGTATATTTCCCTAAGATCAAAGAGGGAAAATAGTTCTAATCAATGAGGAATAGTAGTAAAAGTTTTTGAATTATGCTTAAACTCCCACTAAACATCCATACCATCATTTCCAAATTAATCAAAGTAATTTCAACATAGGGTCCCGTGCATTATTTCAGTTTTCATTTTGCCCTGAGGCCTATACTTAAAGTGTTCTGTGAAAGAGCCCTATGCTGGAGCAGTGCATGTTGATTTACTGGCCCACTACTGCCCCCTAGTGTATTGATAGAGAAATGCCTGTATAAGTACATAAGGCTATGTACATCATGTAATCTGACTTGGACGCCTACGGTAGTACGATGTACCGTAGGTATATAACAGCAGAGGCTGGCTGCAGGGTCAGAGTGCCGGAAACGGCAGAGTGCATGTAAACAAATGCCTACCCGATATAGTTAGAGACAATCCTGTCCTTATCCCTTCACAGGGCACAAACTAGACACCCATTTCTATATCTTTTCCAAAGATCAAAACATAACTTCTTCAAATAAAGAAGCGGTAGACCTTTTAGTACAGTCCAGAATGGCCTTGAGAAATTACTGGCCGCCATGTTGTCTTTTTAATTGGGTCAATCTAGATGTATGTAACAGAGCCATCAACCAATCAGCACTATGCGCAGTCTTACGCATGCATATCATTAACCATGACCTACATAGCTGTATGAGGCTAACGCCATTCTCGCTCTGCTCCGAGTGTAGGCGTTAGTATCGTAGAGTCCACTGAATCACATGTAATCCAGCTAGAGGAACATATGCAGCCCTGCCCTCTAGTATGTGCAATGAGATGCACAGTGGATCCGTTTTTTCCCTAGACAGCTACCTTAAACATAGATAGAAGAGTATTGCTTTAGCGTCGAATATGGGGTATGTAGAAGTAGAGAATGTTAGGGAACCATAGCAGGCTCGATTGTATCCGGAGCAGCCTGAAATTATGGAAATGATGTGCCACCAGCGACACTGATCCAGGATCAGAGGTGGCAGCACTGGTCATTGTAACTGGTTCCTTGCTTCAACAATGCATGTTAACTCCTTTTTATACTATGCCACTCTCTGAGCAACAGAAATCTGGAAATCATTAAATTCCTGTCACAAATAGCCATCCACAAATAGCGGTAATTTGCCTGGCAGTCAGACATGTGTTTGAATTCTGCTTACCCAATAGTAAGCATCTACACCCAGGCAAATATCAGTGTCAGCCCATGTCGCCAATATTACTCTGATACAAGGGTCAGGTACTGCTCGACTATAATAGATGGGTCAAGGGCCTATCAGTAGTAGTAATGCGAGGGATTATATCCACCATTTTGCTGTCATACGTGTCAATCATGTTTATCATGTATTACATTTTCATGTATTGTTATCATATTATGTTTCAAGATATCTTATCAGAAACTCCATTCATTATGAAAAAAGATGTTTCGATTATGTTATTATTAATATGGTTTTTGATGCTGTCAACACTTTCGTTTTTGTTAATTCTTCCAATGTCAAAATTTTATATTTAAAGTTGGTGTAAAATGTGCACAATATTCATATGATGCTTATCATCTAGAAATCATTATAATCAAATAATATTTTCATATGTATATAGAGCCCGCAAATAGATGTTTTATTAATGCTTGATTTCAATGAGTGTCACCGGTGGAGAACTGGTTGAATATCTATCTGTTTGCTTGGATGTTCAGGCTCACCAACTCCCACAGGTACACCTGTATTTAAAGGTAAACCAGTAATATCCGGAAAACCTTTTCATACAGGTAATCCAGTAGTAACAGGTTCACCGGGATTCATTGGTTGACCTGGTTGACCTTAACAACTGGTGATCCAGGGACAGCTGGTTCACCAGTATATGTTGGTTACCCAGCAGAAACAGGCACACCATTGAAAACCACCGTGATTCATTGGTTGACCTGGTTGTCCTTAATATCTGGTGATCCAGGGTCAGCTGATTCACCAGTATATGATGGTATATCTCATTCTATACTTTAAATACTGAACACACTATTATTAATTGTGTTTTTTTCCAGATATATTATGTATTGGCATCAGATATAATGAGTATTGGCGTATTTTATTTCATCATATCTTACTTGCACGATGTCAACTTTCTATATAAATCTAGACGCAGAGCCAAACCCCTATATAAATCTAGACGCAGAGCTAAATTCATCATTTGATGAAGAACAGCTTGGATGGTAACATCATTTTTTATTCTCTTAAAATATTACTGTTTCATCAATACAACGGTTGCATAAAATAGTTGCCATCGGATATATATCTTACTTTCTATCATGAACACAAAACAAGATATGTCAACGGATAATATTCCACATGGAGATACGTTTCCCTCTTCCTCGGATCTGCATGATATTTCTTCCAAAGCAGATATTACAGAAGTGTCTCAGGAAAAAGAGTTTCTTCACATCATGGACATGGCGAATCAGATTGATCAGCTGTTTTTAGCCATAAAAGATATTCAACAAAAAATTATCACAATACAAGAAGAACAAAATACCCCTACAGGGTGTGGTTTTTCATGCAGTCATAACTCATTCAATATATGATCAATAATATATTATTCATTCGCATACTTTCGATCATCAGGTGAGAAAATAAATGAATAAAAAGAGCTATCTCAATACATCAAACCGTTGTTTTTTGTTTTTCAATTTCTTCAATGTGATTATATTTCAAAGAAATATCTGTGACCATACACAACATCATGCACTGGTTTGACCTTTTGTCCTAATATCTATATATCATCCCCCTCATTACATTCCTTCACTATATAAACCATGACAGGTGTAGTAGGATCCATCACTTTTACATTACCAGTCTTTCTCTCAACACATTATGGATTCATGACCACTAGTCCTTCTGCAGCGAGTCACATTAGCAAACACTGCATAGCCAGAACATATGTCTTTATCATGGCGAATGTGAGTATACATATGAAACTTTTTTCTTATACACGATATGAATATATATATCTTATTTCAAACATGCATATATATATATATATAAATAGATAAATATATTTATATTTTGGTGTACATGATGTGTACTGATGTTGAGTTTGGTGATGTTTTCTCAGGGGTATCCATATCTTTTCGACATCAATTCTGTAAAACAAACAGACCAACATCAATATTATTCCAATACAATTGTCTTTTCATTTTTACATACAGAATACACATTGCGAAAAATGCGGCGCAAGCTTCACGTCATCAATAGCTAAAAGGAGACATGTCGACAAGTGTAACAAAATACCAAGTCAATGTAGAATCTGTTACGCTATTCTACCTAACACGCAGTCTCTACACAACCATGAAGCCCTCTGTCGGAAAAAGAAATCCCAAGACGCACATCACACCCGCATCATCAGGGAATCAGACATAGATAAAAAATTACAGTCTCAACAAATGAATCTAGTGTATGAAGACTGTGATTCTGATGCTTTTCACACTTACAGTATTCCACAAAGATTGAAGTGTGGTAAATGCAGGAAGACTTTCCATGACTTGAAATCTCTTCAAAGACACAGACAATCACACTATAATCGCGATACCGGGATTTTTAAATGTCCTACATGCGATGAAGTATGCAATACTCAGAAGAATTTACGTGTCCATGTTAAAAATTCTCATAACAAAAATCAAAATGATTTGATTTGTCCAAAGAAATGTAATGATTGTGAAGAAACATTTGACACTTGGCATGAATTATACATTCATCGAACCAAGCATAGAGCTGTCATTAACTGTAGAGTCGCCAATCCGGATATAGTCATGCCTTGGGAGAAAGACTCTAACATTGATCCTCCATGGGTGGAGACTGATGAACATGGGAATAAATCAACTGACACAGCATTCATGAAAACTTACCAGGAAAACAGAGACACTATACAATCTGGACATGATATAGGAAACATCCGCGGTGTGTATAATTTCCCTATAAATGACTTCAATGGAGAGACGGAGGAATTGAGACCACATTTAGATCAGATATTATCTAATGAGGCACACTCTTATAAAATCAACTTATCCTTCGGTCTCATATTAAAAAACATTGACAATGGAGAATACCGGTATTACACCGCATACTACAACAACACTATATTCGACATTCCTTTTAGAATAGAGAATGTGAATGACATCAACAATATGTTGAAAGAATTAGAAGGAATGGAACTTCTAGATCTTATCATGAAAACAAGGGAATCAACTAAATGGCAGAAGATTTTCATTACAAACATTACATATTTTGTATATCGTATGGGATCACCTATTGGTATTAGATCACGTAATGATCGTTTCAGATTACCCGGTTATATCAGACATCGTCGTTGCATTGTATCATTAGATGCAACAAGGAATCATACTTCTCCTTATAGTGATAAGTTATGCGCTTTCAGATGCCTAGCCTATGTCACAAGTGGGATGAATTCAATTGAAAGAAGGACTAAACATTATTACAACATGTGGAAAAGGTTTCAAGAGGAGTTAGGAGTCACAGATTTACCCAAAAACGCGAGACGTTTCAAAGGAATATATTTAAATCAATTACCAGAATTCGAACAGTGTTTCCGAGTTCGAATTTCTGTATACTCTATGAACATGGATATGTCTTGTACACTACGGTATCAGTCAATTATGTTATCCGACGCTACGGACGTAGAAACATCCATGAACTTAAACTTGTTTGAAAACCATTTCAGTGTTATTTCAGACTTCAGTATGTATGCTTATAAATATTCTTGTAGGTTTTGTAGGAGAACCTGCAACCGAATGGATAATTTAATTAGACATGAGAAGACATGTTCTGTGCGTGTAAAATATATTTTCCCTGGAGGGATATATACACCATCACTCTCAGTATTTGAAGAGTTACAACAGTCTTTGAATATTTCGGTAGAAGATGAACTACAGTATTACCCATGGTTTGCAGTATACGACTTTGAATCAGTGTTAAAGAAAGACACTCCAGCACATCAGAATGTAGAATCAGGAGATGAAGAAGAAGAAGAAAGATCTCAAAATATGAATCACAACACTGAATGGACTACAACCCATATACCTGTTTGTGTTAGTGTATCATCTAATGTGGAAGGGTTTACAGAACCTAAATGTTTTGTAGATGAGGACAGTGATAATCTTGTAAAATGTATGTGTGATTATTTAGAAGAAATCCAAGTAAAGTCATCGTTGTTAGCTCACAAGCATTGGGAGAGTGTTACTAAGAAACTGACAGAAGCGAAGAATGAGTTCCCGGTGAGTGATATATCAGTGCATTCCCTGGGTCCATCTATTCATCCCCAGAGTCCGCACATCACTGAAGAAAGTGTTTCAGGGGAAGAGACTGTGTATGAAGACAGCGACTCAGAAGAAGAGTCAGACAGCAACATCGGAGGGATGGATTTCCAAACAGCCCGTGATATCCACGCTTGCACAGTGGATAAACTGATTCAAAAGTTTGAGAAATATATGAATGTACTTCCTGTGTTGGGATATAATTCTTCTAGATATGACCTGAATCTAATCAAGAGATACTTTCCTAAACATTTAAACCTGGCAACAGATTGTGATTATGTAGTGAAAAAAACAAATCAGTATACTACAATTGTTACAAACAAATATAAATTTCTGGATATAACAAACTTTTTAGCTGGAGGCTGTACATATTCAAATTTTTTAAAAGCATACAACGTTGAAGAATCTAAAAGTTATTTCCCATATGAATGGTTCGATGATGTATCAAAATTGCATTACCAGGAGTTGCCTCCATATGAATCTTTTTTTTCTAAACTAAAAAACGCTAATGTATTAGAAATTGAGTTTGATGAATGGATGAGAAAGAACGGTGGTGAGAAGGATAGACCACAAACTGGCTTACAGAAATATCAAGAGCTACTTAACGTTTGGAGGAGTCACAACATGACAAGGTTTGAGAATTTCTTAGAATATTATGTTAACTAAGTTACAGGACCCTTTGTAAAAGGTGTACAAAAATTACAGTCGTATTATTTTGATATGGGAGTAGACGTATTCAAAATAGCAATTTCAGCCCCGGGTGTTGCTAGAAGGTTGCTTTTCCATCATGCTAAACTTCACAACAAACACTTTGCTTGTTTTTCTACAGAGCATGATGATCTATTCTACAAACTAAAAAAATGCGCGTTCGGCGGGCCTAGTATTGTATTTAAAAGATACTCTAAAGTGAATGAGACATATGTTAGAAACAATCCTGAGAAACCCTGTAAAAGTATTACAGGTTTTGATTGTAACGGTTTATATCTATGGGCTCTTGGGATTGAATTACCAGTTCGTTTCCCTATTCGCAGGTTCAAAGAAACAAATTTTAAACCAATAGTCAGCTGGCGCCATATCGAGATGTATCAATGGATGAATTGGGTAATGAAACAGGAAGGAATATTTATCCAACACAAAATGAATTGTAGCGAAGAGTATCCAGTAGGTCCGTATAAATTAGATGGGTTTGCTGTAGGTCAGGACGGCGAAGCAAGAGGCTTTGAGTTCCACGGTTGTTGGACACACGGTCATGACTCGGATCTATGTAGGTTTAATAGAGATATTCAAGGTCGTCCCAAGTCCTTTGTCTCAGAAGAAACTAAACAGAAGCAATTTAAAAAACAGAGAGCAACTCAAGAGAGGGAGGAATATATCAGAGCTAGAAAGATAAAGTTAACTGTGATATATGAATGCGAGTTTGCACATTTAAGGAAAATCAATCCTTCATTGAAAGACTGCTGTAAAGAATTTCTCCCTGATTTCTATAATGAAAACCCGCACCCAGTAAGTGAAAAGACTATACTTAGTAGTGTGCAAAATGGTGAACTGACAGGTCTGTTACAAGTGGACATTCAAGTCCCTGAAAAATGGCCAGAAGGAAAAGAACGTGATATCAGTCCGTATGAATATTTTAGCGAGATGGCTCCTATATTTTGTAACTCTAATGTACACTTTGATGAGTGGGGTAAGACAATGCAGAGCTATTCTTTGTCTAACAAATCAGGTGAGTTCTCAGATAGTAGGAAACTTCTAGTGGGAGGAATGGCCGCCACCAAAATCTTTCTAGCTACAAACTTGTTACAGTGGTATCTGGAAAAAGGGTTAGAAGTCACTCATATATATGAAGTAGTAGAGTATAAATTTGAAAAATGTTTTGAAGGATTTTGTGATTTCATATCAAACGCTAGACGCGACGGGGACAAAGAGCCTTCTAAACAAATATTAGGAGAAACTTGTAAAGTCTTGGGTAACGCCTGTTACGGCTCTTTACTTTTAGATAAAACTAAACACACAAATGTTACATACGTACATGACACAAATAATGCTCATTTAGCTGTGAATGATCCTTTGTTCAAAAAGGTATGTTCACTACCAGGTGATATATTTGAAATCGAAAAGTCAAAGAAAAGAGTAACATTAGACACACCAATCCAGTTAGCGTTCTGCATACTACAAAGCGCTAAACTGAAATTGCTGGAATTTTATTATGATTGTCTTGATTATTATGCCAACCGTGAGGATTTCCAAATAACACACTGTGACACTGATTCTCTATATTTTGAAATGACTGGGAAGGAATTATCTGACATTGTAATCCCTGAAAAGAGAGAAGAATTTAATCATTCTATATACGGGTATTGCTATGATTTCGATTCCCAAGGTAACCCGTTCAGAGCTTCAAACAAAAATCATTTTCCTAGAGAATGCTGCATCATTCATAAGATTTATGACAAACGAGAGCGTGGTGTGTATAAAAAAGAAGCGGATGGAACAGAAGTCATATGTCTAGCGCCTAAAACTTATCACCTGACTCGTGAAAATGATCCTGATTGTGTCAAAGCAAAAGGAATAAACAAAAGTGTTCTGAGCAATCCTAGACAGTTATATTTCAATGCTTTAACAGAAAGAGAACCCGGGTATGCTAACAACATTGGTTTTAGAGCTATAGACAATTCCATAAAGACCTATACTCAGAAGAGGAAAGGGTTTACATTTGATTATACTAAGCGGGTAGTTCTTCCTAATGGGATTGACACATCACCATTGAAAGCAGTTTTAGACCCATGGGAAGATTTCAATGTATACATACTGAAATCAGAAAAAGATTGTCTCTCCAATGACTACCAATCATCTATGATGAAGCACAGACGCATTTTCAGATGTTGCACTCAACTGTATTTTTATGAATTTGCTATCTTCCACTCGAATATTCCCATTGCTAGCGACATAGGGAAAGCGAAGAACACAAAGAAAATTATAGCTCTCGCCAAACAGATTAAGATAAATCCTGAATGGTATGAAATTCGTGATAAGGTCATGTTTGATATTCTATGGCAAAAAATTACATCATTGAAATACAGAATTATTACTGAATTAAGACAATATAAAAGTATGTTAATAGTTCAACCTGGATGTCTATTCAATCATCACTTCACATGTGGGATATCTCACAAAATGGCTGAGATTACAGATCCTACACATTTCCCAGGTGACGATGTAATGAGTATTTTTTGGGAGCAACTAGCTTCCGATCCCGAATTCATGAACTCCTGAAATATTTATTCTTTTTTTCAACAGATATTTCTGTCTATTTTTATCTTTTACATCTTCGAATATGATTATTGCATTCATGATAATATTATACTATGTAATATACTAGATAAATCTGTGATATACCCGTGATACAAAAAATATTGTTTCCATGATGTGCAATATTTTACTTACTGTGATTTACTTTCTATATGAATAAAGAGTTACAAAAGAAAACATTGTCAAGTTTTTTTTATATACCATGATGAGTACATGAATACTATGCATATATATCATGTCTTCCGCTATCATGTCTCAGTCGCTTTCAGATTCCGGAGGTATACACAGGTTTATCATAATTTATTCTGATAACTTTGAAAATGGAAAACTTTATAGAAGAAATTGAAGGACCTACTTTCCCTGGGTTAAAAGCTCCATGCAACAGTTGTGTAAGTGGAGTGAGTGGAAGCGGAAAGACTTCACTAGTTCATAAAATATTAACGTTCAAGGATGTAATTTATGATACCCCGGTGCATGAAGTAATGTACTGCATGTCAGTGGATCAACCTCTTTTCACCGAAATGAGGAACACCGTTACGGGTATAAAATTCAGGAGAGGAATTCCTACAGAAGAGGATTTAAACATGTTCACAGATGGATCACGACACTGCATTGTTGTATTAGATGATCTGATGGAAGAAGTGGTACGAAGTGTAGAAGCACAAAATCTTTTCACAAAATACTCGCATCATAAATTCATCTCAGTACTATATTTATCGCAAAACATGTATGCCCAAGGAAAATGTAGTAGGAACTTATCAATGAACACTCATTATTTCTTCGCATTATGTAATCCGCGTGATGTAGGTCAGATTGGGATCTTAGCTAAACAAACAGGATTAGGAGAAGTTTTAAAATCGAGTTACAAAGACTGTGTATTAAAGAAAGCGTATGGATATCAGCTGATTTCTTTACACCCGGCTGATGTCAGTAGACACTTGACATCGGATTCGCCTAGAATGAAGGCTCGCATATTTACAAATATCTTCCCTGGAGAGAATCTAATTTCTTATGTGTGAGTTAATTGTTGCAGTTCATTATGCATTGACTCTAGCTACTCTCGGGGTATAAATGATCTCAACCCTTTTCCCATTTCATCAGTCAGTCGACCTTTGTATCCGAGTCAACAACGCTCATCATGTCCAAGAGATTGAGGCAGTGCACACCATACCTGAGATTGTTATTGTCGGGTAATCAAGTTCAGAGTGAAGCAGTTCTTGTCACAGCTTCTGATTCGCAAGTAAACTGTCTGAGTGAAATTATAAGGAACATTCTTAGACTACCGATTGGACCCAAGACGAAGAAACTGATTCGGATCAACAAGAAATCACTAGACTTTGTGGCAGATGCTGGAAATTCAATAGAAAAACGACTGAAGACAATACAGAAATACGCTACTTCAATACTGGAAGTTTTAATGTCAGTCAAGAAAAAACTTCTAAGTTTATTATAAAACAATATTAGAATAATATATCAATATGCGTAAATATATTACTTTGCCATATGAATATTACCTATCAATACAGAAAAAAGGAAGTCTCACCAATATTTCATCACCACCTGACGGTTCAACGAACGCAACGTCTTTGGACACTGGAGAGGTAAATGGCCGTCTCTATCTCTCAAACGGGCGACCATCTTCGGAGTCAACTTCTGACCCCCAACAGCACCCATCGTCTCATCTTCCTGACCCACATAACAGTCATCTTGGCATGGATCAGTCTGATGATCGTCATCATTTTGATAAGCGTCATCATACTCACTCTCAGAATCACATCCCTCCTCCTGCTGCATCTTTCGCTTCACCTCCAACTCCGACAGCAAGCGACACATCTCATGCTGAGCCGAGCTACTCTGATCTACATCCCAAGGCCCCAAGCGATTCACCAAACCACTCACTTGACGTATCAATCCCGGTGGTAACTTCCAGTCCATTGCCGACTTCACATTATCTCTCCCCCGGGAAGAAGAAGAAGAAGAAGAAGAGTGCATCTGTTCAATATAACTCTCATGATTCACAGTCGGCATTGAGAGGAAAGTCTGGCGACCAGGGGGTGGCGGATCTGGGAACACCGAGGGGGAAGAAATATGATGACTCATATATGCATCAGTCGATGCAAAACGAGGATCTGTTGCCACCCGGTCATAGTGAGAAAATCTCACACTCCGTAGGGGGTCTAAAACATGAGCAGGAGGTGAAGTCCAGAGAGGGACAGGTTTCATCGGGGGGGTGCTCATCCGACGTGACTTACTCTGAAAATGATGATCATCCCCAGGGCTCACATTTTTCTCAAAAAAATCAGGTGTCAACAGCGCATCAGAGTAAACAGCTTTCTTCTCAGGGCTGGATGCCGGGAGAGGAGAGGACATTCTCACCCGAGGTTGTAGTTGAGTTACCCGGACAGTCTGATGATGAGTCATTTCATATTCCAAATCAGGACGAGAATTATGGAAGGTTTCGTCATGATTGGAATGAGGAGAAGATGAAGAACACTGACCATTCCGAGGGGGTTTCTTCAGTGAGTTCATCTGAGGGTGATGGGTGGCACGGTATGTGGAATGGGAAGAATCCTTATCGTGTGCAGAGTTTGAAGCGGAAAGCTGAGGCCATAGGCGCGAAGACGGTGGTGAAGAAACCGGGTTCTTTGATACAGATGGGGAACACGGAACAGACCCAGTCGCCGGATCATTTGAGTCATGAGCTGAACAGTGCTGAGGTTCCTGCTGGGGGCTCACAGATGCATGAGGGGCTGCATCACTCTCTACTCCGCGAAGTATCGGAGAAAGAGGGGCTGACGCAGTCGGATGGATCGAATCCTCCTCCTCCTTTTCCTGATCTCCATCTACCTCCCCCGGGCGTCCCTGATGAAAAAAAGAAACCAAAAAATGTATCAAACAATATCAGTGATGTGGATTCAGTCACATCACATGTAAAAAATAATACTTCAGATAATAAATATATTAAAGATCAAAAAGGTTTAGCTCAGGGTAAACCTCTCATTGCTCGACTAAACACCAGACCGCAAAGGAGTAACGCTGGGACAAACAATAAATGGAAAGAAGGATGGATTTCCTAAAGTTGACACCTGAAAAACTTATTTCTGAACAAGATATAAATAGATATCTCAGTTCTATATATTACAATGCTAAGAATCCAGCCAGTTATGCCGGAGCTCCGGCTGTTTACAATGCTGTAAAAAAAGAAAGGAAATATAAATTAACTTTGAAACAAATAAAGAAGTGGCTCGCGGATCAGGAGTCATATGCAGTATTTAAACCAGCACGAAAAACTTTCCCTAGACCAAAAGTGATAGTCAGTGGAAAGGATCAAATGTGGGATTGTGATTGTCTGTCAATGAAATACTACACCGGAGACAACAGGGGGTACAGTTATATTTTGGTTTGTATTGATGTCTTCACCCGGTTTCTATTCACAAAACCGCTTAAAGCTTTACGCGGAGAGAACGTCCTTGAAGCATACAGTGAGATATTCCACCGGAATGAAGAACCAGCCACTATTCGCACTGATCATGGATCTGAATTCGTAAATAAAGTAATGAAATTATTCTTTCATCAACATGGTATAAAACATTATTTAACAAGTAATGAGATAAAAACATCTCATGGCGAGCGTGTCATACAAACTTTAAGAATGAGAATAGCTCGTCTTTTTAAAGCACAGAACAATTTCAATTGGATAGATCATCTGCAGGATGTAACCGATGCATATAATACCACCGTCCATAGAGCATTGAATTCCTCACCCAGTACAGCTATGTGTGCAACAGAGAAATCTGAACTTTGGCATTGGCAATACAAACGAAATGATACTGCTACCAAAACAGGACCGAACAAGGAATATGTTTACGCGTTAGGTGATCGTGTTAGGATATCATATTTAAGAGAAGCATTTCACAGAGCGTATGATCACTCATGGTCCGACATGATTTACACAGTCACTCATCGACGGATGCATCAAGGGTTTCAGAAGTATAAAATAAAAGAGTGGAACAATGAAATAATAGATGGAGAATTCTACAAGGAAGAACTTCAGAAAATAGATATTTCTGATAACAAGATTCCTGAGTTCAAAGTACAACATGTGATTGAAAGTAGAGCAGCGGGGCCTAAAAATGATCAGTATGTAGAAGTATTGGTGAAGTGGCTTGGGTGGAGTCCCAGGTATAATACCTGGATCCGGGAATCCGAGCTGTCAGAACTGTGAAGGAGTTACAAGACGAAGTATTGACTACACGAGCTACTATCCCCGGGAACATATCAGTGATGTATTTCTACTTGACTTCTGTCATTTCAGGTGGATACCATTCTAGTAATACCTGTACTGATTTCCTAGTTACTCTACCTACATCGTATTATTTTGGTAGGAACGATAATTGGGAAATTGGTTTAGTGGATCTATTTATAGATATTTCTAAAGCAGTAATAACTCCTACAAGAGAAAGACTGAAAAAATTAATTCACGTGTATTGTGATTCTGTAGAACCTTCCATTTTCAATGGCACTGAGAGGAAAATATTGAACTGCACAAATCTGAAACTTTGCACCAAAGATATTTTTTGTCCTTCACAAGTGCGGTACATCCCTCTAGCTCAAGATCGCTTGTCTTCTATACATCTGTACATAAAGAACAGCGATGGAAGCGACGTGTCACTTGAAGGTGGGATTACATGGTGTACACTTCACATACGAAAAGTCTGAACAGTTTTAAAATATTGTAGGAATCGAGATTCATATCATCATGGTTTTAGTTCCACTCGGGATAAGTCTGAACAGTTGGTCACGTAGCATAGATCCTAAATCAAAGAAT
Organism: Harmothoe impar; assembly: GCA_947462335.1. Classification (NCBI taxonomy): domain Eukaryota; kingdom Metazoa; phylum Annelida; class Polychaeta; order Phyllodocida; family Polynoidae; genus Harmothoe; species Harmothoe impar. Next base: position 728,755 of record OX381710.1, read on the forward strand.
AGATCTACCGTTACTCATACTGGGATGTTCTCAAATGATACAGGTACGCATTCTTTCCATCGTGTTGCAACACCATCCTCTACCGGTAAGAAGTCTATAAATAGTAAGATAAAACAAACTGTTGTATCACCTGTGACACAGTTGTTAGATCAAACTAAGGAGAAAGAGAAGTTATCTGATAAACCTAAGGACGCTCCTGTCTCCCTTAACATGGCCGCCTCAAGTTATACATCTGATGGTAAAAAGAAAAAAGCCAGGGGAAACAAAAGAAAAGAAAGCAGTACCAGCAAGCGAACCCACAACAGCAAAGCCACTATAAAGAGGTTGCAGAAAAAAAGGAACAATCAGTCTAAAAGGGATGGTGGAACAGGAAACAAGTCAAGCAGGAACAAGAAGAGCTAAACCAAGAAGACTTAAAATATATCAAAAGAAGGAATCTCAACTTCACAATGGAAGAATTTAAGTTCAGCGAGACAGAAGAAGGATATTCTTCCAAAATATCCATCTTCGACCCACCTAAAATGGATACTTCTATTCTCGACACTGAACGGGTTCGGTATTATCCAAAATCAGCCATAAGTGAGGGTTCGCCTCTAGTTTTCAGAATAGATCCAAATACCTCTAGTTATATTGATGGAGCCAACACTACTATGACTGTTGAAATGAAAATTCACAACATTACCAAAAATCTGAAAGTATCTAACACAGATAAAGTAACTCTGACGAATCTACCCATCAGCTCATGCTTCTCTCAAGTCGCTGTGACTCTTTCTGGAACAGAAGTAAACCCTGATGTTGGATCCATGCATCCATATAAAAACTATATAGAAATGTTACTTCTACACGACACAGATGTAAAGAACTCTATCGGTGAGCAACGCGGGTACTTCCAAGACACAACAAAAGGTGCTGGAACTACCGATCCTGGACTTAAATCAACCAATCCCAATGCTGGACTTATTACACGTCACGCTCTAACAAACAAGGGACAAGTGGTTGTTTTTAAAGGACCTATTGGTGTAGATGTTATTGACAACTTGAATAAGTATCTTGTAAATGGTCTGAATGTATATTTAACGTTCTATCAGAGCTCTGATTCATTCAGACTCCTTGCACCCGCCGGTGTAACGGATAAGTATAAGGTTACGATAGAGAGTATGTATCTAACCGTATCCTATGTCAAGGTACGTCCTGAAGTGTTAGTCAGACATAGCGAGTTGTTAGCTAGTGGTAAGAACGCGTTATACCCATATGCTAGAACCTACATGAGGAGTCATGTAATCCCGGCTAATGTTAATTCTTTTTCTGTCTCACAAGTATTGTCAGAAAGGATCCCATCACTTCTAGTTCTAGGGTTTGTTAAGTCTGACGCGTTCACAGGTGACATGTCTAAATCACCTTTCAATTTTCAACATTTCAAGGTGAACTACATCTCACTTCAAGTGGGCTCCCATAGTGTTCCAGACAGACCAATGGAACCTGATTTTGATGAAGATAAATTCTCTGAAGAGTATGACGCCTTCCTGCAGGTTACTAGAGGTCATGGAAGTTCATTCACAAAAAATGATTTCAAAGATGGGAATTCACTCTTCTGTTTCAATATTCAAAATCACCTTGACTTAAAGGACGGGGTCTTCCCAGTAATAAGGAAAGCTAATACAAGACTGGAGATAAGATTTAAAGCTACTCTAACTGAGTCAATCGTTGCTGTAATGTATATGCAGACCCCAGGAATGTTCACTGTCTCTGAATCTCGCCGAGTTTCTGTTGAATATTAAGTAAAGAAAACCACAGTCTAATCACACTTTTAGATGATCATGTATAAACTATATTTGATTTATTTCTATATATCTATATACATGTATATGAACTTATATATCTGCATATGAAAAAATGGTGTAGTGGGTTCATGGTGAAATATTTAACAAGAAAATAATATGTAGTAATGTATTCAAAATGAAATGTATGACTAAATAAAATGATTAAATACTTTATTGATTACTTTTCTTTGTCATTGATCCTGAATAAAGAGAATATAACTTACAGTTCTAAACCGTTGAAGAAATAACCTCAGACGATAAATCGCTGAGGTATATAGGCGCTGCGGAATTTGTTGAAGACCCGTCCTCACAGAACCTGTTGTCATTGTCATCATCCCGACTGGGGTTTTGGAATCTGAAGCCTGTTCCTCTCCGTCCCCTCCAGGCGACCCTATAAATGATACATATACTTTATTATTATAAAGCCGTATAAAATATTATCCAGATCAAACAAAATATTATCATTATTCTGAACATAAATATTATTATCACAATATGCGAGTAATATCCTTATTTCACATCATTATGCTAAAAATGATATAAAATGAATAAAATATATGTATATTCTTGAATGAAGTATAAATTTTACTAAGCATAAAATGCATCAATAAAGCCATGTTCGTTATAGCAAGCATGATATATTATGTATATCTATTCATTCAAATTAACCCCCATGCATCTTTCCATTCATGCTATGTAGTACACTTACAAATTTCTTTATGTTGGAATTGACATCTCAATGTTAATGTTAGTAAATATTACTACTCACACCATGCCGGGAATGTGTAAAAAACACACTTTTTACGAATACAGCATGATACCACCACCACGAGACCGATGAAAACCAACACCGCAACACCACCAACCAGTCCACTACTGATACCACTCCATCCGAGATGTGTCGCGCTGATTTTTTCTGTATCCTCGGATGACTCAGTCTTAATAAATCATAACATGTGTGGCATTCACATTGGTGATTGAACATTGATTCAAAATAAAATTACATAATACACTATAACATTGTATATACATTGTGGATAAACATATAAAGATAATGTCTCAGTTCTACAGGTATATATCATAGTTTTCTTTTTGGTAGAAATGTGTAGTATTGTGTTTAGTTGACTAGAATCTTGATTACATAAATGGATCCCGCTCTGGATATATTCACCTGGGATTTGAGTATTCCAGAAGGGTGAGTTGGAGACTGATAGTCATATGTGTCGGCTTTCGGTGTAGATGTGAAAGGAGAGGTGTGCTGGAACTGTGTCATGGGAATCAACGCCGTAGTTAATGAGCTGTCAGTTACTGCTAGATTGGTGACAGTGGAGGTTAAATATTGGGACTCAGAGGTTGTTTTTTTAATGTAATTACGTGATGTGATTTCTTCTTCGGGTGTAGGTTGAGAAGTAGGATTGTTTGGCGTTTGTTTCTCAATACTCGTTTCATATGTGGGGGAATCAGTGTCATAAAAAACCCTTTCAGATGTATGATAAAGGTCGTCGTCGGTGGTAACGGGATGAGTCGGTTCATAAAATGACTGGGTGGGCAGAATAGAAGTATGTGTATCAGAAGAACTTTGAAATGACTGAGAGAACGGAAAATTTGAGATATGGTGTTGTGTATGCTCCTCAGTGTGGTCTGAAGTAATGAATGAAGATGAATCTGTACTGTATACTTCTGTCCAATCCTTTAGTGCCTGTGGAATTTTAAGAAAGAAAAAAAGTGTACTCATCTATTTTTATTATGATATCGAATTCAAACGGATAGAAATGTATATGATATCAATAATACTTGATAATCATATACATGATATGATAAACCAGAGGTATATAATGTTACTAGGACAGATGTTTTTCACATTTTCAGGTTGAGTCCCAGACATCACTCATTATATCAGTTCAGTAACATTACGTGTTTCAATGAGCGTTTATGATATCACACATTCAATACGTATTTTAATTTTTTAATTTTAAGAAATAAAAAGATAAAATCTGTTACATACTATATATTGATTTTAAAGTTGTTTTATTCACTTCCTAAATTTATGTAATCTTCCAATGTGTTTCTTTAAATCACCGCGTCGAGAATATGAGGCGTCGCAATGAAGACATGCAAACCTGATTCGGCTGTGAACTGAATCAAGATGTCTTTTAAGGGAACACTTCGCGTTATAAGATCGGTTTTCACATAAGTGACACCAATATCCTGGCGATGTCTGGGTCTCAACATCCTTCTTCACTTTTATTTCATATCCGTCCTGACCGTAATGTTTTACTTCATCAGTGATCATCATGAGCTCAGTATCTGTCGATGCCTGACTCAGAATATCATTTATGCAAGCAATAATTTCTTGAGCCAAAGCCTCGTTTTCCATCTAAAATATGTATTATATGAAAAATGTATTAATATCATATTATTGTGATAAAAAGGCTAATTATGTGAAATGATGATGATGTATATATATATATATATATAATTCAAAATATCTGTATGTGAAAAAAACTTGAAAACTGCTTATAGTCATGTGATGGATGTATTATCATAAATAAATATTATGCATGTCGTAGATATATTAACATATTGAAATCGATATATCATAGAATATCACCATCAAATATCACTGTTCAGATATTATTATTCACATATTTGAAATATGTTTGATCGAAAATAAACCAAACAGAATGAATTTATCATTTTTCCATGTAATGCTATATTTCCAAACCAGTCATATTGTGAAACCTATTATATTTAAAAAATATTTAAAAAGAACAACTCACCACGCAGTCAGTTTCAAATTCAGTTTCGGGGAAGGTGGCTTCAATTTTCCGTATGAATGAGCAAACAGATTCCAACTGATCTGTCAGTATTACCCTCTCCAAACTGCTACCGAATACAAGAAGGAAACGGGTCAATACTTCCTGACTGAGTGCATTTGAACGCAGATCTGCGAGTATCAGCGGGGCCTCTGCCAGTGGTGTGACTCGGCTGTCAAGAACGTCCGGGAGTGACACTGTGTTCCTGCAACTGATGTAGTGTGGCAGGCATTCACAATGAGTCTCACCAGCACAGTGTCCTGATACACTAATCGTGATACATTGGATCCATATTATCACAACCGTATATATTACAAACTTATCCAGAGAAGTCATGCTGAGAAGGATTGACCCACGATCGACTTTTTCAGTCCCTCCACCGGTTGCTAAAACAACTTCCGGTTCACGCACCCGGATGTGAAACAAAACCGAGTGGCGCCCTCTCGTGTCAAACAGAAACACTATTTCTATTGTATTCTATTCTGTACTGATGGGTGGCGTTGAATCATGATGTAAGACCTGGTAAATGGGTCGCATCAGATAGTTATCAATTTACATATATCATGAACATAAACAGTAAATATGCTAAATATCTAAGACTGAAATAGAATTATGTATAATTGAGAAAAAAATATTTTACAAAACTGAGAACAATTTGTAAATAAAATGTAAAAGGAGAAGAAATTACTGGATGTACTAAATGACCTGTAGACACTTATTTCTCAGGTCATGACCTACCTCCGTATGTTTAACTGGTGGTGTAAACATGAAAACATGCACAGAGGGCTGTGTATACTGTGTGTGTCGAATGGTATCATGGATAGGCTAAATATACATTCATACAGAAACCATCTGTTCATGAGCAATACATAAAAAATAAAGCAACATAAATATAAAAACTACCCATAACCAACCTTCAATGTTACATCTAGATGATAAAGATGGGTTCACCGGTGAATTCTGAAATGTTGAATAGTCTGACTCAATAAGAGAATACCCCCAGTCTTTCTATCTCCCGAGCTTTATATAGCTCGTGTATTCTTGGAGAAGACGGGATCACAGCAGGTCAAATGAACGCCGTCTGTAGCTCATTAACATTTTAGCTGCATGCATAAATTTAAATCCTGTAAAGTATCAAAACGGGTGCAGTGCAAATAAATCATTCGCACCCATAATTTGCTCACGGTGTTTCCTCATTAACAAACTTTAATGAGGAAATCAGTCCCGGAAATCCCTCTTAAAATTAGACAGAAAGAAAATTTATGTGAAATTTCTGCAGGTAATGTACGTCCTGTGGTGACTATTGATCTATATGGAAATTAATAGTAATTTCAGATGCGACATATTTGAAATAATGTCATGATTTATATAGAAATAATATTCTATGGAAATGTATTTAAATACGTGACACAAGATATCTTCATGTCATAAATGTTCAGTACGGCGGTAGGAGCAGTACTAAATCGGCAAATATTTCTGATAATTTTCATCAGTTGCGCTGCCACAGGAACTTATCATATTTCTAAATATGAGTAATCTGGACCAACCCTCAATCCCTGAGAGTAACAGTGGATCACCATTAATGGTGACAGCTTTACTAGGATCTTCTTCCAGTGTTGAAGAAAAAGCCAAAGAGGACCTATGGTGTAGCAGCGTAAGCCATGCTTTAGACTCAGTGGATCATGATGTGAGGTATGTATTAAAATGAATTTTTCCATTATACCAGTAATAATTATTGGATGAGAAATAGATTTAAAAGGTTGAGGTTCATCTACCCAGAGTGCATTCACTTGTTCCTCATATCATAGTGCGCGTCTGTGTAGTGTGTGTATTAAACAACAGATGGCGCCACTACAGATGTTACTGAGAAACTAAACAGCTGTGTCATGTTTACATACATATCACTCAAATATAACGTTTAAAAGCTAGAACTTGATAATTATACATTCATTGTATGCTCATTTTTTACTAAAGAATACATTGTATATAAAAAAAATTGTATTATGAAAGGAATAACAGTTAAAAAAATTTCCCACACCACATGTTTGGCTGAATGGATATTATATATACCCTAAGGAACTCACACCATATCACTCTCCCCCGCCCTCATGGCACAGGACCCTTCGGGGTCCTCCCATGGGTTAGGTATCCTGCCATGTCGTTGACGATGTCCTGTCTGTTAGTGACTCGCAGGTTGCCTTATCGGGCGACACCTTTTCAACATTTCATTGACATTATAATGTCATAAAATGTTGGGAAGTTGAGAGAAAAAAAAGGATCCCTCTTTAGGGATCCGACTATAACCAATATTAACCACTTCACTGTTTATTGGTGTATCTTTATAGGTTTGGCGTTCGTGCTGTGCATGATGTGACACGTGCAATCACAGGGGTCATGACCATATTGGCTTCGGCGTGGGTTTATGATCCCGAATTGACGTCTGTACTATGTGCTGCAAATAGGGCGTACACTGAATGCATGCATCAAGTGGAAGATGTATTAATGACTGCATATAGAACCTCTCGATTCTTGGTGACAACAGCTTCCCCTAATCCTGTAGGTGAATATGGGCGTTCATTAGCTACGCGGCATAGTCGCCGCAGGAGGCATTTACATTCATCTGTGAGAGAAACTATGATGCATGTGAATGATCTACGTAAAGCAATCCGTAATTCGCGTAGTAGAGACAGTGCATGTAATTTATCCCCAGTCAATGCCTCCCTGAAAGTGAATACCATGATACCTGGTGACATCCAGACTGGATATAACCCTCTGAGTCATACTAATATGATTTCAAAGGAAGCTGTAGTGACAGAACCGACAAAAAAAGAGAACAACGGTAGCACATTTCCGGCATTCAATGAAGAATTCAATAGAATCCAGAAGGGTGTTGATGATGATTCCTGTAGTGTTGTTTCTCAATCTGATCACATTTATAATGCTTCTTCATCCAGCTCAGTAATATCTTCAATTAGTGATGTGTATGCGCCTACTACATCCCCTATATCCCCTGGAGAATCATCCTCTGATTCCGATTTTAACAACTTCCCAGCTCCTACCCCTGTCTCGTCCCCTACTAACCTCAGCGTGTCACAAAGCGGATGTTCGATTCATGAAGTTGTTCGGAATGCAATTCAGAATGTGATGCACTCTTCATCAACCGGGTAAGTATATAATGAGGGTCCTAGTTTTCAGTTAATATAAATATAGATGTAAAGAAAAGGTATGAATTCTGAAACTTGATATAAAAAATATAAATTGAGTATCATGATATTTTAAATGATAGGCTATGTGAATAATAAATTGATAAATGGGAAATAAAACATGATATTTATTTTGTATTTTTAGAATGAATCCTGAGACAGTGTGGCAGTGGATACAGTCAGCAGACCCTGATGTACCCATGCCTGTATTGACACTGCAAGATGTGATTGAATGACCCGAGTCTGTGTCTATGATCGCTGATCCCAGTCCTGAATCCACGAGCGCCACAGGGAAATGAGCTATCAGACATATTTTTTAATATTTGAAACAAGTAAAAGAAAAGGAAATAATTGAAACAAAGATAAGAAAAGAAATAAAAAAGAGAAGAACCACACATTGATTTATCGGATGTCTTTATTTGATCAAAGATTTATATATATATATATATATATAGATAGATATATTATAATGAGATATATATGAATGGATATATTATAAATCATAATGAGATACATATCATGCATTTGTCTGTGTCCATTTTCCTCCACCGGTAAATACAATCCCATGACATGCTACAGTCTGAAAAGAAAAAAGCACAAGGTTAAATTAAATAATATCATTCTTAATTCAGGGTTATGTAAACATAGTTAATATATGAAGTAATGTATTTATTTTAATTTTTTATTAATATATGCCGACGGAACCTACATCATGAGAAAAAAGAAATTCAGGGTTATGTTAACATAGTAAATATATGAAGTAATGTTTACTTTAATTTTTTATCAATATATGGCGACGGATCCTACATCATGAGAAAAAAGAATCAAAAAACTACTCACTATTCTTGGGTGAACCTGTTGAACTCACTCTGCATAGGAAGCACCCCGTTGACATTACACATGGGGCATTTATCTTCATTGTGATCCTCCTTGTCACATATGAAAGTGTGGCTAGAGAATGTTGGAAACTCATTCAATAGTTGATCATCTAAGAACTCTATCAATCTTTTGAACTGGTCGTAACTTAACCTGATCCCCTCCCTAGAGGGTCTCAGCTCCCCTTCTGGATCGAATTTAGTCTCCAGTGGCTTATACCATTTCCTCAAGTTTACCACACACACATCAGGCTCTACTGTTAAGTAGCATAACCCTCCGAGATGAAGACAGAACCCTAGGAAGGTAGAATCATCACACAGTGAAAGAGCTAACTTTATGTCCTCAGCCTCCTTCTTTATTTGGCATATGGAGTCATAGTCTAGCAATACTCTGTAACGAGCTCCCACCCTTTGAGGTTTGTCTATGGAATTCTGTTTCCACAGACTGAGTTGAAGGCATCCTTCAGGTAGGACGGTCTTGCTGAAGTATTTATCTAGATACAAAGACTGGCCAAGATCATAGAACAGGCGATGAGGTCTGTTTTTTATAGCCTCACTGCTGCTAGACCCTATGAACAGCTTACCGCGACACGATGGTTTGATCTCTGGTAACTGATTCTGCCTTACTTCATCTACACTGATTGTGTCAGCATTGATGGTCTTTACATCCCTAGTCTGGAAACGGGGCTTCTTCTTCTTTCTACTTTTAGGGGTGATCGGTGAATGAGATATCTCATCTTGGGAGATAGACGTCTCAGGTGAAAGCTGGAGAGATCCTGAGAACTTTCTCCTCTTGGCTAAAGATCTTTTGGGGGATGTATCATCAGATTGTTTCTTGTTGAATGCAGTTTTGGCTCTAGATGAACGTCCTTTAGAGAGAGATGTATGAAGGGTCGTTGAATCGTCTTCTTCATCCTATAAAATAAAAACATGTCAAAAAAATGAAATAATTAATGATATACGTTTTAATACATGAAGATGAATGATATATATATATATATATAATAATCAAAACAATAATATTATAATTAAGTATATATACTTACTGAAGAGAATAATTGGTCTGTCTCTAGATTGACTGAAGGTGTTGTGTAATCAGATTCTGAATTAAGCTCGCTGGCATCCATAGCAGATTGAAGAATATCCATGGTTGGGAGCTCTGCTGTACCTGTGTTGAGTTGTAATTGAAACAATGAATGCTGAAGAAGAAATGCTAAGTGTTTATAAAATAAAGATGGTGAACCGTGAACAGCTGGTATAGCAGCCCTGCCTGGTATGCCGGTTTTCAATGGTGTACCTGTTTCTGCTGGATAACCATCATATACTGGTGAACCGGCTATCCCTGGATCACCAGTTGTTGAGGTCAACCAGGTCAACCAATGAATCACGGTGAACCTGATAGTTTTCCGGATATTACTGGTTTACCTTTAAATACAGGTGTACCTGTGGGAGCTGGTGAGCCAGAACATCCAAGCAAACAGATAGATATTCAACCAGTTCTCCACCGGTGACACTCATTGAAATCAAGCATTAATAAAACATCTATTTGCGGGCTCTATATACATATGAAAATATTATTTGATTATAATGATTTCTAGATGATAAGCATCATATGAATATTGTGCACATTTTACACCAACTTTAAATATAAAATTTTGACATTGGAAGAATTAACAAAAACGAAAGTGTTGACAGCATCAAAAACCATATTAATAATAACATAATCGAAACATCTTTTTTCATAATGAATGGAGTTTCTGATAAGATATCTTGAAACATAATATGATAACAATACATGAAAATGAAATACATGATAAACATGATTGACACGTATGACAGCAAAATGGTGGATATAATCCCTCGCATTACTACTACTCCTATCTAGTGAGGGTATATAAAATTTAAAAAATTAAATTTTAAATTAAATTTTAAAGCTACACTGGTCAAAGACGTTTCAATTGTTACAACACGGCCATAGTCACTTTCATCATGGGTTACCCTGAAATAAATCCCTGATCAAAGCCAATCAAGAAACACTAGCAAATAAAAGTAAAGAAGACCATTTAAAAAAGCTATTAATTTTGACTAAGGTCTGGAAATATCTACCCAAATTAGCTTAAAGAGCACCCCTTATAGAGTTCTCATGGGTCCTGCCTAGGGCCAAAAATGGACCCTTTCCCTTGGAATCGTGTTCTCACGTGGTATCCAATTTTGAGGGAGTGCCCCCCCCCCCCGACCTCCTCCAGACTGAGTGCACGTGACATGGTGAGTCACTCTCCCAGCATAGTCTCAGTAAGTAGTACCAGTATAAACGAGTGCGATATGTGCAGGGAGATCTAGCAGTGTGTATAATCATGGTTCCGGGTGGTGGGTAATCCCCCAAGTTTCACATCCACGGCCGGCAATGGCCGCTCTGGTATAACCTCGGTATTACAGTCCTATAGCCTATATAGTGTAACACTGTGGGAATGTGGCGGAATGGTCACATGATCGGATCAGAGGCAAGGGGGGGGGGCGTATAATATCATATGTAATGGCAGAAATATAGGGGAAGCGTGCCCCCTGCGCCTTTGGATCCGCCCTTCTAAAGTCTGATCCAGCAATGAAATATTAAAATGCTGCTTCACTGTCCAAGGCTCCTGTACACGAGTGACTTGTGGTATACATATATATGCTTGTGGAGACTTGGGGGTGAGACTATTGAAGATACCAGACTAGAAGGGGATAGAATAGGACCGGTGTAGAGACTGAGTAGGCCCATGTATGTAGGAGACGTGGTGAGGGACTTACCGCCATGGTGTCGTCTTGTCTGGAGGGTGTTGTTTAGCACGGTGTTGTCTGGATGGTGTTGTTTAGCACGGTGTTGTCTGGATGGTGTTGTTTAGCACGGTGTTGTCTGGAGGGTGTTGTTTAGCACGGTGTTGTCTGGAGGGTGTTGTTTAGCACGGTGTTGTCTGGAGGGTGTTGTTTAGCACGGTGTTGTCTGGAGGGTGTTGTTTAGCACGGTGTTGTCTGGAGGGTGTTGTTTAGCACGGTGTTGTCTGGAGGGTGTTGTTTAGCACGGTGTTGTCTGGAGGGTGTTGTTTAGCACGGTGTTGTCTGGAGGGTGTTGTTTAGCACGGTGTTGTCTGGAGGGTGTTGTTTAGCACGGTGTTGTCTGGAGGGTGTTGTTTAGCACGGTGTTGTCTGGAGGGTGTTGTTTAGCACGGTGTTGTCTGGAGGGTGTTGTTTAGCACGGTGTTGTCTGGAGGGTGTTGTTTAGCACGGTGTTGTCTGGAGGGTGTTGTTTAGCACGGTGTTGTCTGGAGGGTGTTGTTTAGCACGGTGTTGTCTGGAGGGTGTTGTTTAGCACGGTGTTGTCTGGAGGGTGTTGTTTAGCACGGTGTTGTCTGGAGGGTGTTGTTTAGCACGGTGTTGTCTGGAGGGTGTTGTTTAGCACGGTGTTGTCTGGAGGGTGTTGTTTAGCACGGTGTTGTCTGGAGGGTGTTGTTTAGCACGGTGTTGTCTGGAGGGTGTTGTTTAGCACGGTGTTGTCTGGAGGGTGTTGTTTAGCACGGTGTTGTCTGGAGGGTGTTGTTTAGCACGGTGTTGTCCGTAGTCGTGACGTGATGTGTGGTGTGTGCCCCGGTCACGTCTCCCTCCGTCTGACCTCGTTCCGCTCAGTACGAAACTCCACCTAGTCTATGGTGCACACCGGACACACCGGGCTACACACCCGGGGGGTAGGGGGGGGGTACTCAAATATTTTTTTGACACGGGTGTGTGGCTGGCTCTTTGACAACCCTTACCCTTGGCGAGGGGTTTTTGGACAAAAGTGCAATTTTCCCCAAGGAGTCAGCCTTGGTGTAAGAATTTTGGTCGAAAGTGACCCTTGTTCAAGTTGTTGCAAAGAATTTTGGCAAAATGTGAGCCTTCTTGGGGGGATTTTGTTTAAATCTCCGAAAAGTGACCCTTGGTGAGGGGGATTTTGGTGTAAGACAGACCCTTGGTGAGGGGGATTTTGCTCAAAAAGTGCCCTTCCCAGCCGCACACCTGTGTATACAAAATATATGAAGTGCCACCCCCCCCCCCCCGGGACTACACAGCACGCTGTCAGATAGACTATGTACAAAGTATTAAATAGGCCTATGTAAACTACTTGTGGCTTCAGAGGAGTCAAAAGCGACATGGCGACCTGGTGGGGGTCTAGATGGGGGCCCCCCATGTCGCATGTCGAATTAAAGAAATGGCCATGTCATGTCACTTAAAATTCCCATATCGCAAAAAATAAGAGGTTTGTTTCAGGTAACATGGGAGGAAAATGTAGGGTCGGTAGGTCGGATTTTTTTTTTAACATGAATGTACTGGAAACCCTCAAAATCGACCAAAAATTGGTAAAAAAGCTGAAAAAGATTCAAAATTGCATAAAAAAACGTACGGTCGGCCCTGTTTTGATAGGGTCGGTCTGGTTACCTGAAACAAACCCCTTTTTTTGGCCTAAGCCATAAAAAGACCCATGTCGCCGTGTCAAATCTGTGGCTATACATGGGTAAAAATCAACACGTGCCACAAGGCGACATGGGGGTTTGTAAAGATCAACACGTGCGACACGGGGGGGGGGGGGTTAAAATCGACGGAAACAGTCAAAAAGACCATAATCTGCATTAGATTAAAATCGACACGGCGACATGGCCCTCTTGCTAAGAATCGACATGACGACACGGTCAAAATTCTGAGCACAAATCTAGGGGTCTAGGGCCATAATTATGAATTAGGGACGATGTCTATTCTAGCCATACCCACAGTAAAGAGACGTGGCTCATATAGCAAAGCTCTATTGAAGTGGTATGAAATATGGGCCACCCATGAAACATCTGACAAAAATGGGTCCGTTACACCCACCCACCCTTCCCCCATACCATACCTAGATATGTGCCTTGGCTAATGGCTTAGTGTATGACTGATCACAGTGCAGTGGTGCACCCTGTGTCTGGCATAGTCTTACTACCTAACACTAAACTCAACGGGAAGGTTTCACAACCGTTGCTGAGCACTCTCCAAGCACATCAAATATCTTCATTTTGTAGACCCTACATGTAGTGTGTAGTGGTGCTTGGAGAGTGAACAGGGCAGTCAGCTGATCATGAGTGATAGATACACGGGAGTACTAGTAGACGCCCACCACACACCATATACCGCTACAAACGATAACCCTGTACGGCCACATACTGCATTAATACAATATGCCATTGGTCGTCATGATGCATGAATGCAGCCCTGGTGAGTAACTCGCCAGGCCTGCATTCATGATTCATAAACAATGCAAGTACAGACTCGCTATGATAGGGCTGCATGCAAGGGTGGACACAGGATTTTTTAAAAGGGGGATGGCGGACTGTAGTCACGCTACACTGTTAGCCCCCCCCCCCCCCCCAAGGTAACATGAGAGGAAAATGTAGGGTCGGTAGGCCAGATTTTCATTTCATTTGTTTTTATTTAATCTCTTTTTTTTAACATGAATGAACTAGCCAGCCTCTCAAATTGACAAAAAAAGAGGGTAAAAATATGAAAAAAAATGCATAAATAAATGTAGGGTCGACCCTGTTTAAATCGCCGGTCGGGTGACCTGAAACAAACTTTTTTTTTCCTTATCCTATTGTTAAAAGAAATGCCACAAAATCTTTCCTTTTAAAAGACTTTTGGGAATTTGTACAGAGCTGTATGCATGCATCATGATGTCAAGGAGACATTAATTAAAGCGAGTAGAGGGTTAACGGGTACTAAGTGGTGTAGTCAGGGAGGGGCTGATACAGGTATAACAGGCAGGGGGCTGTAGAGGGTTAACGGGCACTAAGTGGTGTAGTGGGAGGGGCTGATACAGGTGTTACAGGCAGGGGGCCTGTAGAGGGTTAACGGGCACTAAGTGGTGTAGTGGGAGGGGCTGATACAGGTGTAGAGGGTTAACGGGTACTAAGTGGTGTAGTCAGGGAGGGGCTGATACAGGTATAACAGGCAGGGGGCTGTAGAGGGTTAACGGGCACTAAGTGGTGTAGTCAGGGAGGGGCTGATACAGGTGTTACAGGCAGGGGGCATGTAGAGGGTTAACGGGCACTAAGTGGTGTAGTGGGAGGGGCTGATACAGGCAGGGGGCTATAGAGGGTTAACGGGTACTAAGTGATGTAGTCAGGGAGGGGCTGATACAGGTGTAACAGGCAGGGGGCCTGTAGAGGGTTAACGGGTACTAAGTGGTGTAGTGGGAGTGGCTGATACAGGTGTAGAGGGTTAACGGGTACTAAGTGGTGTAGTCAGGAAGGGGCTGATACAGGTGTAATAGGGGGCCTGTAGAGGGTTAACGGGTACTAAGTGGTGTAGTGGGAGGGGCTGATACAGGTATTACAGGCAGGGGGCCTGTAGAGGGTTAACGGGTACTAAGTGGTGTAGTCAGGAAGGGGCTGATACAGGTGTAATAGGGGGCCTGTAGAGGGTTAACGGGTACTAAGTGGTGTAGTGGGAGGGGCTGATACAGGTATTACAGGCAGGGGGCCTGTAGAGGGTTAACGGGCACTAAGTGGTGTAGTGGGAGGGGCTGATGCAGGTATAACAGGCAGGGGGCTGTAGAGGGTTAACGGGTACTAAGTGGTGTAGTCAGGGAGGGGCTGATACAGGTGTAACAGGGGGCCTGTAGAGGGTTAACGGGCACTAAGTGGTGTAGTGGGAGGGGCTGATGCAGGTATAACAGGCAGGGGGCTGTAGAGGGTTAACGGGTACTAAGTGGTGTAGTCAGGGAGGGGCTGATACAGGTGTAACAGGCAGGGGGCCTGTAGAGGCTTAACGGGTACTAAGTGGTGTAGTGGGAGGGGCTGATACAGGCAGGGGGCCTGTAGAGGGTTAACGGGTACTAAGTGGTGTAGTCAGGGAGGGGCTAATACAAGTCTAACAGGCAGGGGGCCTGTAGAGGGTTAACGGGTACTAAGTGGTGTAGTCAGGGAGGGGCTAATACAAGTCTAACAGGCAGGGGGCCTGTAGAGGGTTAACGGGTACTAAGTGGTGTAGTCAGGGAGGGGCTGATACAGGTGTAACAGGCAGGGGGCCTGTAGAGGGTTAACGGGTACTAAGTGGTGTAATGGGAGGGGCTGATACAGGTGTTACAGGCAGGGGGCCTGTAGAGGGTTAACGGGTACTAAGTGGTGTAATGGGAGGGGCTGATACAGGTGTTACAGGCAGGGGGCCTGTAGAGGGTTAACGGGTACTAAGTGGTGTAGTCAGGGAGGGGCTGATACAGGTGTAACAGGCAGGGGGCCTGTAGAGGGTTAACGGGTACTAAGTGATGTAGTCAGGGAGGGGCTGATACAGGCAGGGGGGCTGTAGAGGGTTAACGGGTACTAAGTGGTGTAGTGGGAGGGGCTGATACAGGTGTAACAGGCAGGGGGCCTGTAGAGGGTTAACGGGTACTAAGTGGTGTAGTGGGAGGGGCTGATACAGGTGTAGCAGGCAGGGGCCTGTAGAGGGTTAATGGGTACTAAGTGGTGTAGGGGGAGGGGCTGATACAGGTGTAGAGGGTTAACGGGTACTAAGTGGTGTAGTCAGGGAGGGGCTGACACAGGTATAACAGGCAGGGGGCCTGTAGAGGGTTAACGGGTACTAAGTGGTGTAGTGGGAGGGGCTGATACAGGCAGGGGGCCTGTAGAGGGTTAACGGGTACTAAGTGATGTAGTAAGGGAGGGGCTGATACAGGTGTAACAGGCAGGGGGCCTGTAGAGGGTTAACGGGTACTAAGTGGTGTAGTGGGAGGGGCTGATACAGGCAGGGGGCCTGTAAAGGGTTAACGGGTACTAAGTGGTGTAGTCAGGGAGGGGCTGATACAGGTGTTACAGGCAGGGGGCCTGTAGAGGGTTAACGGGTACTAAGTGGTGTAGTGGGAGGGGCTGATACAAGTCTAACAGGCAGGGGGCCTGTAGAGGGTTAACGGGTACTAAGTGGTGTAGTGGGAGGGGCTGATACAAGTCTAACAGGCAGGGGGCCTGTAGAGGGTTAACGGGTACTAAGTGGTGTAGTGGGAGGGGCTGATACAGGTGTTACAGGCAGGGGGCCTGTAGAGGGTTAACGGGTACTAAGTGGTGTAGTGGGAGGGGCTGATACAAGTCTAACAGGCAGGGGGCCTGTAGAGGGTTAACGGGTACTAAGTGGTGTAGTGGGAGGGGCTGATACAGGCGTAACAGGCAGGGGGCCTGTAGAGGGTTAACGGGTACTAAGTGGTGTAGTGGGAGGGGCTGATACAGGCAGGGGGCCTGTAGAGGGTTAACGGGTACTAAGTGGTGTAGTGGGAGGGGCTGATACAGGTATAACAGGCAGGGGGCCTGTAGAGGGTTAACGGGTACTAAGTGGTGTAGTGGGAGGGGCTGATACAGCTATAACAGGCAGGGGGCCTGTAGAGGGTTAACGGGTACTAAGTGGTGTAGGGGGAGGGGCTGATACAGGTGCAACAGGCAGGGGGCTGTAGAGGGTTAACGGGTACTAAGTGGTGTAGGGGGAGGGGCTGATACAGGTGCAACAGGCAGGGGGCTGTAGAGGGTTAACGGGCACTAAGTGGTGTAGTGGGAGGGGCTGATACAGGTGTAACAGGCAGGGGGCCTGTAGAGGGTTAACGGGTACTAAGTGGTGTAGTGGGAGGGGCTGATACAGGTGTAGCAGGCAGGGGGCCTGTAGAGGGTTAACGGGTACTAAGTGGTGTAGTCAGGGAGGGGCTGATACAGGTGTTACAGGCAGGGGGGCTGTAGAGGGTTAACGGGTACTAAGTGGTGTATTGGGAGGGGCTGATACAGGTGTAGAGGGTTAACGGGTACTAAGTGGTGTAGTGGGAGGGGCTGATACAGGTCTAACAGGCAGGGGGCCTGTAGAGGGTTAACGGGTACTAAGTGGTGTAGTCAGGGAGGGGCTGATACAGGTGTAGAGGGTTAAAGGGTACTAAGTGGTGTAGTGGGAGGGGCTGATACAGGTGTAGCAGGCAGGGGGCCTGTAGAGGGTTAACGGGTACTAAGTGGTGTAGTCAGGGAGGGGCTGATACAGGTCTAACAGGCAGGGGGCCTGTAGAGGGTTAACGGGTACTAAGTGGTGTAGTCAGGGAGGGGCTGATACAAGTCTAACAGGCAGGGGGCCTGTAGAGGGTTAACGGGTACTAAGTGGTGTAGTGGGAGGCGCTGATACAGGTATAACAGGTAGGGGGCCTGTAGAGGGTTAACGGGTACTAAGTGGTGTAGTCAGGGAGGGGCTGATACAGGTGTAACAGGCAGGGGGCCTGTAGAGGGTTAACGGGCACTAAGTGGTGTAGTGGGAGGGGCTGATACAGGTGTAGCAGGCAGGGGGCCTGTAGAGGGTTAACGGGCACTAAGTGGTGTAGTGGGAGGGGCTGATACAGGTGTAGCAGGCAGGGGGCCTGTAGAGGGTTAACGGGTACTAAGTGGTGTAGTGGGAGGGGCTGATACACTGCATGTAACAGGGCATGCACTACATGTAACGGGGCATGCACTGCATGTAACAGGGCATGCACTGCATGTAACGGGGCATGCTCTGCATGTAACGGGGCATGCACTGCATGTGACGGGGCATGCTCTGCATGTAACGGGGCATGCACTGCATGCACTGCATGTAACAGGGCATGCACTGTATGTAACGGGGCATGCACTGCATGTAACAGGGGAATGCACTGCATGTAACGGGGCATGCACTGCATGCACTACATGTAACAGGGCATGCACTGCATGTAACGGGGGCATGCACTGCATGTAATGGGGCATGCACTTCATTAACGGGGCATGCACTGCATGCACTACATGTAACTCTGGTATAATGAATAGCGCTGCACAGTTAAATACATAGACCATATAATGCCCTGGTCAACACTTTAGCCCTTTAAAGGGGTAGCCATCTGGCCTCTGGCAGGCTTGTTGAGTTTATATAACACTCCAGTTATATTTAGAATCCCCCAAACAGAATTCACCACATTCAGGTATATCCTAGTCCTGTGAGCCTGTATTCCCCAGCATCAGTACCCCATGTATGAAGGCTCAGGCTACCAACAAATAGTTTGCTTGTTGTTCCTTTCCAGCAGTCCTCTGGTCTAGACAAGTTGCACTGGTGTGACCAGCAGTTGCACTCTGCCAGTGGTATAGTATTGAGTACTAATGATATCCACCAGTGTACTGACTGCCACCAGTGTGCCCACAGAAAACGGTATACTCCCCCTTGAATAGGCCACATGCTAATATTTTTGGTAAAAAAAGAACATCCATACACAATGATATCATTGCACAATGTGTATAGCTAGAAGCCAATATGTAATCATCAAATCTAAGATAGTGCTATAGTTTTATCATTCTTTTAAAGACTATTTGATTCCAAGCAAAGCACGATTCAGGTTGATTGATTGATTGATTGATTGATTTGTTTAACGTCCAGACGTACATCAAGTACCTCACGGGACATCTCAAGTTGGCAAGGAGTCATCAACAAATAGTGGTAGTCTGCCTTGCAGTAGTAGGACAGGTATGTATATGCTGCTTGCCCAATACAGCAGTGACTGCATCTATGGATGATCGAATCTATGAAATGAATGACCGCATCTATGAGGTGAGGGAGAAAACCGCTACCGGGGCACCTCCCCTACTCTTTTTCGAAGGATAGCAAGTGTTCTTTTATTTGCCTGTTCCTGTAGAGGGCCTGTAGAGGGTTAACGGGTACTAAGTGGTGTAGTCAGGGAGGGGCTGATACAGGTGTAGCAGGCAGGGGGCCTGTAGAGGGTTAACGGGTACTAAGTGGTGTAGTGGGAGGGGCTGATACAGGTGTAGCAGGCAGGGGGCCTGTAGAGGGTTAACGGGTACTAAGTGGTGTAGTGGGAGGGGCTGATACAGGTGTAGAGGCAGGGGGCCTGTAGAGGGTTAACGGGTACTAAGTGGTGTAGTGGGAGGGGCTGATACAGGTGTAGCAGGCAGGGGGCCTGTAGAGGGTTAACGGGTACTAAGTGGTGTAGTGGGAGGGGCTGATACACTGCATGTAACAGGGCATGCACTACATGTAACGGGGCATGCACTGCATGTAACAGGGCATGCACTGCATGTAACGGGGCATGCTCTGCATGTAACGGGGCATGCACTGCATGTAACGGGGCATGCACTACATGTAACGGCGCATGCTCTGCATGTAACGGGGCATGCACTACATGTAACGGGGCATGCACTGCATGTAACAGGGGCATGCACTGCATGCACTACATTAACGGGGCATGCACTGCATGTAACGGGGCATGCACTGCACGTAACGGGGCATGCACTGCACGTAACGGGGCATGCACTACATGTAACGGGGCATGCTCTGCATGTAACGGGGCATGCTCTGCATGTAACGGGGCATGCACTGCATGCACTACATGTAACAGGGCATGCACTGTATGTAACGGGGCATGCACTGCATGTAACAGGGGAATGCACTGCATGTAACGGGGCATGCACTGCATGCACTACATGTAACAGGGCATGCACTGTATGTAACGGGGCATGCACTGCACGTAACAGGGCATGCACTGTATGTAACGGGGCATGCACTGCATGTAACAGGGGAATGCACTGCATGTAACGGGGCATGCACTGCATGCACTACATGTAACAGGGCATGCACTGCATGTAACGGGGGCATGCACTGCATGTAATGGGGCATGCACTTCATTAACGGGGCATGCACTGCATGCACTACATGTAACTCTGGTATAATGAATAGCGCTGCACAGTTAAATACATAGACCATATAATGCCCTGGTCAACACTTTAGCCCTTTAAAGGGGTAGCCATCTGGCCTCTGGCAGGCTTGTTGAGTTTATATAACACTCCAGTTATATTTAGAATCCCCCAAACAGAATTCACCACATTCAGGTATATCCTAGTCCTGTGAGCCTGTATTCCCCAGCATCAGTACCCCATGTATGAAGGCTCAGGCTACCAACAAATAGTTTGCTTGTTGTTCCTTTCCAGCAGTCCTCTGGTCTAGACAAGTTGCACTGGTGTGACCAGCAGTTGCACTCTGCCAGTGGTATAGTATTGAGTACTAATGATATCCACCAGTGTACTGACTGCCACCAGTGTGCCCACAGAAAACGGTATACTCCCCCTTGAATAGGCCACATGCTATTATTTTTGGTAAAAAAAGAACATCCATACACAATGATATCATTGCACAATGTGTATAGCTAGAAGCCAATATGTAATCATCAAATCTAAGATAGTGCTATAGTTTTATCATTCTTTTAAAGACTATTTGATTCCAAGCAAAGCACGATTCAGGTTGATTGATTGATTGATTGATTTGTTTAACGTCCAGACGTACATCAAGTACCTCACGGGACATCTCAAGTTGGCAAGGAGTCATCAACAAATAGTGGTAGTCTGCCTTGCAGTAGTAGGACAGGTATGTATATGCTGCTTGCCCAATACAGCAGTGACTGCATCTATGGATGATCGAATCTATGAAATGAATGACCGCATCTATGAGGTGAGGGAGAAAACCGCTACCGGGGCACCTCCCCTACTCTTTTTCGAAGGATAGCAAGTGTTCTTTTATTTGCCTGTTCCTACCTACCTGGGCTAGTACCATAGTAGGCAGGGCCAGCAAACCACGGCCTTTGATATCTCAGACGTGGTTCACTGAGGAGGAATCCCATGCCAGACCACCAGCAAGAAGGCCCGGGTCCGTGCATATAGGCAGCGGTTGCCAAACAGCTTACGTGACTGATCACAGCAGTAAGGCAAAAGACCCCTCAAGTTTTGTCGCCTTTTACGAATCCAGTGTGCCCATTGGTATTATGGAAGGCTCCCGATGAAGTTATTCTACTCCTTCATGCCCTCATCATGAAGGTCCCCACTAACACAGGGGGAGCCCGATTCAGGGTCCCCCTACTGAAGTCACCTGGCCAGGACAGCATGATCACCTGGTCCCACTGCTCACCGCAACCCATACACTGAAGAAATTGTGTATATAATTTAAACACTTTCACCCAAACATATTGATGGCAAAATCTTTTTTTTTGTCTGTAAACATGTGCAGGAATATGGCCAACAGTGAAAAATGGTGGGCGAGGGCAGTTTGGCTAGCTCACTGGTATTATTCTCCTACTTCTTCTACAGGCTCTCGCCCATATACAGGCTCTTCTTAGTGATATACAGAACCTATAATGTTGTTTAACATACATGGTAATTTAGATAATGTTAACAATAGTGAGTAGATAGTGCTGTCCAGAATATTCCAGTGAGCCAGCCTAACTGGCCTTGTCCACTATTGTTGCACTCCTGTAGGCCCACCCATCACCAGCGGCCATGGTATTTCTGTCTTGCAACTTCAATACTTAATGAGTGTCAGCTAAACTAATAGATTAGCGTATAAGTCTTAAATACAATACAAGTTCTGCACAGGGAATACAACTGTAGTAAACCACACTTCAACTTAGACTGGAATACACAAAAACAATCTGTAAGGTTATGTACTTCCTCAGGATAAAAAATAAACGAAATAACAACAACATGTAGAGCGCTCCGACAGGATGAAGAGACTGCATCCCCGCCCGTTCGGGGTCCAGGCCAGCCTTTCTCAAGAACCCCAGTAGCCTGACATAAGTGACCGGGACCAGCTTGTTGCCCCTAGGAAGGACAAAGGCAGGGGACAAGGGGTCATTAGATGGGCACAGTGGGCGCGCACCAGGGAAAATGACAATGTTATGAGGATTCTGCTAAAACCAATGTAAACACAACTTTTTTATGAAAAGGTCACCCTGTCTGGCTCCATTGGTCTATAGTAGACATGCTCTGTACATCTACCATTCATATCAGGATGTCCACGTGCATGATATGATGACCACTGTGGGCGCAATCATGCAGAGACCAGCTGTCTGTCTGCGGGTTGTAATCCTCCAGTCTGCGCGTAAACTCGTGTGTAGAAGAGATTTGAACACTTCAAGGGAATCGAGTAATCTAAGACCCACTGGTAGTGAATTCCACCTATGTCCAATCTTATATGTTACACTCTTATATGTTACAATCCACATCTAATTCTATACCCAGGTACATATCCCTCCACAGACTACAATCTTGAGTTAGTCCTCTGCATGATAAATGTATTATTATTTTCAAAACAATTTAACCTTTACCAACCATTTTGTAATCAATAACTTCTGTCACTCTAGAGTGTATTTATTTGTCATCAAAAATTTTAAAAAGTAGATAAGAGTTAACCTAGTTTCCTTGACATCATAATTGTATCAACAGATCCCCATTAGACATTCAGAATAACATATACAATTTATACTGTCTTTTTCAATCAATGTCCATGGTTTACATAGAGACGTCGACATGCAGGTAATGATGACCAGCCCTTAATGCACACGGCTGTGCATCCACAGCCCAGGTGTCCGTCTCTGGGTTGTATCTCTCCACGACCCCCGACACCTCGCCCGCTGCATCCTGGCCACCATACACCAAGATGCTGCCCTGAAAGTAAGAAACCATTCATTTATACTTTTATTTGGCCCTCTGATATCTGATCTTTACAAAGATTTTAGATCTTAAAGTTCTGTCTGGACCCCCAAGTCTTGTTTGTTTAGTTTTGTTATAAGTAATATTGATATTAAAAACTTTATGGTTATTGGTATGATGCTGAACTAGAATTGGTAAGTTACAGCTAAGACGATTGATGCCGGATATATCTGTTTGCATATCTGGTGGAGAATTGTCCAAGCATCTTTTGACAATAAGTAGTTGATTAGAATATAACTCACATGGCTGACAACAGATGCTGCATGTCCATGCGCTTTGTTTGGTGGCGTTAGAACAGTCCAAGCATCCTCTGCCATGTCATAGCTGAGACATGATGGTAGCACACCACCCACCACGTAGATCTTGTCCTGTACAGCTGTGATACTTCCGTGCTGGACTGGTTTAGGCATGTCCTGTCTGTATTGCCACTGGTCCCATACTGTGTCGTACACCATGCTGGTGACAGACTGAGCCGCCCTGTGCACACCACTAGTGACAGACTGGACTGTCCTCTCCTCACCACTAGTGACCAAGATGTACTGGCCGTAGCTGATAGCCAGGGGACTGGTCAGCATCTTGGGCATGGCTTCCCCGGGTGTCCACCGTCCTGGGGTCTTGTTGTAGACCTCCACAGAACTCCCGGCTCCTGATGACAAGAAACCTCCAAGAACGTAAACAGTCCCGGCATGCGCCACACTGCCGTGATGGGAGCGGGAATCCATCATGTCTGGCATATTCTTCCACTTACGGATTTTAAAGTCATACTTGAAGCAGGCCTTCTTTAGCCTGTCATGTTCCTCTCCCCCAGTCACAAAGAGCCCATTTTGAAAAGCTACTACTGCATAGTTTCTCAAGCTCAATCTTACAAATCTGGTCATGTGCTTCCATTCATGTGTTTCGGGACACATGTATACATCATTCTGGCAAGCATCTGCCTGATTGTCTACTCCACCAAAGATGACCATTGAACTGTAGTTCTGAAAATCTTCTCTTCGGTCTAAGCGAGGGGAGCACATCCTGTCTCGTTGTTCAGGCAGGGCGTGGAAGGTCCAGGCTTCTTGTAGGTAGGCAGCGCACTCTGGGTTAGCCATGTAGGGACTCGGCACCACGACTGAGGAGAGGTAGTTCTTACTGCAGTGTGGGAACCGGACCTTGGCGGCTATCTGGGGGAATAGTGCCTCCCTTAAATGAAAGAACAGATTATAGTCATAAGAAATGCTCTGGATGAGAATAAGGTAACCGTTTAAGGGACTTATCACAGTGTACGAGACATCAAATACCATTCAATCATTTTCAATTTGAGTGTCATGGATGTCCACGTGTTTGACAACACTGTTGGAAAAGTGCATGTAAAACTATTTTGTAATAATCACTTAATTGCTGTTTATTACATCAATATTACAGTAATATCATCTAAGGCAGCCCAAAATAACAAACGCCTAGTCACCATCACATCGCCAATGAGGGATAGCAGAAACAAGTGTTCCAGAATTGAAAAAAGAAGAATATGGTCTTTGTACAAAGTTTGATAGGGGATAATCTTAGATTATTAACCTTACCTGTTCACTGGATCGACACGCACCCACATACAGACAGCCTCAAACACAGGGTCTTCCGTTTTCACTTTGAGTTTTGAATCAGATATGTACTCCATGATTTCCTGAACTGACAGTTCACCAAATTCTGTTGATCCGTTAAAATTTAAATATTATTCATGACACATTGAATATCAGCCTGCCAAAAAACACATAATATTATTCTATTTAGACCTGGCGTACTAGATATATGCAAATAGAATAAAAGCACCCATATCGAGCAGGAAGGTAGGGACACATTTGAAAAGACAGTATGTATTTCCAACAGGACAGAAACAAACCAAGGGCCACGAGCTGAATAAAATACCCCTATTACACTGAATAAAAATGTTTGGCAAACCTACCAGGAGTCGAGCTGAGATTTATTTTTCACCATTACCTGATAACATCAGAGAACTGCTCTAGCATGGTCGACCAGGTGCATCTTCCAGACGTTTTAGTTCATAGAGTTGTGCAAACCTCCTTAACCCCAGACAGTTAGTGGGAGCCAGTTCCTGCAGCATGAAGTCCTCACAGCCCGTGATGACCTCAGGGAAGTCCAGCGGCTTGCAGCTCTGTTAACATCAGAGCCGAGGCATAACAGACAAAGTATCAGGTTGTACAATGGGCATGATATATGGCTCAGTCTCACGACTTTGTAACAATTGGATAGTCTTTGACCTGGTGACGTCTTTGATCAGGTGACGTCTTTGACTGGCAAGATTAAAACAGCTGTAATGGGGGGGCTATGTACACAGAAATGCCGGAAATTTGTAATATATAGTGTTATACTATATATTAAGCTTTCCCCCGAAATTTTCTTCTAAGTAGACTCCTTTTCAACTCTTTGCCGGTTGCCGGTCAAAGACGTCACCCGGTCAAAGATGTCACCCGGTTAAAGACGTCACCTGTTCAAAGACTATCCAATTGTTACAATCTCATGAGACACACCCATATGATATTGGTGAAAGTGTAATAGCAATAAAAGGGGACATACAGAGGAATAGTTTCTATCTTCTTCTTAATATAAGAAGTGAGAACAAGTTTCGCACAGAACACACTTCCAAACATCAATGTTCATGTTATACAGGATAATTTGCACTCAAGAACAGAAAACATCTCAAAAACAACAGAAAGACGTACCTCAACCAGACTTTGTACATTGTCTGTGGTTATGTTGAGGCTTCCTGAGTACATGTAGCGTATCAGGCAGGACAAGACGTCAGAATCCACCTTCTCTAACTCTACTGTAGGTGAGCTGCTCTCCACCATACCCGAGCTAAACATGGCCAGGAAGTAGCTGCTCGCTAAACAAGGAAAATCAGAAAATTTCATAATTAATTATTAGAAATAGTGATGTTTGACATATTGAAGTGATTTTCATTTCATATTAATCTAATTACTTTTTTAGTTTAATTTCCTAACAAAGGGGAAAAGTTATTTTGTTATTTATAAGATATCTTTCAAATCAAGGTTGGACAATCATTTGGTGCCTTGATTTTATTGGTGCAGTTGACAACTGACATTGACGACCTTGATTCTTTCAAATTGGTGTAAAAAAGGACTATAGAAAATATAATTTTTATGAACCCATTTATTTAATGTCATATTTTTAAACTCATTCATCCCATCATTACAATCTCCTGCTTTCAACGAATGGAAACTGTACAAAATTTGATACAATTCATGACTGATTAAGAGAGGAGCGTTCATCAAGTGGACATGGTTCTGCCACACTTTGATATGTGTCGTCATGTTACCTGCAGCCAAGACGACTCTGTGACAGGGGAACTCCTTGTTGTATCTTTACTATACTATAATACAGCTGTAACTTATATAATACAGATGTAACTTGTATAATACAGCTGTAACTTATATAATACAGATGTAACTTGTATAATACAGATGTAACTTATATAATGTATCAAGAAACTATTGTAAGGTTTCATGAATATAAGACTCACTCTCACCAAATCAGTGCAACTAAAAAAGTGACGTACATGATCGGTGGACGTACATGATCGGCAGACGTACATGATCGGCAGAGTACAAAATCCATCTTTTACCCCCTGCACTACGATGTTTAACTCTCCCAACCATACCTACAGGCTGTAATGTATCTTTGGGGAGTTTATTAGAAAAAAAAACCTCCCAAAATTTATAGGGGCCGGAGGGGGGGGGGGCTCAATGTGTAACCGATCATGTACGCCACATGACGTACATGATCGGCTTGGAATGTCATGTAACATTTCCTCATTACCCACTGCTTCACATGTCTATGATTATACATATTTAGACCTACATCATATGTACACCTTGCTATGATTGATTTATGTTTTATATATGGTCAGAAAGGGTAATTAAGACAGTCAATAAATAATGGCCGATCATGTACGTCACATGACGTACATGATCGGTATTTCAAATGTCATGTAAAATACTCTTACTAGTCGCATCTACACATGTCTAACATCTTACATGTCAAGACACACATCATATGTACACCTAGGTAAGGTTTATTTATGTTTTTCCTTGTTCAGAAAGGGTAGGGCAGTCAATAATCACCGATCATGTACGTCACCGATCATGTACGTCACATGACGTACATGATCGGTATTGAAATGTCAAGTAAAATTCTCTTCCTAGTCGAATATACACATGTCTAACATTTTACATGTCAAGCCACACATCATATGTACACCTTGGTAAGGTTTACTTATGTTATATGATGATCAGAAAGACTGGGGCAGTCAATAATCACCGATCATGTACGTCACCGATCATGTACGTCACCGATCATGTACGTCACCGATCTTCTACGTCCACCGATCATGTACGTCCACCGATCATGTACGTCACTTTTTTAGTTGCACTGGTTTGATGAGAGTGAGCCATAATCACATACGAAGAGTGGCGGGAACCGCCGGGTAACATGTATCTGGGCGCATGCGCGATAGTCAACTTCCGCCTTGCTCAGGGTGTTTTCGGCCATTGCGGATCAGGAGCTCAACGTGAACAGTCACCAGCGTCATTTGGGTTGCAATTTTGCCTGCAGAAAGGTTATTGGACTTGGAATGTGACGCGAAGCTGTATAAAGGAGGTGACTATTAATGGTTCATAGCTGAGGTGCCGTCATAGCTGCTTTATTGAGGAAATAAGAAAATAATCGGCAGAAGTGGAACCGGCAGCGTGAGAAGACGGCGCCGCCATCTTGTGTTGTGAGCCTGAACTACGCAGTAAACAATAACAAACGCACGTGGTATGCCCGTATGTATTGACTGTGCGGCTCATTATGACGGAAGGACAAATCCAAAGAGTAAATTATGTAGGCCATGTTCAGGGCTGTCGTCTAAAGATGAGTTTGAAGATTTTGGAGAACGATTACGGGAGCTCGCGGATGTTGGTCAGAGTGATGGCCAAAGTGGAAACGGCTCCACACGATTGGATAAGAAGGAAGAGGCTAGTATGGGTGGACCTGAAGCCACTCAGGGAGCTGGACATGGATTACCAGATTACATTAGTCCAAAGGGAAGTGTGCGCCATGTGGGTGGCGCAACGAACGGCCAGTCAGGAGGTTTTCTTTGCGGCTCACAGATAGATCAGGAAGATGATATTAGTAGGAGAGCCGCGAAAGGGGTTCTTGATTCCTTGAGAAGTGAGTTGAGAGAGGAGAAGTTGAGGCTGGCAGAGTATGAGGACAGTGAGGAGATATCTAGACTGAGAGCGGAGCTGGCAAAGGTGCGTAGAAAGACAGTCGTATCGGAGATGAAAAAGGTTAAACTGGATGATTTTGCAGACGAGTGTGATGTAGAGGTCCTTGTTCAGTCAAAAAGGAGAGACAATATGATAGGGAAAGCCGTGGAAAATGATGCCCGGCATCAGCAACGAGTGAAGGCAGCTCATGAGAAGGCAGCGAGCGGGCATGAATCGCCAGAAAGTAGTCCGGATGATGACGAGCAAAATGTGGCGAGTGAGGAAGAAGTGGAAAGAAAGGACAAAAAGAAGTCGGGGGCAAGAAGCCGGTGGAGAAGCCCAAGAAGAAGTCGAGACCCAAGAAACAGCACAAGGGCAAGAAGTCCAAGAAGAAGGATAGTGAGGAAGGCTCAACTGATAGTGAGGCAAGCTCTGAGGATAGCGAGAGTGAGTTTGACTTTACACTAAAGAAATTGATTCCCCACAGTCAAAAGAGAAAGCCCCTCAATTATAAGGAGGTGTTGTATTATTCTTTGATGGACGTAGAAAAACTGTTGGAAAAAGGGGAAGATGTGAAACCTTATGTCAGCCATCTCCGCTTTATGGCGGGGAAGGACGTTCATACATATAAATATGACAATATCATGCGCTATGACTCCTGTGTGAGGAGGAAAGCTGCTGATGGGGGTTTGAGTGTATTTGGGGAAAGGGACACCGATGATGTGCACGAGAATCTGGGGAGTGATGCTGTGATGTCGCGGCCAGATAGAGGCAGGGGTAGGGGGGGATGGAGCGGAGGGAGGGGGAGGGGAATGTTGGTACAAGATCTGGGGAATCAAGCTTGTTATAAGTGGAATGATGGTGTCTGTATGTGGGGGGACAGATGCTTTCGAAAACATGTATGTGTAGAGTGTGGGGCTAGAGATCATGTGGGGACAAGGTGTTCAGCGGGTAGGGGAAGGGGGGGGATGGGGGGGGGGTGGGGGGAGGGGGGGGTAATCCTAGGTAGGGGGGTGAGCTGGTGTGTTTGGAACTGTGTGTATGTGTGAGCGTGTGTGTTATGTGGTTATTGGCTTTGAAAATATGTTTAAATACAGTATCGAGTATAATTGTGACAGAACAATATTGCGTAGAATTGAAATACTTGTGTAGTAGGAAGTCTATGGAATCTATTGAAGGGTTAATTGATGAATCAATGGGTCGTGTGAGAGTGAAATGGCCTATGTTATGTGCGGAAATTGATGTATTTGACAGTGTGTTTGAATATCATCTGGGGAATTTAGTGATGAGAGGTACTGAATTGTCGAGGTTTAAACCAGGAACTATAAATGAGTTGGTGCACGATAATGTAATTAGTCTGTCTGAATCAAATGTAGAGTTTCTGGGGTAACAGATGTAACTTGTATGATACAGATGTAACTTGTATAATACAGAGGTAACTTATATAATACAGATGTAACTTGTATAATACAGATGTAACTTGTATGATACAGATGTAGCTTGTATGATACAGCTGTAACTTGTATAATACAGCTGTAACTTGTATGATACAGATGTAACTTGTATAATGCAGCTGTAACTTGTATGATACAGATGTAACTTGTATAATACAGATGTAACTTGTATGATACAGATGTAACTTGTATAATGCAGATGTAACTTGTATAATACAGCTGTAACTTGTATAATACAGATGTAACTTGTATAATACAGATGTAACTTGTATGATACAGATGTAGCTTGTATGATACAGCTGTAACTTGTATAATACAGATGTAACTTGTATAATACAGAGGTAACTTGTATAATACAGATGTAACTTGTATAATACAGATGTAACTTGTATAATACAGATGTAACTTGTATAATACAGATGTAACTTGTATGATACAGATGTAACTTGTATAATACAGATGTAACTTGTATGATACAGATGTAACTTGTATAATGCAGATGTAACTTGTATAATACAGCTGTAACTTGTATAATACAGATGTAACTTGTATAATACAGATGTAACTTGTATAATACAGCTGTAACTTGTATAAGGCCACTCAAAAAAAAAAAGTGGTTTCTCATCACCAAGGACAGAAGAATATGACGAGGGAGGCTTTTTTTTTTGCTTTTTT
The DNA here is from genome assembly GCA_947462335.1 of Harmothoe impar. Taxonomy (NCBI): domain Eukaryota; kingdom Metazoa; phylum Annelida; class Polychaeta; order Phyllodocida; family Polynoidae; genus Harmothoe; species Harmothoe impar. The sequence continues at coordinate 759,414 of OX381710.1, forward strand.
TTATTAAACTCGCGGGCTAAAATGTATAGGCTAATATATCATTTTCACAACCCAAATTCAAATCTTATCAGTTAAGAATTTATTGGTCTTTAAAAGTGGGGAAAATGTAAGTTATTTCTTTCTTACTGCATTACTAAGCATTAGCTTTAATTTGATACCAAATATGCCAATATTTGTCCATTTTTATCATATTTTTCATCAAAAATGTGCAAAAAAAAAAAAATGTTTTTCTCAAAAGCTGATTTTTATGATGCGCGCGGTGATGAGAAACCATTTTATTTTTTTAAGTGGCCTAATGCAGATGTAGCTTGTATAATACAGCTGTAGCTTGTATAATACAGATGTAACTTGTATGATACAGAGGTAACTTGTATAATACAGAGGTAACTTATATAATACAGATGTAACTTGTATAATACAGATGTATCTTGTATGATACAGATGTAGCTTGTATGATACAGCTGTAACTTGTATAATACAGATGTAACTTGTATAATGCAGATGTAACTTGTATAATACAGCTGTAACTTGTATAATACAGATGTAACTTGTATAGTACAGCTGTAACTTGTATAATACAGCTGTAACTTGTATAATACAGATGTAACTTGTATAATACAGTTGTAACTTATATAATACAGATGTAACGTTACCTGCAGCTAACACCACTCTGTGACACGGGAACTCCTTGCCATCATTAGCCTTCAGCACCACGTCAGAAAACTGCTTCTGCTCCAACAGAATCATCAACTGTCGTGTGAATCTCTGTGAGTGTCCTTCACCTTGAAGCGTTATCTGACATTCGGGTCCAGGCAATGGTGTCTCCTGTACACCCTTAAATAACAAGGGTTTGTGGTGGTCATTTTGTTTGACAATACCAGACCTATCTTAGGGATGTAGGAATTACTACTCGAATTGTGGAAATCTACAGGTTGTTTTAGCTTGTTTCAATCATTATGTTTGCATCTGTTTTCTAGAGTTTATAGATTCTATTTAACTAGATACCGCTTGACAAAAACCTGGTCCGAAAACCAGTGAAATAATAGCCAACTGGAAAAAGCACCAAATTGATTAATTCAGATGTATTTCTAAAAGTATTGTTTCATGTCAAATAAACAAATATTACTCCAGCTCAGAGATCCGACAAGAAAATTATGTATAGTGCTTAGGCCTAAGTTGTGTTCCTGTAACCCGACCGACCCTATTATTTTGGCCCGACCCTAATATTTTTATATATTTTTTTTAGGTTTTCCCTGATGTAGGTTATCACAAAGTGGGATAATGCACCTAACGGCCTTCAGCTATCTGAAGTGTCATTATTTTAAAGATAAGAAGGGAGGACATTCTTTGCATAACAAAAACTGAACTGATAATGGTTTAACTGGACAGATACTGGTTCTATCAAATAACCACTCCCTAAATAAAATTTTCCCTTACAAGTCATCTCATGATCCTAAAAATAAATCCTGGAAAAAAAATAGACTGACCTACCCTAGTTTATTTTACCGGAACACAAGTTAATTTTTTGTTTGGCCTTATTGATATCAATCGCCATGAATTTTGGCATAATACCATGATAGAGAAGCACTAGGTTTTTAACAAGCACTGGGAGTAGAGGGGTATAAGAATTCTCCTAAAATAGGATCTCAACCAAGCACTTTCTTTAAAGTGGGTATATAGAACTCCAAACCTATAAAGCAAAAGAAAAAGAAGTTGTGTTCAGGTGTCCTGACTGACCTTATTTCTTTAGGAATACCCTATTTTTACATTTTTTTGGGGGATTTCACTACAAAAATATATATTTTACTGAAAAAAAAAAGTTAAAAAGATGAGAAATCAGAGACATTTCTTCTCTATCCGACGGTATAGTAATACATAGACCACCATTAGTACTCACAAAGCCAAAGATCCAGGCCACAAACCGGCGTTCCCAAAAACGTGTCCCGTAGTACCTCAAATACTGTATGCCGCTGTAGAAGTAACGGCGCACAGGCTGTAATAAACAAGCATTGGTGTTAGTATGAAGGTTGTGCACTTCCTAAGCCATTTATAGCAAAGGTTATTTACCACTTAACTGTCAAGATTCACAGGATGATATTGTTAATTGATAATATTCCAATTAATACTGGAACCAGGAAAGTTCAATGTATTACAGATTTAAAATCAAATTCCCAAAAGTCAAACACCCTACATCTGCATAGAAATCTTATCAAATTGCAATATCTCAGATTTAGAGCAATGAAATGAGTATACTGTAAACATACTTTATTTCGCACTGTACATATTTTCGCGGACATCCGCAAAAATATGTACAGCCTAAATATTTATCCTGTGTAATAATATATATACCCCATTCCAAATTTAAATCCCTGTGAAACTGTATTTTACAGCCAATCTGCGAAAATATATATGCATGAAATAAAGTACTTTACAGTATTCAGTGGTATTATGTTTTCTGTACATACAACCATCATGAACATGTTCCTTTGTTAGTGTGGCAACCTAAATCAACAAGATTTGCCTTTTTGGGATACAGTCAACTCACTCTATAGACCCATGCCTTAAGAAAGGGTGACTTTTTCATAATATAGTTGTGTTTACATTGGTTTTTAGCAGAATCCTCATAACATTGTCTGTAATGGCTATGTTTGCAAACAGCTCATATCAGGAGATTCACAGGATGATTATCTTTCAAATGATATTCATGCAGGCTTTTGAGACCATGTTCATCATACATTTGTAGATCATGTTTCAGAAATGTTTAAAACTTTACAAACATCTTTTCTAAAAAGTCACCCTTCCTTGGGGCATTGATCTGTAGTAGTTACCCTCGAGACTTAAAGTGGCCATTACATTGAGGTGCCCTATTCATTGCAGAGAGTTGATTTTTATGTATTGTAGTATATTTTGTTCTTTCCAAATGTGATCATTATAAGAAGTATTAGTTGCCATGGAAACAAGGCCCCAATAATGCATGTTCAGTACCAACTTAGATTGAAAGTGATTGTAATAAAACTTTCTAAATATCTTTTGGATTGTCATGGTCATATGTCATTGGGAATAGTCACAGATACCCTTAATCTCCCCAAAACGCTTCTGACAGGTTAAACTGTTTATAGTAGAAAATATTCTTGTTATTTACAGTTCCTAAAGCGAACTATAAATACAGTGGTTATATTTTCTCCCTTATTAACAGTTTGTCACCCGTCAAAATCGACATTTGAATTTAAATTAAGTAAAAAACATCCTAAATGTAGGATATTCACACTAAATGTCCTGTCACACAGGAGGCTACTACACCCCTCCCCCTCCCCCTGACAAGTCCCGGGGACGCCACGAGCAGCAGCAATCAGTCTCCAGCGTGTGGCTGACTGATGACCCGAAGTTTCACTTTCACACCCCCACGGTTTCACATCCAGCATGGCCCGCGGTAATACCTTATATAGTTGCATATCGATGTATATATACTTAAAGAAACTCTTGCCACTGTTTAAATAGTAACCATTGCTAGGAATAATGGGGGTTGGGCAGTCATGCTATTTATCTCCACGTCTCTCTTATCATCTATAGAGAGCCTAACTATTGAACATAGATATGGAGTTTGTACGAGTTTGGCACGTCGAGTTTATACCGGCCGGCCGAATGAAGTGTCAGTGAGGTGCCGTGGAGGCATGTAACTAACTAAGTATAAGCTGTGCTACACCTGTACTGGTGCTATTACTGGTACATGTATTACTGCTTACATAGGAGACTGGGTGCTATTACTGACTACCACCAGGTAACTGTGTGGCTCCTACCGACATGGTGTTGTAGACAGACGTGTGTCCGGCCGAGTCAAGTGTCAGTGAGTCAGTGAGTCATTGAGGTGGCGGCAAGTGCCGATATAAAATCGAGCTGTCCTCTACTTGGTGCTATTACTGCCAACTAGTTTCCATGTGTACATGAGGCTAGGTAACAGTGTCCTACCGTCATGGTGAGGCAGCATGCAGCCGTGTGGACAGGTGACGTGTGTGTGGTGTGCAGCCTAGTCGCCCACAGCCTCGAGCTCTCCAGGCCCATTACAGCCGTCAGGCTGTAATGGGCCTGGACAAGTTTGTATCTAATGAAGACTATGTCCTACTTAGAAAATGATCCGGGATCCTGGATCATTTCTTAATGAGATAGGTAGCTCACTGATTGGTTAGCTATGGTCACATGATCATGACTGAGGTTGTGTATGGCCTCATGGGTTCGAATCCCACCTTGGGGAAAACGTAGGTTCGTTTTTTTACATTATTTATTTAGCCCATTTGAAGCATAAATCCATTTTAATTGACATAGTTATATAAGCTATTAGATATGTGACTAAGCACATTATCTCAATTTAGGTGCAATATGCAGATATCAAGAGTACAATAATTGAGCAAGAGTGGGGTTCGAACCCACACTCCCATGGTTGCTGATACTGGTGGGCATGTACAGTATAGCAGGGTATGTGGGCCAGTGTAGGTACATATGTCTAATTACTCTCCCAGACTGTAAACGTACAGTCAGGGCCCGAGACTGAGTCGCCCACAGTGTGCTGGTGTGTGGCACTGTGAATGGGGGTAGACCCCTAATTTCGACATGGCGACATGGCCTTTTCTTAAACTCAACATACGACATGAGGCCTAGTGACATGCGACATGAGGCTTAAAAAGATAGTGACAGGGGACATGAGCATTTCTTAAAATCGACATGGGACATGGGCATTTTTAAGCGGCATAGACATGCGACATGGCCATTTCTTAAAATCGACATGCGACATGGGGACCCCCCCCCATCTATACCCCCCTGTGACTGTACTGTAATGGGGGTAGACCCTTAAAATCGACAGGGTGACATGGCTGTTTCTTAAAATCGACAGGTGACATGGGGCTTAGTGACAAACGACCCCAGGGGGGGGGGGGGGGGGCACTCCCTCGGCATTACTGACTATGTGTGAACACGATTCCAAGGGAAAGGGTATCTTTTTGGGCCCTAGGCAAGGGCCCGTGAGGACCCTTGAAAAGGGGTGCTTGTTAGACAATTTTGTAGGAAAAGGGGTACATTTCAAGGCAGTGACTAAAAAGTTTTGTTTCCGGTAACCCGACCGGGTCTAGCTAAACAGGGCCGGGTCCCCCTATTTCTTCCAATTTCTGTGAAATTGAGTTATTTCCCAGTTTTTACGGTTCGTAAATCGGACAATTATTAAGGGTTTTAAAGCAAAAACTCACAAATAAGGCCTAAAAATGTAGAAAGCAAAAAAAGATTAAATGAAAAAAAAAAAAAAAAATCGGCCGGCCCGGCCTAACTTTCCAGACCATGTTACCAGAAAGCAAACTTTTCATTTTGGCCCTACCATTTCTCAACTTTGAAGACAGATGTGCATGTTGTCATTTCTATCATTTTCATTAATCACTTTTGATAAGGAAATTTCTCTTGTGGTCCCCCTTGATTAGGGTACTATATTTTGCTCAATTCCCTGTTAAAAGGGTGTTATTTTGTTAATTTGCCTCCCGTTATATGGGTCCTAAATATGAGGTGATGTTCACACATAGCTACTATAGAGAAGATAGGGAGTGCCCCCCGTGCAAACGACAGGAGAAATAAAAAGATAGTGACAAGGGACATGAGTATTTCTTAAAATCGACAGGGGACATGGGCATTTCTTAAAATCAACAGGAGGAATAGAACAATAGTGACAAGGAACATGGGCATTTCTTTAAATCGATAGGTGACATGGGGACCCCCATCTCGACCCCCACCCTTTTTACCAGGCTGTCTGTGAGGGCCTATGTGACCATCCTGGCGCTGATCTCTCAGTACCCCCAGGGCTGTGTCTGTGTGTGTGGGAGGGGGGGGGGGTCCAGTTGACACACAGAGATATGAGACTCTGGGTCAAGGTGGACACTGTCCCACTTAATGTTCACATGCCAATAACATGATTAAGATACCCGGGCCGATATCGATGTCACCGACAACTTTTACGCCCCTCCTTTAATTTTCTTAAATAAAAAGTATGCCCCCCATCAGGATACCCTTAAATTGAACAAAAACGTGTAAAAATGGGGGGGGGGGGATTTCAAATTTTTGGAAACGTAAAATTAACCCAAAAAAGTGTAGGCCTAAAATAAATTAAAAAAAATCTTCAAAATTGCATTAAAAAGAGGTAGGGTCGGCCCTGTTTTGATAGGGTCGGTTGGGTGACCTGAAACAAACCTTTTTCCTTTTTTCTTTTGGCCTAGTAGGCCTAGCATTATTTTATAGCAAATAAAAACGTATTTGTTTTAATAACTACAAAATACTATGGTATTACTTTCAATAAGAAATCACTTTTTACGTTATTTTCCTGCCTTTTATGAAGTATTAAAGTGCTCAAACTTCTAACTTAAGCATTTAGCCTACAGAGGCAAGACTTGGATAGGCCTAAGGGTGAACAATATCAATTTGCCATGGGTGCATAGGCCTATCCTTTCAAAATATAGTGTGGGGGAATTGAAACTGTTTCTCAACTTATTTTTCTAATAAACACAGGCCTAGATAGGATATATCTTCTCAATACACTAGGGACGAGTAAATAATGGCAATAATATCTGATTTACTGGGACATGGTGTATCTGCAGCAACTCTAAACATAGTTAGGGAGGGTTCATTATTTATGGCAGGGGGGGGTGAACGTTTGGCAAATCGAATACGTCAAAAATAATGGGCCCCCCCTCGGAATATGTTGAAAAAAAAAGGCCCCCCCCCTCGGAATAGGTTAAAAAAAAAGCGCCCCCCCCCCTCACCCTGGATCGTCTTCAACTTTATTACAAAAACGATAGTGGTGTCTACTAATTGTATGCATTTAATCGTGGGCACTTTTTTACCTACAATTTACTACCTTGCAACAAATACATCCATTTGTAAGGTGTTTTAGTGTAAACGTCTCATGATACTCGCTGGTGAGTGATAATAGTCAAACCTCAGACACTCGACTTACATACGGTTGAGTTTAAGGGCCCCAGTGCTTATAAATTGGAAGCTCCCATACCCTCAGTGGTTACATGAGGCCGGCATTTTTTTGAAGACTGAGAAAACGGTGGGCTATTCTGAGTGTCAAAAGTGATGCAGTGAGAAATTTGCTGGGAGTTTGAGGAAAATTTTAGAAAATTTTGAAAATATTGACATAACTTGGTAAAATATAACACAGGCTGTTACCAAAATTCGCGACATTTCAACGTACTAAATTTGCGACATTTTTAGGAATACCCCTAAAAAAAAAGCTCCCCCCCTTTGAATACCTCTAAAAAAAATTTGCCCCCCCCCTCAAATGCTCACCCCCCCTGCCATGAATAATGAACCCTCCCTTACATAGCTACCAACCCTCCCCCCCCTCCCCCAACATCCCCCCCCCCCCGCGTCGCCCCTCGCCCCCTGTAAAATTGATAAATGAACCCTTCCTACCATGGTTTGCCTTGTGCAGGACGTGGTCACGCCGGGTTCCTCCAGATGGCGCGCCGCGCGGTCCCGGTTTTATTTCGCACACATCCCGTGTTCCGTCCCTGCGTCTCCAACTGTGACGTCACAATATGGCGGCGAATTGATCTTCTCTGCAGCCACACTCGAGTTTGACAGCTGTCAGTTGATGTTTCTCGCCGCACATGGAGTAAAAACGTCTGAATTATCACTAGAATGGAGACGACGATCGGACCGGAGCGTCCCGTGTTCCAGGATAGCGGTCTGGGCTCGTTCGGGAGTGAGTCTGACTCTAGTCCGGTGACGCAGAGGACGATGGCGGAGGCTGGGGCTGCTTGGGCGGCATCAAAACAAACCCCGGCCGCCGCCCAGCCCGGGATGCAGCCGGGCAGGGCCAGCAAGATGTTCAGAATCCTGTACCTGGGGGAATCCATCCTGGACAGGCGCTACACTCAGCCTATGCTGCCGTGGATTATGGCCGAGGTGCGGCGGAGGGCGGAGAGGCGGGAGATGACGTTAGAAGTGTTGTCTCATACCTTGAGGGGGGTCGGGGCGCAGGGCCCCATCTTTGAGCACAAGCTCCACAGTCTGTCCCGGTTTGCACGGACCCACCAGGACCCTAAGTGTTTCGCCTACCTGACCAGATACAATGTAGAGGCGCCTTTCTCCTGCCATGTCTTTGAGGCCACAGAGGAGAGCATGGTGAGTGAAGTTACATTTTCATGGAGTGGTCATTTAAAAACAGCTGGGGGGGGGGGGGGGGGCTAACAGATTGTAAATGTAGTCCCCCTTCCCCCCCCCCCCCCTCTGAGTCCGACTCAAGGGGGCGGGGGGGGGGGGGGCACCAAAAGTGTACATCCCTAGGGCCTAGCCTAGGCTAGGTTGGAATGAGGCCTTAATAAAAAAGAAATAGGGAAAAAAAAAGGAAAAAAGTCCATGATGGGGGGGGGGGGGGGGAGGGGGTCACTGGAAAACCCACCCCCACCCCATGTTAAAAAATGACCACTCCCTACCTAAAACAAATATTTAAGATTCAAATGATGGCAATAACAAATGTTTTCTTCCTAGTTCCAGCTTCACTGACTCAACAGAATTTAGGTTTTACAACGTGAACCAAGCTATGAATCCCCATTTGTTGATATTTGTCCATGTTTTCTACATGTAGAATTTGTTCATCATCCTCATCGTATCATGTACCCCCCCCCCCCCCCCCCCCTTGATTGTATATCATATTTATACTGTCTTCATCTAGAAGAAGGCCTCCTTGACTAGGGCTATACCTTATTATTCCATTTATTATTCAAATAGATTTGATGTCAATTGGACTAAAACACTCGTAAATACACCTAGATACAAAGTATTAAATCAGCTAGACCTATTAACCGACTTCATCAAATGTTATGATGATTTCATCTCAGTGTTAAAGTGCTACTGACTCTACTGATGAAATAAGAGGCAACAGGCGTCGTGGCCGTATTGAATACATTGTGACGGAATAAAAACTCAGCTACACTTGTAGCATGAATGTCTATAGGTCCATGCTTGTAGTTTAATAATGAGAGGAATATCGTGATTTAATAAATCTGTGCGTCATACTTTATATATAGCAGATATTGGTACCGTAAAACCTCGCCTACAAGACGAATTTATTTTGGCGTTTTTATATTTTTGTAAGCCGAATATTGTTCTCAAATTAAGTGTTCGGCTTATAGGTGGTGGGGTTTTATTACATTAGATTATTAAAAGAGAAAACGATTTTTGAATCCTTTTTCTATTAGCCGAATTTTTTCTTAAGTAGGGTGGTCCTATAGCAGGGGTTTTACGGTACATGTAGTAGCGGCCAGGGCAGCAGGTGTCATGTAGGTGACAGTGGTGGTGGTGGGGGGGGGGGGGGGTGGTGGGGGGGAGGGGTGTGAGGGGCGTGTCTGCGTGATAAGGCACCTGACCTGTACCCAGCCTGACCCAGCTATCACCTCCATGTCGGGGGAACGGTCACAAAACACGGCACCACATTCAGGGGGGGGGGGGGGGGGGTTCTGGGGGTTTTAGCAACAAAATGTGCCCAGACCGTATCTTTGTATTTACCGATTTTCCCAAACGAGTGATGAAAGAGGCAGGAGATGGGGAAGGTTCAGACGTAGGTGACGTCACTTGTGAACGTAGCCTGCACCCTGGTGCTATACAGGTATGTGGAGCTGTGAGCTGGATGTCGTGTTTAGGTGGATGGAGTTACGTGAAGGGTACAGGGGTACCACAGGCTGTATTCAGGTCTGTCAGCAGAGAAACAAATACAAAGATAACCTTAAATGTGGTCGTCATATAGTCCGATTTAGACTTAGCGTAAAAAGAATCTTTTACACAAGGCAGACAGAGTATCAAGGTCTCATCCTGGATACGATCATCCAAGGATTACTTGCGAAAAATTAAAATTTGAGTTAATCTCCTCTGCAAAGACAATAGGGAGGTTTAGATATGCCTACTTGTAACGTGTACGGCAACGTCTAGCCCATTCTATAGCGTTGATGTAGACGGACACGTTGCCGTATACGTCGTGATCTAAACCTCCCTAATGGGACGTTAAACTTCACAAACAAACAAACTCGCAAAAGAACCGGTATTGTCTAAGGGCTGGGGTAGTATACCGTATCCTGTACATCAATAAGAAGTTAACCCTTTTAGGGCCAGAATACCCAATCAATCATTGTCGTCATGATGCATGATTGCAGCCTTGGTGAGTTACTCGCTGGTGTTTCATTCATGTATCATGACGACAAAGGACATCACATTACCGTAAAACCTCGTCTATAAGCCGAATTTTATTTGGCGTTTTTATTTGCTATAAGCCGAATTTTAAGCCCCAAACTCCCATTCGGCTTATAGGCGAGGTTTTAATAATGTAGGAACATAGTGAAATCAAATTTCAAACACTTTTGTTATAAGCCGAATTTTTACTCCCAAACTCACATTCGGCTTATAACCAGGTTTTACGGTAGCCTGATTAGAGCACTGTTGCGGCCCTTAAAGGACACATAGACTGCCCTTCATCTGTCATCTGGCCAAAAAAAAAGAGTTGTGTTCAGGTATCCCTTTTTTCTACTGAAATATTTTTTTACTGAAATTATCCGAAAATGGGAGGAATTTTGTCTCAAAATCCTTTTAAAAAAAAGGTAAATTAAAAAAAGAAATCGACCTACCCGGTACTTACCCTAATCTTTTTGGGCCATGTTTACCTGAACACATTTTATTTTTGGCCTGACTGTACAGATAGCGGGGTGGGAGGCAGTGCCTACTTACCGCTACTTGGACACTCCATGATAACCTGACAGCCTGATAGCAACCACAGTCTGTGGGCACGGGGGGTAACCCTGTACGGGCAGCATGTTGCGGTAATGCACCATGACCATGATACATGCATGCAGCCATGGGGAGTAACTCGCATGTATGCATCATGCCGACCCTATGGGGTTGATACACTCTGAAGGGTCGCCATGATGCATCAACGATGAATGGACATGATGCAGTCTCTATAGGGTTGTTGGGGTGGAGAATGCATCATGCAGCAGGCAGTGAGTCAGTCGTCACATCATGCCTCAATAAATAACCAGACATAATGCTGCTGTGTACACGCTTATCCCCCTCAGATTACGTCAATAGACATGATACTGCTAGTTATACCTCCACATAGACGTGCATACCGCTAGTATCTGTGTTAGATAGCCTACACCTGGACAGGGGTATGCCTTATAACCAATGCCCCACAAGGTGGAGACAAGGTACGATAACACTGCGTCAATGACCAGTGGGCTGTAGTTATGTGGGCATACACCTATACAGGTGTAGGCTATGTGCTAGGCATTAACCGTAAACCTGCTGTCACCAAAAGAGAAATACAACTGTTATGTTCAGTTGGCATGGCTGGAAATTATGATAAGGCCAAAAAAAAAGAAGGTTTGTTTCAGGTCACGCGACCTAACCTGTCAAAACAGGGCCGACCCTACGTTCTTTTAAATGCAATTTGAAGAAATTTTCATATTTTTACGCTTCTTTTGGTATTCAAAAAAGTTGGCTAGAACATTCATGTTGAAAAAAAAAAAAAAAAAATCCGACCTACCGAACACACATTTTCCTCCCATGTTACCTGAAGCAAACCTTTCTTTTGCCTAATGTGGTGCTCTGTCCGGTACATTCAGTACATTCCCATGTAGCAGTGCCGTGTGGTTTACAAGGACCCTCACCTCAGCCACCACTTCACCACATGGCCCCGTACCGTACATCAATGTCAGATGTACCTAACTACACAATACCTACATACAAGCCACAGTTTGTTTCATTTCCCCCAAGCAGTGGCCGGGGAGGAGGGGCTTATGATTGCTTATAGCTGGGCTCGTCTTTACGGCAGTTTCACGGCACAGTGTTGCCGAAAACATTTTATTGACGCAGGCCAAAGTGGCCTGCGTCTAGGCATCCTACGCAGGCCATTTCCCTTTCACGCAGGCCATATGAATATTGATCTTTAAGGTGCCCATATTAACTTCATTATAACCGCAAAGAATTTTGACAATATTTGAATATCAAACAGCTTCACTAAAATTGGCGTAGCTTCGCTTCTAATTGGCCGATTTGAAAAATTCTTTCAGCAATATAAAGCTGAGATCATGGCAGGCCATTGTGGCCTGCGTCCTAAAGCCCTAAGCCGGCCTTTAAGATGCTACGCCGGCAAAAGCCGGCGTGCCGGCGTCATTTCGGCAACACTGCCGACAGTACACGATGCCCCAGAGCTCATAACTGGATAGGATTCATATTCACGGTAGAAATATGTTTGTCTAAGTGACCCATAATACTTTAGATAATTTGGAAAGATAAAAGCAAACTGGCGACTCACTAGTAATTAACGTGTGGATGTTGGGGAATTGCTTGCTGTGAGTTTACCCTGGCTGAGGCCAACATGCACTCACGTTCAGTCACGATGCTGTTTTATATAACACATTGCATCCCGGTACTTATATATGTCCTAGGGAGTGTCGAATTCAGGATTCATTTTACTTGATCGCTGTTAAGTCACCTGCCTTGAAGTCTAACTCAACAAAGGACTAGCCTATAGAGATGGTGGTGGGTTGAGCTGGGCCGCTCTACTCTTACTCTTCATGCAGCAAAGGTACAGGTATGAGAGCCAGTCCTCAGGTGTGGCTTAAAAGATTTTCCTATGGTTTGGCTTATAGGATTTTCCTAATGTGCGGCTTATAGGATTTTCGCAAGGTGCGGCTTATAATATTCTCCCAAGGCACGGCTTACCGGTATATGAGTTATATAAGGGGTCATTCATAAAGTACAAAAATGTATGTCACGCAAATTCTGGCCATTTCCAAGACCCCCCTACCCCTTTGTCACGCTTTCCCCATACCTCTATCATTGGGGACCAAGACCCCCCCCCCACCCCTCATGTGTGACATACTGTATGGATCACCCTAAGGCCACGCTTAAAAAAAAAGTCTTGTTTCCAGTGGAGCGGGTGGCCTAAAAAAACGTTCTTTTCTTTTCTTTTCTTTTCTTTTTTTTTTAGATTAATTTTTTTTAATTGTTGAACATGTCTTTCCCATCCGGTACCTGGGCATTTCATATGTCTATATAGGCATTTTTGGTATCAAATGAAAGCTGAGTGTTAGATAGTTTTATCCTAATAATTTGGATTACGGAACCGCCGCCGCCAAAAAAAAAATCGGACAAAAAAAGTATTTAAATCGGCCCCTCTGACCAAACAAAAAATCGGGCTGGTGGCCTTAAGAAAAAAAAGTCACCCGCCCGCTCCACTTGAAACAGACTTTAAAAAAAAAAGTTTCCTAATAGCCTTCTGTGTGAGACTTTACGGTAGTGGTGGGTGTAGGGGATGTTTTACGGCAGATTTAACTCAGTGGTCATCCAGGCCCCAGGTCCGGCATTCCTCCAGTAATTGACAAATCACCAGAGGAAAAAAACAATAACATGTTATTGCAATTATTTCAGGATTATGAGCTTTCTCTCATAAGCTGCAAAAATACTTCAACATTAGCATGCCAAAATAATACTGTCCGAATTATCTCAGGTTCTCAATCATCCTTCTCTCCTTAGCGCTTGAAGGGCAGCATATTCCTTTAATGCACTCTGTCCTTTCAAACCTGCTGAGTCACTCACCAGTGCTGGATTAATGCTTCATGGTGGCCCAACATGGTTAAATGGCTTCTTGAGGATCGGCATGATGCACCTATGCAGTGCTTGGGAGTTACTCGCGGGTAGTGCGTCGGTGCATCATGACGACAAATAGCCGTGAACCTGGCGGCATGGTGCTGTCGTGAGAGGGTTACCGTCCTGTTTCTGCCACTCCCTGTTGTTAGAGGGTTACCGTCCTGTTTCTGCCACTCCCTGTTGTTAGAGGGTTACCGTCCTGTTTCTGTAGTTCCCTGTTGTTAGAGGGTTACCGTCCTGTTTCTGCAGCTCCCTGTTGTTAGAGGGTTACCGTCCTGTTTCTGCCGCTCCCTGTTGTTAGAGGGTTACCGTCCTGTTTCTGCCGCTCCCTGTTGTTAGAGGGTTACCGTCCTGTTTCTGTAGGTCCCTGTTGTTAGAGGGTTACCGTCCTGTTTCTGCCGCTCCCTGTTGTGGGCGGCAATGGTGTTTTTTATGTTGTTAACCCTTTAAGGGTCGCATAGTGCTTTAATGCAATATGTCGTCATAATGCATCAATGCAGCCCTGAGGAACACACCCGCGGTGCATTCATGCATCATGCAGAGCCTATGAGGTAGATACACTCGCGAAAGGTGGTCATGATGCACCAATGCAGTTATTCGCCGGGCTGCATTTATGCATCATGACAAGAAATGACATTTTTTAGCGACATCCGTCCTTACAGGGTTAAAGTGGCGCTAATATGAAGACTGCCCTAATTAGGTCATCAAAACACGCCTAGCCACAACAAAACACGACCCGCCTCAACTCCCGTAATTAAAGCACGACCTCGCCAATTACCTTACTTTGTGAAAACACCGGCCGACTCCTCCACACCGACCCCCCCCCCCCACACAGACACACCACTCTGATGCCTCACCATGGTGGACACTGCTCCTACAGAACCTTTACAGAAAACAGGCCTCACTGAGAACCTGACCAAGGCACTGAGTCAGATGTCAGGTAGAACCTGACCAAGTCACTGAGTCAGATGTCAGGTAGAACCTGACCAAGTCACTGAGTCAGATGTCAGGTAGAACCTGACCAAGTCACTGAGTCAGATGTCAGGTAGAACCTGACCAAGTCACTGAGTCAGATGTCAGGTAGAACCTGACCAAGTCACTGAGTCAGATGTCAGGTAGAACCTGACCAAGTCACTGAGTCAGATGTCAGGTAGAACCTGACCAAGTCACTGAGTCAGATGTCAGGTAGAACCTGACCAAGTCACTGAGTCAGATGTCAGGTAGAACCTGACCAAGTCACTGAGTCAGATGTCAGGTAGAACCTCACCAAGGCACTGAGTCAGATGTCAGGTAGAACCTGACCAAGTCACTGAGTCAGATGTCAGGTAGAACCTGACCAAGTCACTGAGTCAGATGTCAGGTAGAACCTGACCAAGTCACTGAGTCAGATGTCAGGTAGAACCTGACCAAGTCACTGAGTCAGATGTCATGTAGAACCTGACCAAGTCACTGAGTCAGATGTCAGGTAGAACCTGACCAAGTCACTGAGTCAGATGTCAGGTAGAACCTGACCAAGTCACTGAGTCAGATGTCAGGTAGAACCTGACCAAGTCACTGAGTCAGATGTCAAGGTAGAACCTGACCAAGTCACTGAGTCAGATGTCAGGTAGAACCTCACCAAGTCACTGAGTCAGATGTCAGGTAGAACCTGACCAAGTCACTGAGTCAGATGTCAGGTAGAACCTCACCAAGTCACTGAGTCAGATGTCAGGTAGAACCTGACCAAGTCACTGAGTCAGATGTCAGGTAGAACCTGACCAAGTCACTGAGTCAGATGTCAGGTAGAACCTGACCAAGTCACTGAGTCAGATGTCAGGTAGAACCTGACCAAGTCACTGAGTCAGATGTCAGGTAGAACCTGACCAAGTCACTGAGTCGGATGTCAGGTAGAACCTGACCAAGTCACTGAGTCAGATGTCAGGTAGAACCTGACCAAGTCACTGAGTCGGATGTCAGGTAGAACCTCACCAAGTCACTGAGTCAGATGTCAGGTAGAACCTGACCAAGGCACTGAGTCGGATGTCAGGTAGAACCTGACCAAGTCACTGAGTCAGATGTCAGGTAGAACCTGACCAAGGCACTGAGTCGGATGTCAGGTAGAACCTGACCAAGTCACTGAGTCAGATGTCAGGTAGAACCTGACCAAGTGACTGAGTCAGATGTCAGGTAGAACCTCACCAAGTCACATTCATATTTTCTCTTTACTGACTCAGATATCAATCTGACCAAGTTACCTTTAAATACAGCCCTACCTGAGTCAGCTGATTGATTGGGTCCTACAGGGGTCATCTACAGCGCCACTGAAATCGATCCATGAGATTCTAATGAATTTGAACTATGAGGCAGAACTGACCCACCCATCCCCCCCCCAACAACTTGATAGATAAGCAGGGGATCAAAATATCATGAGAAATATCAAAAAAAAAAAAAATCAAAATTGGGGAGGGGGGGGGGGAAGGGCTCCAGACCCCCAGATCTTCCCCCCTGGATCCACCCCTGGAAAATGCAAAAACGAAAAAACAGAGAGAAATGTTGCTACTGTGAGGTACAATGGTAGAGATCAGTTTACCTGAGGTCATGTTAATGTCTGCATTGACTCCCAGTCTGCATACAATGTGTGTCAACCACACCGTGCTGTCAGATAGCCCTGTTCATACCGTGTGTGTCCCCGTGTGTCGTATCATGTAGCAGCAACAGGAGACGCCATACACGGACACAATCGCGGTAAACCACAAATAGTGGTGGTTTAATACCGAGCGACCCGGTTATAGGCTGTATAGTGTTACCTGTACCTGCTACTGTATTCTATAGGATGGCGGCCATTTAACCTTTAAGGACCGAATACTGCTTTAATGACAAGGGCTGCAGGTGACCCAAAAATTAATTAGCAAACAATTTTCCGGTATTCCTGCATCATGTCGGCGCTATTGACTTGATACTTTCCTAGGGGCTCAGCATGATGCAGGAATGCAGTGCTAGGGAGGAACATGAATACAAATGTTGTCTTGAGTCCACACAGGGTCCAAGACTGATGTGTGTCAAACTGGTCTGATCTACTGGTACTGATGTTGCTTACTGGTTAACTTGCCTCAAATAAGGTGTGCTCAGATATCAGTTTGAGATCCTCTGATGGCTGTAGTGAGAGCTAGAAAAGCTAGAATGGTGAATGATAACAAGGGTTCCTACAGGACAATAATAAGATGGAGCAGCCAGAAATGTGCTAAGAAAATTGAGGGTTGGGCAAAAATGAACCAGTCGAAAGACTACGGGGCAATATTTCTTGAGTTACTTATAGCTTTAAAAATTATGAAACGACTGAAACATGAGGCACAATAAAGATTAATTTTTTCAAAAAAACCCACCACACAACAAGAACACCCACCGTGCTAACATATGACAGCGGAAAGCGTCTATTTAATTCTGTGCTGTAATGGGAGCTGAGAGCTCATTACGGTGCAGTGTTACTTCATTACGCAGTATGAGGCTGGCCTCTAACAGTAAGTGGCAGCGTGCCGTAAGTGGCCATCTTTAATGGACGCCCGTTGTTAGCCATTGACAGGCTATTCAGTAGCACACCCACTGTACGGTACTATAGTTAGGGATGTCATCGATACCCTCAAAATCGAAAACAGACATTCACGGAATTCCAATTATCGCATCAAGATAATCATTATATCGATACACTCTTTGACTCCTAAAAAGCTGGATGAATTCCTTTTTCAAAACTGAAAGAATTTTGTAAATATATTAGATTAGACCTTCAAGGGCGGCATGATACCTCAATACTCCATGGTCATTTGTGCACCAATACAGTGGCACTGTGTTAGTGGGGACCTTCATGTTGGGGGCGTGAAGGAGGAGAATAACTTCATCGGGAGCCTTCCATAATACCAATGGGCATACCAGATTTGTGAAAGGTTACAAAACTTAATGGGGGTCTCGTGTCTTACTGCTGTGATCAGTCACTAAGTTGTTTAGGCAGCCGCTGCCCATATGTGTGGGCCCGGGCCTTCATGCTGGTGGTCTTCCTTGTGATCTCTCCTCAGTGAACCACGTCTGAGATATCAAAGGCCGTGGGTTGTCTGGCCCTACCTTCTATGGTACTAGGCCAGGTAGGTAGGACCAGGCAAATAAAAGAACACTTGCTTTCCCTCGAAAAGAGTAGGGGACTAGCCCCGGTAGCGTTTTTCTCCCTCACCTCATAGATTCAATCAATCATCTCATTGATCCGATCATCCATAGATGCGGTCACTGCTGTATTTGGCAAGCAGCATATAAATATGTGTCCTACTACTGCAAGGCAGACTAGCACTATTTGTGGCTGACTCCTTGCTAACTTGATATAGTCCCATGGGGTACTATGTAAGCCTGGAGGTTAAACAAATCAATTAATCAAAAATAAATCAAATCATGATGGTACTGCCTAACCCAGACGCGCTGATTGCTAATTAGTTATGTAGAGTTAGTCAGGCAATTAGGGCCGGACCTCACTCTATGTAGAGTGTGCAGCAATTAGTCAGGCTGCCCGAGGGCCTGACCTCACAGCTGGGCAGTTTTCCCTTAAGGACAGCATGATGCCTCTAGGTCCCATGTCTATCTGCTTTCATGATGAACTAAGACAGTGCAGAGGCGTAGCTCGCTATTAACACAATGTGGTGTTATCCGGATTTCCGTTTATTTGAAGACCAAAATGCCACCCCTTTGATTTGTGGAGATCCAATATAAAAACATTTTACCATTAATGGTTGGGGGGGGGGGGTGGTTGACTGCTTTTTGGGGGTTTCTTCAGAACCCAATCCCATGCCTGGAGGGGCTTCACACACAGGAATGTCCTAGGGCTGCATTTAGCCCTATCCTGTAGGCAGCAACACAATATGGTGTATTAGAGCACAATGCTGCTCTTAAAGGTTTTACATGAGGGATTTAGCACTGCATTTCTTTTTACTTAGTTTTCGATTTCTTAGCACCATATCAAGATTAGAGATCTATGTAAGTTTTTTACTGGATTTTAAGGTGTTTTTTTCACATGACACAAATATACTTATAAAAGACCTACATTTAGGGTCCTCCATAAACATTTCAAGGGTTTTTAATCCCTGTCCAGAAGATCTAAGCCCCTAGGATTTCCACAAAACAAAACTCAGTTCAGTATTGTAGTATAGCCTTTATCATGTTGAAAAATAGGCTAGGAGAATCTCTTGTCTGCGAGAACCACTGGACATCCGCTGAACAAATCAACCTTTGGTACTGGGTAACCCTAATGACCTTTTGACATTCACTGCCCATGGACAACCTTTGCTGCAGAATGAACTTCACAATGAGTCATTGAGGTGAGTGAAGGTGAGTGGAGGTGAGTGAAGGGGAGTGGAGGTGAGTGAAGGTGAGTGAAGGGGAGTGAAGGTGAGTGTAGGTGAGTTAAGGTGAGTTACGGCTGGCAGATTTAAGCAGGACAACAGCAGAATATCTCCTGCAGCCGCCCTCAGTAGGCTCAATGTGGCCTTAAAGGCTCAACGCTCTCTGCCCCTCCAGTAGCAGTCGGAGCTAAGATAATAAAGAATTTGGGTAGGGCCAAATAAATAGGGTTGCTAAGGATACCTGAAAACAACTTTTTTTTGGGTCCCCAGGCCTAATGTGGCCTTAACCCTTTATATTAAGGACAACATCATGCCCCAAGGTTAAGTGTCATCATGATGCACCAATGCAGTGCCAGTGTGTAACTCACCAGAACTGCATTAGTGCATCATGTTGACCCTCTGGGATTGTATCGGCATGATGGGTGAATCCAGCACCTGCGAGTTACTCACCAGAGCTGCATTCCTGCATCATGACGACAAAAGTGTGTAACACATTGAAGCACTGTGCTACCCTATAGTATATAGCACTAATTACTGCTGACTAAGCAGCACTGACCGGCCGCCTGTGTGAGATCTGCTAAGTGTGTGTGACTGATACATCAAACAGTCCCACCCCCTGATACTGTTATGTAACCATGGTTACAGGTTACACAATCCTACAGGCCCACAGGTGCTATTGACTGGGGTTATATGTTTATATTTATGTACGAATATATAAATATGCATATGTATATACCATAAAACCCTGCCTCTAAGACAGATTTGTTTTAGGATTTATCTTGCCTATATAACGATTTTTGACTCCCAAGATATGTCAAATTTTGAGCCCAAAAGGTTCAGAAGAATAATTTGTTAAGCACAATGTGTGCCTACTACATCGAATACGGAACAGTAACAGCAAAATATTTGGGGGAAATGACTGGGGTTTGTGTGCTTAATAGAATTACTGTATTCGACGTAATAAGTGCCCTCCCCCTAATAAGCGCCCCCTCCCCCTTTTGGAGAATTTTTAGACTAGAACAAAGGCTTAAATTTCCCAATTTTGGAGCCAATTAAACTCTTAAGTACTTAAAACGCCCTAAAAATTATTTTATAAGCGCCCAGGGCGCTTATTACGTCGAATACGGTAAATTAAATTTCTGTGTTTTTAATTTTAAATATTTTTTAAGCCCACAGCGCTTACAGTCAGTGTGTGTTGCGGACAGGAAACCAGATAAGTAGTACCCCTTTCTGTCCTCCTTCCACAGAAGAGCACTGCTTTTGTCCCTCCTATTACAGAAGATGTCTTGAAGGTCCGTAGAGTCCAGCACCTGTTATCGATGCATCATGACGACAAAAGGGCATGAATGCACCACACATGCCTTAGAGCAGTAATTGAGGTCAATGGCCTTCGTACCTTCCCCTTCGGCGTTTTGGCTGATTGGCTCGAACAAAATTAAATTCATCAGCGTCATGAATAAAGTACACTCTCAATAGTTAGTGTAGGTACACAGTAGAATCTACTGTAGATCTTCATTTCTCCGTATTACTATTATTAGGCCACACCAAAATAAAAAAGTTGGTCAATTCTTTGCCCCAAGAATTATTTTTGTCAATGGATTTTGTAGATGGAAAAGTGGAGCGATGAACAAAAAAAGAATTGGTTGATCTGGGAGAATCAATAGAAGAAAGAAAGGAGAGCAAATCCATTGACAATTAAAAATTTCCATTTCCGAAAATAAGGTGCGCGAAATCCATTGGGCCTAGCGTTACTAGTCACGCACAGAGGCAGCAGCAGGTAGGGGCATGGAGTTACCCGTAAACATGACACTCAGATAACGGGGGTGAATCCATGTGTTCGCCATCCGCAACGGCTGCTAAATGCTGCAATGCATTCGGAGAAAGGCAGAAGAACTACTCAATTACTGGCACCCACCGTATGGCACAAACCTACTGAATCTCTCATAGACAAAGGGATGCCTTAGAAAATGCTTTAATGCATCATATTCTTCATCATGATGCATGGATGCAGACCCTACAAGACTCCCATATACACTCCCCAAGGGTCGGCATGATGCATTCATGCAGCACTGGTGACTTGCTTGTCAGGGCTGCATTCATGCATCAGGACAACCAACGGCATAACATATTAGATTTAAAGCACCCGTAAATCTAATGAATTGATCTCAGCCCGGGCCGTGTTTACAGAGTTTGATGACTTCAGCCATCATTGTCGTCACGATCCCCAGCTAACAAAACCATCCATCAAAATATTCAATGCTGTTCCATTGTCAAATGCAGGAGCATTTGAGGCGGACGGGGGATGCTGAGTGAGATGCCAACAGTTGTTCTGGAATAGTCCTTTCTCCAGATAAATACTGTAAACGTTTTTTAATTTTTGCACTGTACATATTTTCGTGGATTTATCCAATATAGTTACATAACTACCATTGTCCAAAATCCGCTAATTTCTATCCACGCAAAATTGTTTTTTGAACAAATCCACAAAAATGTATACTGGCAAAAATATCTAGGTTTACAGTAGAGATAAAAAAGACAACAGAAGCAAGTAGACTGTCCTAGCTGGGTGTGACAGAGAGCCTCTGTCTGCATCTCAGCTCCAGCCGGACTCAGAACTAACCCTGTAAGCACAGCATGATACCGCATCAGTCGTCATGATGCACCAAGGAAGCACCAGCGCGGAAATTGCCGGCACTACATTGGTGCATCATATCTAGTAGTGTACCAACCCCTAATGGTCGATTCGATGCATGCATGCAGCATGCACTGACTCACTGGTGCTGCATGTGTGCATCATGCTGACCTGTGCTGCATTTGTGCATCAAAACGGCATGATGCATTAAAGCACTGTGCTACCCTTAAAGGGCTAAGGGGCATTAGGCACTCAGACGTCTGAGGGTGAGTGGATTTACACATCAGGGCTCCGCCGTGTCTGCCTCTGTGACAGGCTGACACTAGGAGGCAATCCCTCTTACCAAGCTGTCCCCAGCTCCCTGCTAATAGAAACCTGTAGAGGTTGTCCCAAGCTGCCCCCAACTCACTGTACAGTAGATGCCTACAGAGGTTGTCACAAGCTGCCCCCAACTCACTGTACAGTAGATGCCTACAGAGGTTGTTCTAAGCTGACCCCAACTCACAGTACAGAATGTGCCTACAGAGGTTGTCACAAGCTGCCCCCAGCTCACTGTACAGTAGATGCCTACAGAGGTTGTCCCAAGCTGCCCCCAACTCACTGTACAGTAGATGCCTACAGAGGTTGTCCCAAGCTGCCCCCAACTCACTGTACAGTAGATGCCTACAGAGGTTGTCCCAAGCTGCCCCCACCTCTCCTGTACAGTATGTACCTACAGAGGTTGTCACAAGCTGCCCCTAACTCACTGTACATTAGATGCCTACAGAGGTTGTCCCAAGCTGCCCCCAACTCACTGTACAGTAGGTGCATACAGAGGTTGTCACAAGCTGCCCCCAACTCACTGTACATTAGATGCCTACAGAGGTTGTCACAAGCTGCCCCCAACTCACTGTACAGTAGGTGCATACAGAGGTTGTCCCAAGCTGCCCCCAACTCACTGTACAGTAGATGCCTACAGAGGTTGTCACAAGCTGCCCCCAACTCACTGTACAGTAGATGCCTACAGAGGTTGTCACAAGCTGCCCCCAACTCACTGTACAGTAGATGCCTACAGAGGTTGTCCCAAGCTGCCGCCAACTCACTGTACAGTAGATACCTACAGAGGTTGTCACAAGCTGCCCCCAACTCACTGTACAGTAGATGCCTACAGAGGTTGTCCCAAGCTGCCGCCAACTCACTGTACAGTAGATACCTACAGAGGTTGTCACAAGCTGCCCCCAACTCACTGTACAGTAGATGCCTACAGAGGTTGTCACCAAGCTGCCCCCAACTCACTGTACAGTAGATGCCTACAGAGGTTGTCCCAAGCTGCCCCCAACTCACTGTACAGTAGATGCCTACAGAGGTTGTCCCAAGCTGCCCCCAACTCACTGTACAGTAGATGCCTACAGAGGTTGTCACAAGCTGCCCCCAACTCACTGTACAGTAGATGCCTACAGAGGTTGTCACAAGCTGCCCCCAACTCACTGTACAGTAGATGCCTACAGAGGTTGTCACAAGCTGCCCCCAACTCACTGTACAGTAGATGCCTACAGAGGTTGTCACAAGCTGCCCCCAACTCACTGTACAGTAGATGCCTACAGAGGTTGTCACAAGCTGCCCCCAACTCACTGTACAGTAGGTGCCTACAGAGGTTGCCACAAGCTGCCCCCAACTCACTGTACAGTAGGTGCCTACAGAGGTTGTCACAAGCTGCCCCCAACTCACTGTACAGTAGGTGCCTACAGAGGTTGCCACAAGCTGCCCCCAACTCACTGTACAGTAGGTGCCTACAGAGGTTGTCACAAGCTGCCCCCAACTCACTGTACAGTAGATGCCTAC
The DNA here is from genome assembly GCA_947462335.1 of Harmothoe impar. Lineage (NCBI taxonomy): Eukaryota > Metazoa > Annelida > Polychaeta > Phyllodocida > Polynoidae > Harmothoe > Harmothoe impar. The sequence continues at coordinate 782,898 of OX381710.1, forward strand.
AGAGGTTGTCACAAGCTGCCCCCAACTCACTGTACAGTAGATGCCTACAGAGGTTGTCCCAAGCTGCCCCCAACTCACTGTACAGTAGGTGCATACAGAGGTTGTCCCAAGCTGCCCCCATCTCTCCTGTAATAGGACCCTACAGAGGTTGTTCAGTGTGGTAACCCTGCAGTACCCAGTAACAGACGGTCCTGGTGTTGTCGCTGACCGCGGTTCCCAGAACTCACACCAGGGGGAGGGGACAAAGTGCATCCTGGGAAGCTTTCCCAGGATCCTCTTGGCGCTCTCGGCAGTGGCCGGGGGCGGAACTAAAGACGTCAGCAGACTGGTTAAGTTAGTTATATAACGTTACATCCCTTGTCTGGGAGCGCGCTGGGAGAACCTAACCCCCAGGGCTGTAATGCACTACCATACCATCTTGATGTAAATCAGGTTTAAACAGACCACCGGGTACAGGCATCTCGTTCCTTAAGTGCTACAATTTTTAAGATATGGTACCTATGATGTATTAAAATGTGTATGTTTACAATTGTACAGATGTGTCTAAATGCATGTCATCTAGGTAAATAGGGTTAAGGTGAAATGCACCCATAAAACAAGTGCAGAATAGGTGCATGGGAGTCACCCACCTTAACACATAAGTAGTGTGGTGGTGCCTATGGGGGCTACCTACCTTAACATGTCAGTGGTGGTGCCTATATAGCCAGTATTGTACGATGGGGTCACGTACATCCCGTACCAACCAGAGGTGTGTCTTGCTTTATAAACCAGACACACCGAGGGTTGGTACGGGATGTGCGTGGCCCTAGCGTTCCATACAAGCTTTATTACACGTCCAGAAGACAATTTTCTACCCCTCCTACAATATTTTGTTGTTAAATCGGCAAGTTTTGGTGTTAAATCGGCATTTTTTGGTGTTAAATCGGCGAGCGGTTTGTTTACATCGACGCCATTGCCCTAGCTGTCACGTGATCAAATGCTGCCCTCTGATTGGTCTAGAGCCCCAAAAAGCGTACCACACATAGGGGTGGTACGGAAAAGCATACCACACACCCGGGTGGTACGTTTTTCCTTCTCTGTTCTTATACAGGACCGTACCAATAACGTTAGGTCGTATAATAAGTTTGTGTACAATATGTCATGAAGCCCTCATGTCTAGTTTGGCCTTAGTCTGCACACCATTGTCTGAGGGCTTGACCTGTGGCCTGTACTCGGCCCTTGACCGCCATCCTATGCCCTAACCATGAGTGGTGCCTCTTACATAGACACAAAGGGTGCGCGGACAAACAGAAACCTATTCTGTTGTCAATATTTAAGGCCTGGTAACAAATTCAACAGAAATTGTGCAGCTGTTTGACTCCAATGTTGAGTTAAATAAATACCTGCAATAAAATCACCAAATTTCCAATTCAAATGTCTCAAATGAAAGTTGATCTCTTGGAAAGCTTACTGTAAAAACAAATGAGCCTTGAAATTTAATTCTATTAAGAAATAAGCAATAAAGTATCCTTTTATTTATGCAAGAACAACCAATACTAATTATCATTCGAAAAAACATTGAGTTTAGATTTCCAGGAATGACCGTTGTCTGTGGACGTCATTACAGCAATAAGAGGACGGAGGTAATCGAGGCAGACAGGCGTAAAGTGCCGTCATACACCGTCGACATTTGTCATCATGATGCATCGATACCGCCTCTGTGAATTTACTCATATGCGGTGCAGCATGCATCATGCCAGATCTTTGGGAGTGTATCAACCCCATAGGGTCGTCATGATACTTGCATGCAGCACTGGTGAGTTGCCTGTCAGGGCTGCATTCATGCATCATGATGATGGAGGGCATTAAAGCACTCTGCGGCCCTTGACGGGTTCAGGAAAAAAACAGGCACTAAGACACTAAGTCGTGACGACATTGATGACGTTAAGGCGTCCCCAGCAGCGGCTAATACGTCTAACGAGCCGCTTTTCTTCATGTATAATAGTGGCCAATATCAGCACGGTAACCATGGTAACGGTACCAACACAGTGTCTTTATATACCGCAGTGTTGCAGTCACACAGACAATTAGAAAAAGGGCACGAGGCGAGACAACATTGTTTGTGAACTCAGTCATATCAAATATACATGGATGAACAATGGCGATGTTCATTTTACTCATTATTTGTTTTATTCATCTTTAGAGAATTCACTTGACTTTGTCTGGGCTGTGTTTGTGAGGTTGCAGTGTCCTTGCTGGCTGAATGTGTAACAAACAGGCAGCAGTGAGGGAGCGTCCCAGGTGTCCTACTCAGGGACCAAAGTCTTCAAGTTCTCCCCTGATTTCAAGTTTTTCTCTACCTTCACTTAACAAGAAAGGAGCTTTATTCAGGGGCCTCAATTTGAACATTTGAGTTTTGAGAGGGGTCACTTGTTTCCCCTGCCTAGTGTAGTTGGCTGGTAAGTCCTGTAGTGGGTTAGTAACATGATAGCGCTCTGCAGTGAGCTGCTAGGTGGGAACGTACTAACAACTTGTCAAGTGTTTTGACAGAAAAAGGATTGATATATTCAGAATTTCTCCCCTTGTTCTCATCAGACCATGGTTTATTAGACCAAGTTCTAAGTTCCCTGATGCATTGATGAATTAGTGCACACACCCCAATAACCACTGCTGGTTACCGTAAAACCCTGGCTATGGGACAACCCCCGTTAAGACGGACTCAGGCCGAACCCCTAGTGGGAGAAAAAACATCATTTTCTCTTTAATGTAATGTATTTTTAAAACCCCACCGTTCTGCGGTACATGCAGTAAGGTATGTCAACATGCTGTTGTGGATGCCCCTACTGAGTGTGTGAGGAGCCTGCAGGGTGGTGGGAGTCACAGGGTGGTGGGAGTAGCCATCTTTATGCTACCAGGAGGCTACCAGTACCAGGAGGCAGCATGATGACTCAGCAGTTCTGGTGGTGGGAGTAGCCATCTCTACTCTACCAGGAGGCTACCAGTACCAGGAGGCAGCATGATGACTCAGCAGTTCTGGTGGTGGCAGTAGCCATCTCTAGTCTACCAGGAGGCTACCAGTACCAGGAGGCAGCATGATGACTCAGCAGTTCTGGTGGTGGCAGTAGCCATCTCTAGTCTACCAGGAGGCTACCAGTACCAGGAGGCAGCATGATGACTCAGCAGTACCAGGAGGCAGCATGATGACTCAGCAGTTCTGGTGGTGGCAGTAGCCATCTCTACTCTACCAGGAGGCTACCAGTACCAGGAGGCAGCATGATGACTCAGCAGTACCAGGAGGCAGCATGATGACTCAGCAGTTCTGGTGGTGGGAGTAGCCATCTCTACTCTACCAGGAGGCTACCAGGAGGCAGCATGATGACTCAGCAGTTCTGGTGGTGGCAGTAGCCATCTCTACTCTACCAGGAGGCTACCAGTACCAGCAGGCAGCATGATGACTCAGCAGTTCTGGTGGTGGGAGTAGCCGTCTCTACCAGGAGGCTACCAGTACCAGGAGGCAGCATGATGACTCAGCAGTTCTGGTGGTGGGAGTAGCCGTCTCTAGTCTACCAGGAGGCTACCAGTACCAGGAGGCAGCATGATGACTCAGCAGTTCTGGTGGTGGGAGTAGCCGTCTCTAGTCTACCAGGAGGCTACCAGTACCAGGAGGCAGCATGATGACTCAGCAGTTCTGGTGGTGGGAGTAGCCGTCTCTACTCTACCAGGAGGCTACCAGTACCAGCAGGCAGCATGATGACTCAGCAGTTCTGGTGGTGGGAGTAGCCATCTCTACTCTACCAGGAGGCTACCAGTACCAGCAGGCAGCATGATGACTCAGCAGTTCTGGTGGTGGCAGTAGCCATCTCTAGTCTACCAGGAGGCTACCAGTACCAGGAGGCAGCATGATGACTCAGCAGTTCTGGTGGTGGGAGTAGCCGTCTCTAGTCTACCAGGAGGCTACCAGTACCAGGAGGCAGCATGATGACTCAGCAGTTCTGGTGGTGGGAGTAGCCGTCTCTAGTCTACCAGGAGGCTACCAGTACCAGGAGGCAGCATGATGACTCAGCAGTTCTGGTGGTGGGAGTAGCCATCTCTAGTCTACCAGGAGGCTACCAGGAGGCAGCATGATGACTCAGCAGTTCTGGTGGTGGGAGTAGCCATCTCTACTCTACCAGGAGGCTACCAGAACCAGGAGGCAGCATGATGACTCAGCAGTTCTGGTGGTGGGAGTAGCCATCTCTACTCTACCAGGAGACTACCAGTACCAGGAGGCAGCATGATGACTCAGCAGTTCTGGTGGTGGGAGTAGCCATCTCTACCAGGAGGCTACCAGAACCAGGAGGCAGCATGATGACTCAGCAGTTCTGGTGGTGGGAGTAGCCATCTCTAGTCTACCAGGAGGCTACCAGTACCAGGAGGCAGCATGATGACTCAGCAGTTCTGGTGGTGGGAGTAGCCATCTCTACCAGGAGGCTACCAGAACCAGGAGGCAGCATGATGACTCAGCAGTTCTGGTGGTGGGAGTAGCCATCTCTAGTCTACCAGGAGGCTACCAGTACCAGGAGGCAGCATGATGACTCAGCAGTTCTGGTGGTGGGAGTAGCCATCTCTAGTCTACCAGGAGGCTACCAGTACCAGGAGGCAGCATGATGACTCAGCAGTTCTGGTGGTGGGAGTAGCCATCTCTACTCTACCAGGAGGCTACCAGTACCAGGAGGCAGCATGATGACTCAGCAGTTCTGGTGGTGGCAGTAGCCATCTCTACTCTACCAGGAGGCTACCAGTACCAGGAGGCAGCATGATGACTCAGCAGTTCTGGTGGTGGCAGTAGCCATCTCTACTCTACCAGGAGGCTACCAGTACCAGGAGGCAGCATGATGACTCAGCAGTTCTGGTGGTGGCAGTAGCCATCTCTGTTCTACCAGGAGGCTACCAGTACCAGGAGGCAGCATGATGACTCAGCAGTTCTGGTGGTGGCAGCCTCTGTGTGTGGACACCAGCATTGTGGGTGCCTGGACTACACAGGGCCGGTCCATACCCCCCCCCCCCCAACTGTTAACTGCTACCCCCCCCCCCCCCCCACACACACACACACATTAGTGGTACCTAGTCTACAGAAGCCTGTAGATGCCTGTCACTCCCACACCCACACCTACACCCACCCACACCCACACCCACCCCTACACCCACCCACACCCATACCCACACCCACACCCATACCCACACCCACACCCACACCCACCCCTACACCCCCCCCCCACACCCACACCCACACCCACCCCTACACCCACCCCCACCCCCACACCCACCCCCACCCCCACACCCACACCCACACCCACACCCACACCCACACCCACCCATCAACACTACAAAGGCCTGTTCATCTCCCCTGTTCACACCCCACAGATTGGCCTGCGCCTTTCTCAGTGATCCACCCTATATAGACTCACCCCGCTCCCACAGCCCCCCCCCCTTCCCCACATCCCTCCCCCTGTTTGCCCACCCCCTCCCACTGCCTCCCCGCACCATGCAGCCTTACAGGACACAATATGCCGGGTTCAATATCCTCTTATACCGGGATTCCTGGGTCGTTGTGTTCTGAGTTTAGCCGGTTCAAAAATACAAAGGATGCTGAGTGCCCGACTAGCCCGGCCGGGCCCCATGCCCAGCCTCTGTTTGCCCGCTCCCTACAATTAGCTACCCCAATTGGTGGCGCTTATCAGTTGGATGCGTGGGCCTACAGATTAAGCACACACCCACGGGCCCCTTCTTACTCAATACTCGGGAACACCCCCTCCTTATTTTCTTTATTGTGGGTCCCAATCACATTGTATCCTCTATATTATGCTTTAGGCAGTTCGGGAACAAGTTAAGCTACAGCCCAGTATCCGTCATTTTATAATAGGAAATGCAAGGCCGAAATTATGACTGTGTAAATTTTTTTCCCCAACAATTTTTCAAATTTCTCAGATTATTTACCCCGCGCAAATTATCTGCAATACACATGTTAAAGATGATATCAATATCTATCCATTTATGTCTGCATCTAGGTCCTAAGTTTGCTTTAAGAGCCGCGGGTTTGCACATTTGTGAAGGTATGTTTGTGAGGCTCTACCCCTCGGGGAATGCGTAAATAGGGTGGTAATGGTTCATAAAATGTGTCCTTAATCATTTAATACTTAAATTCTGGTCATGGGACTTGACGTGTGAATGCAAGATATATACATGCATGCGTATTCCAAATTGCATAATAATACGATACCTAGATAAAAAAGAGGGGTGCTCTCCGTGAGGGAGGTGAAGGGGGGGGGTGAAAGAAAAGCTGTGAAAACTGTGTATGCATAGGACGTGCGACACCTATTGTAAGGGGGTCTGTGTAAAGGTGAGTTCTCTATGGGAGAATTCTCCAATAAGTGCCCTCTTTATCTGATGCATATTCTCGAATTGTGTTGGTTCTATATGTAGTAGACACAATATTTAAACAGTTTTATCATCCAGATGACATTGGGCATCAATACCAATAAGAATTATCACAATATGATATATTATTAATTTCTCTGTGGTGATGCTACTACAATGTAGCTGTGGTGAGAGCCGATGCAATACAAGTTTGCCAGGGGCCCTTTACATAAAGGAGAGGTTTTATTTCTTTAAGCGATTTGGGACAAAATAGGTTTCATAACAAAATTATTTGTCCTTTGTCCTCAAATTTTGGGATATCTACGAAATTTGGGAATATTCTCAACTTTGAGACAAAGGTCCCATCCTTTTCCCTTTCAATTTACAAAAACAGGAACAATATTTTGTCTCAAATTCACTTTTGTCTCCTTTTTTTGTCCCAAACAGCCATTTGCGAGAACCGACCAAACCATCGGTTCTGGCAACTTTTAAATTTGGGATAAATACCTTTTTCACCAACTTCTCATATCTTCTCAATCGCATGTAATGGATATGTTGGGGGTTAACCATTTCTTTCCACTTTCCTTCGGTTCTGCAATATTTCATGCATTTTTTGTATACTTTTTCTTGGGTTGATTGAGACCATGTCCAAAAAGGGGGTTTGGGGGGGTGGGGACAAAAGTTGGGACATCTGGGAATATTTGCACAACATGTTCACTAGGTGGCGTGGCAGATCACAAATTTAAGAAATATTTCTCAACTAGGTAATTTATCATACTGTGACTAATAGAGATATTGATATATTTGGCATAGGGTAGATTCACCACTTTTGGATGCTCGTTTGCAGTGCAAACGTGACCCTTTTTCTCTGGCCTACAGCTATGTTAATATGCCACATAGAATTATTCTTTTAAGTTATGTAGATTAATAAGTTTTACTGGAACACTTATAGCATTACATCCTCTGTATTTGTAGCAATGAGAAAGAACCAGTGCACAGGTCTGTCCGGCTCATGGTGTATTTAAGTCATATATTTAGAAGGTCTTAAAAAAGAACTTCCTGGCAATCATTTGTACCTTTTTTTATATTATAAACTTTGATATGTGTGTACCTTATTATGTAGGTCCCGATTTATGGCCTAAGTGTAAATATAATGAAAAAATCCAACATGACGGCACCCTGTCCGACATAAGGTACATGATATTAGCACACATTCTGGAACAGCTCCTCACCACGAAACAGACTTCAGGGGTTGATAAGAAACATATAACATGTGGTTGCATGTATGTGATTTTATTGGTTGATAAGAACAAGAATTAGATTTTACTGTGATACTAATGCATTGGGCACAGAATTTACTATATTTTGCGATTTTTAATGATAAAAGTGTCTGACTTAAGGTGTGTGTCCGTCTTTGGGTGAATCTACCCTATATGTCAAGGACCACATAGTGCTTTAGTGCGTTATTACGTTTGCCATCATGATGCATGAATGCATCAAGTTGACCATATGGGATTGAGACACTCCAATGATGCACCAATGCAGCCTTTGTAGAGCAGTGAGAGTAGACTAGCCGGTTCTGCATTAATAGCTCCAAGCCTTTTGATTACTAGTGGAGAACCTGAATAGGGACCCCCCCTTTGGTGTCACAAACAATTTGAGAAATATTTCCGGGGAACCCCCCAAGAATATGACATCATCAAGGGGATTCCCAGGGAGTTGGGACATATTTCCCAGGAGTTGGGATATATTTCCGGGGAAGCCCATGTCACGTGACCTATTTTGGGGGGAATTCCCTCTATGACGTCATAAAAATAGTGAGTAAGGAAATATTTCCTGACTCATAGTGAGTAAGGATTTATTTCTTCAGGATTTTTCCCAAAATATTTTGAGATAATTCCTGTCCGCTAGGACAAAAAAAAACACCCATTTTGTAAGGCGAGTTTGAGATTGTCCCAGAATCCATAGTTCCCAACAAAAGTTGGGACCAAAAACAACCTTTTTTTATGTAAAGCACCCCAGGTCCTGCCTTCTATGGTACTAGCCCAGGTAGGTAGGACCAGGCAAATAAAAGAACACATGCTATCCTTCGAAAAGAGTAGGGGACGTGCCCCGGTAGCGGTTTTCTCCCTCACCTCATAGATGCGGGCATTCATTTCATAGATTCGATGCGGTCACTGCTGTATTGGGCAAGCAGCATCTAAATACCTGTCCTACTACTGCAAGGCAGACTACCACTATTTGTGGCTGACTCCTTGCCAACTTGAGATATGTCCCGGGAGGTACTTCATGCATGTCTGGATGTTAAACAAATCAATCATGCAGTATAACCTGGTGTAAGGCTTAGGGTGTACAATACCTTACAAGATGTCTGACCTTATTCCGGGTGGAGTAGTGTGTGTCCAGGTATGTATGTGGAGGTGGTTTGCTTCATCCACAACAAAACGTCCCATGTCATGCAGTACTAACACCACCACCCCCTGTCAGCCTCCATGTGTCCTACAACACTGCAGTATGGGAGCAGCTGTAGTATGGGAGCAGCTGTAGTATGGGAGCAGCTGTAGTATGGGAGCAGCTGTAGTATGGCAGCAGCTGTGGGAAGGGACATTGATACTTAGAGGTAAATCATTGAAAAAAAAGAGGGGACATTTGTCGTCACGATACACCAATGCAGATAAGACTGTGAACTCATTGGCCAACTCATAGGGGCATTATGAGACAAGAAAGCGGCACTAGAAAAAACAAACACGGCTGCATTCATGCATCATGATGACAAACGGGCAAAGCTCATGAAGACAATACGCTGGAACTGAACAAGACGGGCCCATCTTTTACAGACAACATACAGGCCTCCATCCCAGATGTAGAGAAAAAAAAAGAAAAATATATATCAGCCTGGTGACATCAGTCATACTGCCAGGTCCTGGTGGCCTCTCTAGTCCAGCCTGATTTGATCAAACAGTGCAGGCCTACAGAACCACCAGATTGTCTCCTCCATCACCCAGCCCGCGTGCTGCCTGTCTTGGTACCTGCCCCGCAGACCCGCGGTACGGTGGACAATCATGCAGACCCTACTTGTACAACCCGGGAAGTGGCCTGATCCTACATTTAGTTACCGTAAACCCTCTATGTTGGTGAGCAATTCCTTGCATCAGAGGACGAACAGGACGATCCAGGCATGGTCTGAACATCAACCCTGTGTGTCCCATGGTAGCTTGTTTACATGTGCCCAGTTTTAGATCACCCTTGTATTTGCAGCTATTTATCCTTATATGTTAGATAACAGACCCATGGGGATACCACAACAACCACAATACCACTATTATTTCATTCTTTCTCCTCTTATTTTTTTGTTCTTTATTTGTATTCTTTGATTACACTTTCGTGATCGCATGTTTCTGTAAATATGTAGCTGTATTACTTGCGGTAACATACTGTAGTTCGAAAGATTTTAAACCTCTGGTTATACAGAGTCCAAACAACTGTCTTTATTTGACATATGGTCTAATCTTTCCGTGCCTAGAGCACAAGTCAACGCCTAGTTGACCTGTAGCAACGCGCTACAGCATAAACACTACCTCCATGAATCATCATTGAACTTTGATTAAAGCCAAGCTTCTGATCAGTGCTATATTATAGCCATCTTATAGTTTAAAGTATATACACATATACTGAGACAGTCATCTTATGTTTATTATATGAACCACTGCTTTTTGCTTCAGTACAAATGAAAACATCACACGATTCGCTCTGTAATACTTTGTAATAAATGAGTCTCGCTTAGAGCTCACTGAAACGAAAAAAAAGAAGCCGACCCTTTTTGGTGATTTTAGGCCTGATTCAGCATTATCTCAAAGAGGGTGGTTTGTAAACGTCTGTTATTTTGCGCTGTACTTATTTTCGCGAATTTCACGGATTTTAAAATCCGCGAAAATATGTCCAGCGTGAATATTTATCCTATATATACTATGTAACTACTATATTGCTAAATCCGCGAATTTGTACTTGAAAGCCAATCTGCGGAAATATACATGCGCGAAAATATCTAGGTTTACATGTATTGTGGGTGTTAGGGGGCAGTGTTTAAACTGTTGCTGGTCACGGTGTGTTGACGTGGTCCCTGTGTGTGGTTACCATGGTTACAGGCACACAGAGGGGTGGTGTTTGAAGGAGACAGATCGATATATAAGTGATGTTGAGACAGTTCACACATGGGAGAACTGATGACAAAGGTTACATCTGTCTGCTCCTCTATATACACCCACTGTTGGGGCAGCTTGTTTCTGTCATCTTCAGCCCTTTCACATCTTTAAGTAGCAGTAATTGCCCAGCTTACCTTGGTGGATATTTATATACATCACACCGGTTTCATACATCCCTCCTCATATCTCCCCCGGCCTTGTGTTACCTCAGTACCTGTATCCTTGACGTTGACGCCTTTGGCTTGCAACGTCTTTGTAAGTCGGACCTGGCCCCGAGCAGCTGTTCTGAAAAAATAGACGATAGTTAAGTTATATAAATACATTATATATATTATTATATGCCACATCGCATTGTGTAGAAGGATAAAGTTGATTGTTTGGTACCAGTGACAATTTGGCTCCAGTCTCACAAGATGTAGGCTGGTATCAGACGTGCACATTACATGGTTCAGCAAGTAGCGCACTGAGACTGGAGCCAACCTCACGCGGGAACCAGCCTTATCCTTATGACCCACCCGCCCCCTCCTAGCGGTGCCCAGAATGCTGCTGCTGTCCCTATGGGAGGCCGGTGTGTACATCATTTATCTTGCTGTAATCCCTGTGCCACTCCGGTATGTACAGCGTGCATTCTGCCGCCGTCCCTGTAGTCCTGCTGCCGTCCCTATAGGGGTGTGGCATGTCAGGTGCTACATTTATCACCAGGTCCCACCTCGACTCTGATGTGTATGTGAGGGCACTGTGTGCGTGAGGGCACTGTGGAGACGCGCCATATTAGTAAAGCCACATTTAGAAACTCAGTCAGGCTGAAGCTCCATCTCTACAGGACTTAAATAACTGCCGCAGTGCTACCGCTGTCACAGAACACTACAGGGTACTGAATACTGTCTGAAAATAATGAAAATATGAGCCTCATTCAGACCTGCCAAGTGCTTCTCCTGCTCAGTGTAGAATTCCTGGTCGTTCACCGGAACTTCTGTATCAAAGGCCTTTTTGCTGAGGGTGAAGGGAAGGGGTTGGAGCAGTTTGTAGTAGGCCAGTTGTAATCGTAGGAGGCTCATGTACCTTATTCCTAAACTGGAAGTTGAAGGGTTCTCATATAAGCTTGCTTGATTATGATTTTAGCCTGTTGCTTGGCAAATCAAATAAGTTACCATAGCAACCGTTATATGTGATTGAGCACAGTTAATCTGACTGCTTGTAACTTGTGCCTTAGATGGGGCATGGCCCCTGCAGCAGAATGTACATCATCTGGTGAGCTAGCAGCAGCAGCAGTTCTAGAAATCAAATCCATATTGAGTATCAGTGATATCAGATGATGGCAGCCCCACACCAGGGGCAGAAACTGCTGATGTCTGCAGTAACCCAAACTCTGTACTGAGAGGTGGCGCCACCCATCAACATCAATGACCTCTGTACTCATACAGCCATCTTAATCCACCCATGGGTAATGTATGTTCATGTGTGCAGTTTGAGTTGAGTCTAGACCAAGAATCTGCTCTGACAGTGACGCCTCTGCTAGAGATTTGAACCCGTAGAGAGGCCTTCTGGTGACTCCCTCTGCTGCAGAATTGATGTTCTTGTCACAACTCCAGTCTCCTATACTTTCACTCAGTATTCGTTTTTCGTCTACAGCCACCTCCGCCCACACTATGCCACCTCTCACCTCCTATAGCCTCTGTAACACCTCACTCCCAGACCCCCTGACCACCCACAGACACCTCACCCTGCCCCCCCCTATACCCTCTGTAACACCTCACTCCCAGACCCCCTGACCACCCACAGACACCTCACCCTGACCCTCCCCCCCCCCCACCCTATAGCCTCTGTAGCACTTCACCCCCAGACCCCCTGACCACCCCCAGACACCTCACCCTGACCCTCCCCCCCCCCCCACCCCACCCTATAGCCTCTGTAACACTTCACCCCCAGACCCCCTGACCACCCCCAGACACCTCACCCTGACCCTCCCCCCCCCCCCACCCCACCCTATAGCCTCTGTAACACTTCACCCCCAGACCCCCTGACCACCTCCAGACACCTCACCCTGACCCTCCCCCCCCCCCCACCCCACCCTATACCCTCTGTAACACCTCACTCCCAGACCCCCTGACCACCCACAGACACCTCACCCTGCCCCCCCCTATACCCTCTGTAACACCTCACTCCCAGACCCCCTGACCACCCACAGAAACCTCACCCTGACCCTCCCCCCCCCCCCCACCCTATAGCCTCTGTAGCACTTCACCCCCAGACCCCCTGACCACCCCCAGACACCTCACCCTGACCCTCCCCCCCCCCCCCACCCCACCCTATAGCCTCTGTAACACTTCACTCCCAGACCCCCTGACCACCCCCAGACACCTCACCCTGACCCTCCCCCCCCCCCCCACCCCACCCTATAGCCTCTGTAACACTTCACTCCCAGACCCCCTGACCACCCCCAGACACCTCACCCTGACCCTCCCCCCCCCCCCCCACCCTATAGCCTCTGTAACACCTCACTCCCAGACCCCCTGACCACCCCCAGACACCTTACTGTCAGCACGGTCACAGAGCGGGGTGAGATGACACTGAGTCGAAGAGGCAAGGCCGGGTAGAAAAATGATACAGCCATAGAAGGGGACAGCCACCTTACACCCCCCGTTAACCTCAGAGGTCCAGAAGTGGCCCTCTGACGGCTCCTCTTACTGTTATCAAGCAGCACTAACCCCCTTACTGCCACCACTTAATGTGTCCTTTAAATGCAGCATTTTGGGACGGAAGCCTCCGTTATGATGAAGGCAGAGGGGACCTTGACTAGATGTGGATGCCGGCAGCCCCAGATAACCTGAATACAGGGCCCTAACCCTGTAAGGGCTGCATACTGCTTCAATGCATCATGCCTCTTCTCCTCATATTGCATATGGGTGGCCAGTATATGTAACAGATAGACTATGGTTATGAGAGATAAATAGAATTAACCACAGCAGATTGGTGGGGCCAGACAAGGGCGAAGCCCAAGTCGCCCTACCAGTTTACTGTGGTTAATCCTACTCACCTTTTCATAGCCATTGTCTATCTGTTTTAAACCACAGCAGTAAGGTTATGGCAGGGTATGCAAAATAACCAAGGTGCGAACTCCTTTGTCTTATATTACCCCTCTGCTGTAGTTGACTCAGGGTTCCTTGGAACCCACGAGTCTTATGTGCCGCCTACGCAGGACGGACTGTCCAAAATGATCAACCCCTCTTTGTCCGCATCACTAGGCCTACTACAAAATGAATATCAGTCAATAAAATATATTGGGCCACTAGACAAAATGTTCATCTCCATGCTGGTTCAAGAAACTAAAAGATTGAAACTATTTTTACATAAAAAATCTGCATGTAAAGTTGGTGCTTGAAAAAATGCAGATTTCTTTAATTCAGTGGACAAACTAGACAGTACTAGCGTGGACACCTCGTCTACTATGTTGTTTTAGTGTTAATCCAATGGGATGAAAAGAACAAAATATCGTGAGATGCTTTTTGTAAGAGATTTGTAGACGCCCACATCGCGGACAAAGACGCCAAACATCGTCCGACCTGAAATGTCGCGCAGTTACACAATCACAAGGATCTAAGATACATGTCATCTACATGTACACAAATGCTTTCTGCATTTCCTGTTTACGTTTGTTACAGTTAATGACAAACTGACTGATTTGCGTTTTAAAATAACATCTGAAATCACACAACAGTTGCTTCAAGTGTAATTTACCAACACAGTTGAAGAAAAATATATCGATCTGACTTAAACTATTTTTGTTGCATACCGAATGATTTAATACATAAATATAAACCAGAATTTATGAATTGATCCAAATCACATACAATAGTGCATGACCGATAGATCTGATTCAGAGACATAAACCCATAGAAAAGGAAACCCCTGCAACCCTGAGTCATTTGTGGCATTAGTCACACATTCAATGTTTTAAGTGGCATTCATCCTGCTGTCCCTGTGGCACTCTGAGATGTACAAGATGTACCCTGCTGCCGTCCCTATGGGGGTGTGGTATGTCAGGTGCTACGTACATCAGGAGGTCCCACCTGGACCCTGCTGTGTACATGAGGGCACTGTTGTGTGAGGGCACTGTGTAAAGCTGTATTCAGAGATTGAGGCAGGCTGTGTGTGTACAGGAGACTTACAGCAGTGTTGTTACTGTCTGCAGACACTACAGGTCTGCCTCATGGAGACCTCACTCACAGCAGCATGCTACTGCTTTGGCAAGGTTTCCTGGTCTGTTATTTCTGTACTAAAACGTCTGTTGGTGAGGGAGGGGCCGTGAACAGTTTATGGAGGGCCAATTGTAATCCTGATTACGAAAATTCATTCATATTTTACTTTCTCAAAATGAATTTGAAGGGTTCTGGATAGTTTCTGCAACTTTTGAGTTCACATTTTTGCCCTTTTCTAGGCAAATCACAGAAGTTACCATAGCAACCATGTAATGTGTTATTCAGCACACAATCTGACTACATGTGACTCATGCCCTGAATAGTGCATGGTCTGTGCGGCAGAATGCATCTATAACCTGGAGAATTAGCAGCACTACAGCAGCACAGCGGCAGTAACATTAGTACAATAATACAAACCCATATGGAGTATCAGTGATATCAGATGGTGGCAGCCCCTCACCAGGGGCAGAAACTGCTGAGGTCTGCAGCAATACTGTAGTGACCTCTCTGTAAGGGCACGGCCATCTTTATATACCCGTGGGCAATGTGTGTTAATTTATGTGTGCAGTTTGATTTGAGGCTGGACCAAGAATCAGCCTGGAGATTGATGCTTCTACTAGAGATTTGAACTCTACAGAGAGGCCTTCTGATCACTCCATTGGCCGCAGAATTGATGTTCTTTTCACAACTCCTGTCTCGTAGACTCATATTCAGCATTCTGTAGCAGTCTGCAGCCACCTCCGCCCACACCCTGTCACCTCTCTATACCCACCGTAACACCTCTATCCCACACCCAGGTACCCCACCCTGACCCCCCACACCCCACCCTGACCCCCACACCCCCTCACCTCTCTATACCCTCCTAACACCTCTGTCCCACACCCAGACACCCCACCCTGACCACTCACAGTCAGAGCCGGCACAGAGTCGTGAGATGAAGCTGTGTTGGAGAGGTAAGGTGGGGTTGGAATCAATCATATAGCCATTGTAGCGGCACGGTTACCGCACACATCTCCCCAACCCCCCTTCCCCTTGTGAGGTTGACACATGGCTGTGTAAGGCCTGTGTAAGGGTCCCTCTTACTGTCACCAACAGCAAATAGTACTCTCAAAGGCTGCACATTGTCTATGTGTGGCATGTTGGGAACTGAAGCCTCTGTTATGATGAAGGAAGAGGAAACCTGACCAATTGCTCTCACCCCTACATCTCCCCTTCACCTTCTGAGGTTCAAACATGGCCTGTGTCAGAGTATGCACTGTTTATTGGCCAGGTCCACAGAGTGGCCTAGCCATTAGGAGTGAGTGTTGGGTATGTAAGCTAAGTACTAGCTCATAGACCATAGGAACAAAGAGCATAGCGTCCACAACCCTCTATACCAGTGGTCCTCTAATCCTGCCTGCATAACTCAATGGGAGCTTTGGTCACACTCTATCCTCACCCATGAAAACATACCTGCAATAGCTTTCTAAATCCCCAGAATGCACTGCTCATTCCGGTCTGGTGGGCACTGAACAGGTATCAACCACACCTAGAGCAAATATTGGGATTAATGGTTGTGTATCACACCTGTATATCACACCTGAGGTGGACACCGACCTTGTTCCACTACCAGCTACTTTAGCAGTCCTAGAGACGCATTCAATGGTTGTGAGTTGGCCTCAAAGGGTTAACTACATGGTGAATGTCGTCTGCTATTTCCTATGCCGCTCTCTGCTACTTACCAGGCCACCACAAGCCTCACACATACCGCTTTTGTCATTAGAAAGTCGAATGAGTGATCTAATTTTATTACAATACATTATTTCTCATTTATAACAGCAGAATAGTAATCTCCAGGAAAAACTGACCCACTTTGATAGGTCACATGCCTTATTTGATCAAATTCCAGGCGAGCAGGTGAGTGTGGGCAAGCAGGTGGGTGTGGGCAAGCAGGTGGGTGTGGGCAAGCAGGTGGGTGCGGGCAAGCAGGTGGGTGTGGGCAAGCAGGTGGGTGCGGGCAAGCAGATGGGTGTGGGCAAGCAGGTGGGTGTGGGCAAGCAGGTGGGTGTGAGCAAGCAGGTGGTTGGGGGCAAGCAGGTGGCTGTGGGCATCGTGGCACGCCAGCCCGTAAATGCCGCCTTCTGTCTCGGCTAAAAAGCGAGTCGGTCGGAGTGTAAACTGCAGCGGCATGTATCTTTTTCGCCGTGTCTGTCGGCCACGGGCGGCCTGCGTTGCAGATGATTTTGGCTGTAGGTCAGCAGGTGGCTGTGGGAAAGCAGGTGGCTAGGGGCGAGCAGGTGGCTGTGGGCGTCAGTGCCAGGCAGCGTGTAGCCGCTGTTTTACATCTGGGCCAAAACGCGAGTCGATCGGAGCGTCAGCAGGGACACCATCGCCGTTTCCGTTTTGCAGTGTCGGTCAGCTGCGGGGCTGCGTGTGCTACGTGTCCATGCCTTTGCTGTTGATCCCCTGTTGCCCCGCCCCCTGTTCCCCCGCCCCCGTCCCCGGTCCCCCCTTCTCCGTTTATCCCCTTCTCCGTTCATCCGCTTTTCCGTTTATCCCGTTCTCCGTTTATCCCGTTCTCCGTTTATCCTCTTCTCCATTTATCCCCTTCTCCGTTTATCCCCTTCTCCATTTATCCCCTCCTCCGTTTACCCCCTTCTATGGTTTATCCCTTTCTCTGTTTATCCCATTCTCCCCTTCTCCGTTTATCCCCTTCTCCGTTTATCCCCTTCTCCGTTTATCCCCTTCTCCTGTTCTCCCTTTCTCCATTTATCCCGTTCTGCCTTTATCCCATTCTCCTGTTCTCCCTTTATCCCGTTCTCCATTTATCCCGTTCTCCCTTCATCCCTTCATCCCATTCTTCCTTTATCCCGTTCTCCCTTTATCCCATTCTTCCTTTATTCCGTTCTCCTTTTATCCCATTCTCCCTTTATCTCATTCTCCCTTTATCCCGTTCTCCCTTTATCCCATTCTCCCTTTCTCCCATTCTCCCTTTATCAAGTTCTCCCTTTCTCCCGTTCTCCCTTTCTCCCATTCTCCCATTCTCCGTTTATCCCGTTTATCCTGTTATCCGTTTATCCCGTTCTCCCTTTCTCTCCGTTCTCCCATTTTCCGTTTATCCCGTTCTCCGTTTATCCCCGTTCTCTGTTTATCCCCGTTCTCCGTTTATCCAGTTCTCTGTTTATCCCCGTTCACCGTTTATCCCGTTCTCAATGCAAGCCAGGTCGTCACAGGGCAGTGTTTGGTGGTGCTGCATTGCGGCCCTTAAAGGGAGGTGTTTATACACAAGGAGTCAACAGGCAGAGTTTCAGCTCCATAGGGCCATTATTTACCGAGTTACAGAAGAAAAGACATAAGAAAAGACTATTTGTTAAAATAATTCTAGGGCCATTTATTTACATATATATATTATGCACTTTTAAAAAGTGGCGTTTTCACCCAGGGCCCATATTTCAGACGAGGAGTGAAAAGTCAATATGTAAATAACCATTGGTATATGTTGATCGGAAACAACCGTTTCTAAGGTCATGTGACCTTGCCTATCTTATGTAATCAACATTTCACACTTAACTCTGTGTCACTAGATCTATAGTGGACCTGGTCCTCACACCTTTGGTGTGGTATTAACCAAATCAACTATCTCAAAAAAAAAAAATTCTCTTACTCAATCCTCAACCATAATCCTGATCCTGATTACTGATCCTCACCTTTGTACCCTCGTATGTGGCATTTTGGGAACTGAAGCCTCTGTTATGATGAAGGAAGCGGGTAACGTGACTAGATGTAGGTGTGGCGCTGCCTACAGCTCCAGTTAACCTGCGTCCCACTCCACACTAAGCGGTCACCGGCCGCAGGCTGCTTCAGTGCTGTATTCGCTTTGTCGTCATGATGCACGAGTGCAGCACTGGTGTGTCAGTGCTGCATTTGAGCATCATGCAGACCCTTATTACACTCCCGAAGGTTGACTATGATGCATGGATGCAGCCCTGATGTGTAGACTTGCCATGGCTGCATCCATGCATCATGACAACATGGGCCATACCAGGCATATTGCATTAAACCCGACGCGGCCCTCAGAGGGTTAACGGCTACAGGCAGTGTTTAGTGATTAGTACAGCTATCTGGCTGTAGGTGGCGTGTCTGGGTCCCAGGGGAGGTGCCCCCTGGTGGTAGGGGAGTGTGTGAGGGGGGCAGGGTGTATCCTGTGTCGGGTAGTGCCGCGGGGTGTGGGCAGGGGGCGTGGGTGTAGCAGGGGTGCTACAGAGCACCAAGGTTATTGCCCTATATTGGATTACTGCCTGCCCCCGGTAGCTGGCCCACACCCGCCACACACCCGCCCCACACCCACCCAACACCCGCCCCACACCCGCCCCACACCCGCCCCACACTCGGGGGTACTTGGGCATTCACCGGCCGCCAGAGGTGCTCCCACCTCCTGTACGTCATGTCTGACCTTGTCTCACTCACCGAGCTCTAGCCGACTGTCGGCCTCTGCTTTCTACATACAAACTCTGCCTCTTAGCCGCTACCGCACAGCAGTTAGCTTTCATGCCTGTTTACCTGTCATGCCCTGCCCTGAGTGCCCTGCCCAACTCTACCCTACCAAACGCTACCCTACCCTGCCTTACCCTGCCCTGTCTTACCCTAAACTACCCTACCCTACCCTACCCTAAACTAAACTACCCTACCATAAAATAAACTACCCTACCCTAAACTTATTATAACTAAACTAAACTACCCTACCCTAAAATTATTAGAAAATTTATCCAAATTAGGTGTCGGAGGTCTTCTTCATGGTTGGATTTCCAACTACTTAAGAGTTAGAAAACAGTGTACTACAGCTAATGGTAAGAGGTCTAAGGAGGGTAATATGACATGTGGGGTCCCACAGGGGTCTATTTTGGGACCTACCCTTTTTTTGGTGTATATAAATGATTTGAGTAATGTTGTGAAAAACTGTAGTTTATACTTATACGCTGAAGATACGGTAGTATCAAAGACAGGACCTGACCTGAATAGCCTAACAAGTGATATGGAGGAGGATTTGGTGACTTTGGAAGCTTGGTTTATAAAGAATAAATTTACTTTAAATGCTAAAAAAACAAATTACGTAATTTTTGGACTTAGATGTAAATTAAAGGAGATTTGCCACCATTCCCTTCGATTTGGTAGGACTGTCATTGATAGGGTACAAAGTGTTAAGTACCTGGGTATAATCTTAGACCCTATTCTCAACTTCAATATGTAT
The DNA here is from genome assembly GCA_947462335.1 of Harmothoe impar. Lineage (NCBI taxonomy): Eukaryota > Metazoa > Annelida > Polychaeta > Phyllodocida > Polynoidae > Harmothoe > Harmothoe impar. The sequence continues at coordinate 802,901 of OX381710.1, forward strand.
GCAGAATGTGCGTATAAGAAAATTGTATTCAAGGTTTATCAGCTTGCTTTTCTGAAAGAGAATATGACATCACTTATCCGCATAAAAATGTATAAAACAATGATTGTGCCTCATATGGACTATGGCGATATTTTTTATGCAATTGCTGGTAAATATATACTAGATAAGCTACAGGTGGCACAGAACAAAACATTAAGGATGTGCCTAGGGGTAGATGCAAGATACCCAACTATCCTTGTACACCAGGAGGCTGAAATATCCTCACTAGCAGCCCGACGACAAATGCATATGGTGAATTTCATGTACAAACAAAGGAGCAATATTGATATTGTAAATAGGAGAGAAGTATTTACAAGAGCACACGATGCTGTATTGTTTCTAACGATAAAGCCAAGAAATGAAACTGCCAGAAAAAGTCCTATATACAGAGGGGTATTACTTTGGAATGCTCTAGGTGTAAGCACTCGTAATTTTGAGTCATATGAAGAATTCAATCTGGACAGGAAAAGGTGGCTGGGGAGTACTAATTATATGTAAAAAAGGATACTTATAGATCCGGTTTGAAATAGTGTAATATACCCAAGTTATATTCATAATTAATAACTACCGGTATGTATTGATTAACAGTCTATTTCTTATTAAGCGTTAATGATGAATGTATGTGAAAATTGTATAATGTCTTCTAAACAAATGCTGTAAACAGGGAACTACCCATTCCTGACATCATCCTCAACCATAGTTTAAAAAAGTGTATTCGAGTTAAATACATGAGGATTCGTGATTAGTAGTGGAAATACAATATATTTTGAGATGTATATTTTAAAAACATATTATTGAACAAAACTTGTAAAAGTCAACCATCCATCAATGTATAATATTTGTGTTTATTATTCTGTAAACATTCATATGAAATATTGTTATAATTTATAATATATCAGCCATGTGATTTACAAGTATTTGCTGGTGATATATATTTTCGAGCTGTATAAGTTCTTTATGTTGCCAGGGTAAATAAACGAGAACGATGTATTTACATCTTCTCATACCAAAAAAACAACTAAACTACCCTACCCTACCATACCCTAAACTAAACTACCCTACCCTACCCTAAACTAAACTACCCTACCCTACCCTACCCTACCCAAACCCTACCCTACCCTACCCTACCTACCCTACCCTACCCTTCAGTGTCCTACCCTACCCTACCCTACCCTTCAGTGTCCTACCCTACCCTACCCTACCCTACCCTACCCTTCAGTGCCCTGCCCTGCTTTACCCTGCCCTGCCTTGGCTCCTTGCTCTGCCCTTACTTTGCCTAGATGTCCCCCACATTGCCCTTCATCCATTGGCTGTATTAGTTTCCAGCCCTGCCTTGACTCTTCAGCCCAGCTGTATCTCCTCGTTTTACCCTGCCCCCCCACCCCTCTGCAGCCCCCCCCCCCTCACACACCAGCGCCCTAATGTGTAGTTGCTGCCTTACAGTGGCAAGGAGCGGCACCTCCAGCTGACATGACATGTCTACCCAGCTTATCGACCCCTGCCTCTACCCCTATACATAGCCTAATAAGTGCCCCCTGCTATACATAGCATGTACTGGAGCTAGACCTGCACAGGGACATGCACCTTACATGGTTCTGTGCGATTGGGTGAGAAGTGGCACTATTTACATAAACTGTCGTTTTGTCTGAATGTAACATGATTCCTGACTGAGTGATGGTCCGCAGCATGTGGCAGTACTGCCTGCCCCGGCCTCCACTCTCCCTACACTACTTACTGCCTGCCCCGGCCTCCACTCTCCCTACACTACTTACTGCCTGCCCCGGCCTCCACTCTCCCTACACTACTTACTGCCTGCCCCGGCCTCCACTCTCCCTACACTACTCACTCCTGCCCCAGCCTCCACTCTCCCTACACTACTTACTGCCTGTCCCAGCCTCCACTCTCCCTACACTACTTACTGCCTGCCCCAGCCTCCACTCTCCCTACACTACTTACTGCCTGTCCCAGCCTCCACTCTCCCTACACTACCTACTGCCTGCCCCAGCCTCCACTCTCCCTACACTACTTACTGTCTGCCCCAGCCTCCACTCTCCCTACACTACTTACTCCTGCCCCAGCCTCCACTCTCCCTACACTACTTACTCCTGCCCCAGCCTCCACTCTCCCTACACTACTTACTGCCTGCCCCGGCCTCCACTCTCCCTACACTACTTACTCCTGCCCCAGCCTCCACTCTCCCTACACTACTTACTCCTGCCCCAGCCTCCACTCTCCCTACACTACTTACTGTCTGCCCCAGCCTCCACTCTCCCTACACTACTCACTGCCTGCCCCAGCCTCCACTCTCCCTACACTACTTACTGCCTGCCCCAGCCTCCACTCTCCCTACACTACTTACTCCTGCCCCAGCCTCCACTCTCCCTACACTACTTACTGTCTGCCCCAGCCTCCACTCTCCCTACACTACTCACTGCCTGCCCCAGCCTCCACTCTCCCTACACTACTTACTGTCTGCCCCAGCCTCCACTCTCCCTACACTACTTACTCCTGCCCCAGCCTCCACTCTCCCTACACTACTCACTCCTGCCCCAGCCTCCACTCTCCCTACACTACTTACTGCCCGCCCCAGCCTCCACTCTCCCTACACTACTTACTGCCTGCCCCAGCCTCCACTCTCCCTACACTACTTACTCCTGCCCCAGCCTCCACTCTCCCTACACTACTTACTCCTGCCCCAGCCTCCACTCTCCCTACACTACTTACTCCTGCCCCGGCCTCCACTCTCCCTACACTACTTACTCCTGCCCCAGCCTCCACTCTCCCTACACTACTCACTCCTGCCCCAGCCTCCACTCTCCCTACACTACTCCTGCAGGTTACTTCTGAGTAGACATACTGTTTATAACGCCCGTGTCTACATACTACTCACACAGCCCACCGTGTGTGAGTAGTACATGCATTTCTGTCCTCTCCTCTAAGATGGACATGTACACTTCTACAGTTGTAGAGCAGTTGGTTCATGTGGGATTCACATAAGGTGTTGAGTATGAAGCAGTGAATGTAGAGCTCCCACTGTTGCCATTGCTTACAGGCGGAGAGATAGATCCATCTTCGGCTTTTAAGGGCCACATGGTGCTTCAATGTGCCGTATACACACCTACAAGGGACATACTGTAAACGTATTATATTTCGCGCTTTACATATTTTCACGGATTTCGCGGATTTTAAAATCCGCGAAAACATGTACAGAGCGAATATTTATCCAATATAGCTCTGTAACTACCATACATCAAATTAAGTCCCAGCGAAATTGTACTCTTCATCAAATCCGCAAAAATTTATACCAGCGAAAATATCTACGTTTACAGTATCTAGCTAATATTCTACATTTCTGTTTTTTCACGGACACTACCTAAAATGTGAAATTAATCAACTGCCACAATATCTAATCTGCCTGCGGACCTTTGTACACACAATTTCTATCTCAGAATATAAACCCAACCCCCCCCCCCCCCCCCACCGTCTTCCCACCCAGTATAGTTGGTCTATAAGGCCTCACAATTGGAATTAGATTAGAGTGGTAGATAACGTGGTTGGTGTCCTGCCAAGTCAGTATGTTGTACAGGGAGAGGGGTAACCTTTTAAGGACAGCATGCTGCCTCAGTGTGTCTAACCTGTACTATAAAACCTCACATATAGATTGCCGGTGCGGCTTATAGGACAAAGTCATGGTGCGGCTTATACATTTTTGAATGTTTAATACAGTACTAAAGTCGCCATAATGAGACTCCTTGTGCGGCTTATAGGATGTTCCCAAAGTCTAGGTATGGCTGATACGCGAGTTAGGCTTATACCCGCGCAAGGTTTTGGGGTAGTCCGGTCAGCAGGGGGGGGGGATGCTCGGCCCTGCCAACTCAATCTGTCCTAGAAGTGAGGGGGTTAGCCCTCTAAGGACGGCATGATGCCTCAAGGCGTCATGTTTATATGTCAGCATGATGCACCAATGCAGCACAGGAGCGTATCAACCCCATATGGTCAGCATGATGCATGTTGGATGCAGTATGGCTCATGATGCATCCATGCATCATAACAACCCAAAAAAGGGAGGTTGGTGTAGTATTGGTTCTCGACGTGGCAGGGGAGGGGTCTCTATACAATAACAGTGACACAGTTCTAGCAGTAGGAGTGTTCAAACAGCAGCGGTCCTATTTGTGGACCTCCCCTTTTAGTGTCTATTACCCTGATTCACAGACCAGAGGTTCCCTACGTTGGTACGGTATGGGCTGTTAGTATTTAGTGTTGGTGGGGGGGGGGGGGGGGAGGGATTCCTGTGTTGCCCACAAGCAGTGGGCAACCTCTTAATAGAAATAGTATTTCTGTTTTATCTTCTCATTCTGCCTTTCGACTGAACCAAGCAGGAATAGCGATAAATATTAACCCTCTAAGGGTCGCATGTGATGAATACGGTTGTCATGAGACACAGTCCCCGGCCACCAAGACCCAGCAGAGTCCTGTCACACACTGACAACACGTGATGCATTACCAGGTGACAGCTAACCAGCACTCCCTTGTTGGTGTGGGAGACCAAGCCGTATTGCTATTTAGTATACACTCACAGACACATTGCCAAGGCATCTTGTTATAATGTGATGCATGAGGGATAGTAATTGCAATTTAAGTTATAACTGATTTGTGATCTTTCTTATAAATAAACGGCTATTGTAGGCCAATAGATAGATATCCCTTCTAAAGGCTTGTGGATGTACCAAGTTGATTCTGTGTTGCATTCCGCAGAAAAAAGAGTTAAAGTTCTACATGTATTTGTGGACTCCCCCCCCCCCCCCTTCTCTCCCTTGTACTACTACTAGTACATGTACATGTAACAGGATGCGTGTGTGAGTGTCAATCCCCCCCCCCAACCCCCCACCTCCCCCAACCTAGCTTTCACACTACTTTGCAGCCGTGTACATAGGGGGTGGGGGGCGTCGCGCTATACCGCTACGTTATATGTAGAGACTGTGTTTGCCCTTATATAGCCGTGGACCATACCTGATTAACTGCCTGTCCCACACCCTGCCTGCTGACCTGGGCCCCGCCTGTGGCATCTACTCCAGCTGGCCACATGGAGGCTGACTTCTTGGTATAAGAATAGAAACACACATACAACACACATATAAAAGGCCTAAGTGTGCCCGACCCCTCCCCTGTCCTATCTTAACCCCCACACGTATCTACATGTATTACCCACTTATCCCCACCCCCACACATACAGGCTCCCACTGTTGGTTTCCTTCTCAGAACTTGACAGAAATAGACTCACAGGGGCTGTCTTATGTGCAGAGGTTGTGATATTAACCCTCTAAGGACAACATCATGCCTTGATGCAGCGAATCACTTGATGCCATGATGCATGAATGCAGCCCTGGTGAATAACTCACCAGTGCTGCATTCGTACATCATGGCATGGGTTGATACACTCCTGAAGGGTCGGCATGATGCACCAATGCAGCACTGGCAGTTACTCTCCAGGGATCTACTTGTGCATCAGAGCGACAAATGGATTCTTTTAGCGTCATGCCGTCCTTACAGAATACAGTAACACGGTAAGGCTTGGTATTGGTGTGACGCAGTGACGCAGCACCAGGGCTGCTTGTGTTATCCAGGGCCGAGCTCTGCACACTCAGCATTTGTGAAAGAATTGTAAAAGGGGACAAAACTTGAGGGTCCTTGTGTCAGTCACTGGTCGAGCTGTATTGGCAGCCGCTGCCCATATGCGTGGGCCAGGGCCTTCTTGCTGGTGGTCTGCCTCGTGATCTCATCAGTGAACCACACGGAGGGGCCGTTTTCTTCCTCACCTCATAGATGCGGTCCTTCATTTCATAGATTAGATCATCCATAGATGCGGTCACCGCTGTATTTGGCAAGCAGCATATAGATATCTATCCTCGTGCGACGCAATACTACACAATAGGATGGAACTCAACTCGACCCCCACCCGGTAGTAATGAATATTACCTATTGTAGAGCCGGGTCGGCCACACGTCCATTTGGCAGACGGTGCCTGGTCATAATGCACTGTGAGTCCTTGAGGGGCAGCGCGATGCTTTAATGCTGCAAGCCGCATGATGCAGGAATGCAGGCCTGGCGAGTAACTCAATGCTGCTGCATCCATGCATCATGGTGACACTACGGGATGGGTCCCGGACATGATACACATACAGCAGCAGCGAGTTACTCGCCAGTGTGCGTGCATGTATCATGACCAGTGATACACAGTAAGGTGGAGTAGACAGGGTTCAGTCCTCACTCCCCTCACACAATGCCCATCACTGAGCGGCGTGTTGTGAGCCGGGACGGGGTACAGGGTATAACAGAGTGGCTGTTATGGTGCATTATGGGCCGCGATGCGGTAAGAGCTGATTAAGGCAGCGGGAGGGGAGGGATCCATTACCGACACATCATAGAATCAATCACAATCCATACAGCATCGATTAGACGCAGTTCATGTAGAGAGGTTTGTATATACCTGAAGGTTCCGGTGAAACAGAAGCTATCCCATAATAACAGAAGCAGAAGCTATCCCATAATAACAGAAGCAGAAGCTATCCAATAATAACAGAAGCAGAAGCTATCCCATAATACCAGAAGCTATCCCATAATGACAGAAGCAGAAGCTCTCCCATAATAACAGAAGCAGAAGCTATCCCATAATAACAGAAGCTATCCCATAATACCAGAAGCAGAAGCTATCCCATAATGACAAACAGAAGCTATCCCATAATAACAGAAGCAGAAGCTATCCCATAATAACAGAAGCAGAAGCCATCCCATAATAACAGAAGGAGAAGCTATCCCATAATACCAGCAGCAGAAGCTATCCCATAATAACAGAGGCTATCCCATAATGACAGAAGCAGAAGCTATCCAATAATCACAGAAGCTATCCCATAATCACAGAAGCAGAAGCTATCCCATAATAACAGCAGCAGAGGCTATCCCATAATAACAGAAGCAGAAGCTATCCCATAATGACAGAAGCAGAAGCTATCCCATAATAACAGAAGCAGAAGCTATCCCATAATAACAGAAGCTATCGCATAATGACAGAAGCAGAAGCTATCCCATAATAACAGAAGCAGAAGCTATCCCATAATAACAGAAGCAGAAGCTATCCCATAATAACAGAAGCTATCCCATAATAACAGAAGCTATCCCATAATAACAGCAGCAGAGGCTATCCCATAATAACAGAAGCAGAAGCTATCCCATAATAACAGAAGCAGAAGCCATCCCATAATAACAGAAGCTATCCCATAATGACAGAAGCAGAAGCCATCCCATAATGACAGAAGCAGAAGCTATCCCATAATGACAGAAGCAGAAGCTATCCCATAATGACAGAAGCAGAAGCTATCCCATAATACCAGAAGCTATCCCATAATGACAGAAGCAGAAGCCATCCCATAATGACAGAAGCAGAAGCTATCCCATAATAACAGAAGCAGAAGCCATCCCATAATGACAGAAGCAGAAGCTATCCCATAATGACAGAAGCAGAAGCCATCCCATAATGACAGAAGCAGAAGCTCTCCCATAGTAACAGAAGCAGAAGCTATCCCATAATAACAGAAGCAGAAGCTATCCCATAATAACAGAAGCAGAAGCTATCCCATAATAACAGAAGCAGAAGCTATCCCATAATAACAGAAGCAGAAGCTATCCCATAATAACAGAAGCAGAAGCTATCCCATAATAACAGAAGCAGAAGCCATCCCATAATGACAGAAGCAGAAGCTATCCCATAATAACAGAAGCAGAAGCCATCCCATAATGACAGAAGTAGAAGCTATCCCATGATGACAGAAGCAGAAGCCATCCCATAATAACAGAAGCTATCCCATAATAACAGAAGCAGAAGCTATCCCATAATGACAGAAGCAGAAGCTATCCCATAATACCAGAAGCTATCCCATAATGACAGAAGCAGAAGCCATCCCATAATGACAGAAGCAGAAGCTATCCCATAATAACAGAAGCAGAAGCCATCCCATAATGACAGGGGCTATCCCATAATAACAGAAGCAGAAGCTATCCAATAATAACAGAAGCAGAAGCCATCCCATAATAACAGAAGCTATCCCATAATAACAGAAGCAGAAGCTATTTCATAATAACAGAAGCAGAAGCCATCCCATAATGACAGAAGCAGAAGCTATCCCATAATAACAGAAGCAGAAGCCATCCCATAATGACAGAAGCAGAAGGTATCCCATAATAACAGAAGCTATCCCATAATCACAGAAGCAGAAGCCATCCCATAATAACAGAAGCAGAAGCTATCCCATAATAACAGAAGCTATCCCATAATACCAGAAGCTATCCCATAATGATAGAAGCAGAAGCTATCCCATAATAACAGAAGCTATCCCATAATCACAGAAGCTATCCCATAATCACAGAAGCAGAAGCTATCCCATAATAACAGAAGCTATCCCATAATGACAGACGCAGAAGCTATCCCATAATGACAGAAGCAGAAGCCATCCCATAATAACAGAAGCAGAAGCTATCCCATAATAACAGAAGCTATCCCATAATGACAAAAGCAGAAGCTATCCCATAATAACAGAAGCTATCCCATAATAACAGAAGCAGAAGCTATCCCATAATGACAGAAGCAGAAGCTATCCCATAATAACAGAAGCTATCCCATAATAACAGAAGCAGAAGCTATCCCATAATAACAGAAGCTATCCCATAATAACAGAAGCAGAAGCCATCCCATAATAACAGAAGCAGAAGCTATCCCATAATAACAGAAGCAGAAGCTATCCCATAATAACAGAAGCTATCCCATAATGACAGAAGCAGAAGCTATCCCATAATAACAGAAGCAGAAGCTATCCCATAATGACAGAAGCAGAAGCTATCCCATAATAACAGAAGCAGAAGCTATCCCATAATAACAGAAGCTATCGCATAATGACAGAAGCAGAAGCTATCCCATAATAACAGAAGTAGAAGCTATCCCATAATAACAGAAGCAGAAGCTATCCCATAATAACAGAAGCTATCCCATAATAACAGAAGCTATCCCAAAATAACAGCAGCAGAGGCTATCCCATAATAACAGAAGCAGAAGCTATCCCATAATAACAGAAGCAGAAGCCATCCCATAATAACAGAAGCTATCCCATAATGACAGAAGCAGAAGCCATCCCATAATGACAGAAGCAGAAGCTATCCCATAATGACAGAAGCAGAAGCTATCCCATAATGACAGAAGCAGAAGCTATCCCATAATACCAGAAGCTATCCCATAATGACAGAAGCAGAAGCCATCCCATAATGACAGAAGCAGAAGCTATCCCATAATGACAGAAGCAGAAGCCATCCCATAATGACAGAAGCAGAAGCTATCCCATAATGACAGAAGCAGAAGCTATCCCATAATGACAGAAGCAGAAGCTATCCCATAATACCAGAAGCTATCCCATAATGATAGAAGCAGAAGCCATCCCATAATGACAGAAGCAGAAGCTATCCCATAATAACAGAAGCAGAAGCTATCCCATAATAACAGAAGCAGAAGCCATCCCATAATGACAGAAGCAGAAGCTATCCCATAATGACAGAAGCAGAAGCCATCCCATAATGACAGAAGCAGAAGCTCTCCCATAGTAACAGAAGCAGAAGCTATCCCATAATAACAGAAGCAGAAGCTATCCCATAATAACAGAAGCAGAAGCTATCCCATAATAACAGAAGCAGAAGCTATCCCATAATAACAGAAGCAGAAGCTATCCCATAATAACAGAAGCAGAAGCCATCCCATAATAACAGAAGCAGAAGCTATCCCATAATAACAGAAGCAGAAGCTATCCCATAATAACAGAAGCTATCCCATAATAACAGAAGCAGAAGCTATCCCATAATAACAGAAGCAGAAGCTATCCCATAATAACAGAAGCAGAAGCTATCCCATAATAACAGAAGCAGAAGCTATCCCATAATAACAGAAGCTATCCCATAATGACAGAAGCAGAAGCTATCCCATAATAACAGAAGCTATCCCATAATAACAGAAGCAGAAGCTATCCCATAATAACAGAAGCAGAAGCCATCCCATAATGACAGAAGCAGAAGCTATCCCATAATAACAGAAGCAGAAGCCATCCCATAATGACAGAAGCAGAAGGTATCCCATAATAACAGAAGCTATCCCATAATCACAGAAGCAGAAGCCATCCCATAATAACAGAAGCAGAAGCTATCCCATAATAACAGAAGCTATCCCATAATCACAGAAGCTATCCCATAATCACAGAAGCAGAAGCTATCCCATAATAACAGAAGCTATCCCATAATCACAGAAGCTATCTCATAATCACAGAAGCAGAAGCTATCCTATAATAACAGAAGCTATCCCATAATGACAGACGCAGAAGCTATCCCATAATGACAGAAGCAGAAGCCATCCCATAATAACAGAAGCAGAAGCTATCCCATAATAACAGAAGCTATCCCATAATGACAGAAGCAGAAGCTATCCCATAATAACAGAAGCTATCCCATAATAACAGAAGCAGAAGCTATCCCATAATGACAGAAGCAGAAGCTATCCCATAATAACAGAAGCTATCCCATAATAACAGAAGCAGAAGCTATCCCATAATAACAGAAGCTATCCCATAATAACAGAAGCAGAAGCCATCCCATAATAACAGAAGCAGAAGCTATCCCATAATAACAGAAGCAGAAGCTATCCCATAATAACAGAAGCTATCCCATAATGACAGAAGCAGAAGCTATCCCATAATACCACACAATGACCTGTCTCAGGAGCCTGCCCAGCCCAGAGGCAAAACATATTCAAGGGCTTCCCATCATGTTTACGTCATATAGCCGCCATTTTGTTTGGCATATGAAATAGGCAATCCAGCACGGTTAATACACATTTCCTGATTCATTTGCGAGCATCAACTTAATTAAAGACAAATTTCCAGATAATCAACAATTTCTTGGCTACGTCCAAACACGGTAACGTTGTACGTCACCCAACAAAATGGCAGCGGATTCTGCACACAGCGCCCCCTACAGCCTTAGGCGACTCAGAGAATGGTATTAATACATGTACATGTATAGTAAGGCATACTCCATTAGTTATTACTGCTATAAATATGGAACACAACACGGTGACATGCCCCGGGACGATCGGCCACAGCTGGCATCAGTACCTGTAACTGGTACTTTTGTTATATTAGGTCAAACAAAAATTTTAGGATCTTGAGCGGTTTTTTGATAGTTTAGAACCAATATCTGCCCAATTAAGCCATTATCAGTTCGGTTTTTGTCATACAAAGAATGTCCTCCCTTCTAATTTTTGAAATGATGACAATTCGGATAGCTGAAGGCCATTAGGTGCATCTATCCCATTTGGTGATAACCTACATTAGGGAAAACCTAAAGGGTCGGGCCAAAATGATCGGGTCGGTCGTGTTACCGGAACACAGCTTTTTTTTTTGTTTCCTTACCTGAGTTTGAAATTGTGTTTATTTCTGAATTATTTCTATTATTACAATATCATGTCCCGGGAGTACTACCTGTGTCGTTTATTTCTCAGCAATATGTACCTCACATTTCATTTAGAAATAAATGGAGGTTGCTACTCGGTGCATGTGTAGTTACCATTTACCCAAAAAGTTTATCAACAATTAAATGTTATTCAAGACAATTTATGTCTACTCTCATAATTTAATGTTTTCAGAACAGAAGGGCTATTATAATGTGGGTGTACTGATGTAAAATTATAGGTCATATATATATAGCTCCTGTTACTACAGTTCATACTTGTGTATTACCCTTGTACCAGAGTGCAGGCCACCATATACACAGGGCATCGACATCTAGATCTGCGTGTGTGACATCATTTGTACATTACTGCTAACCTTCACCTGTAGATAATGACTAACATATGGTCCATATGGGTCAATTATATTAACCCTTTACAGACGGTATGATGCTTGATGGCATGACAGCTTATGCTTGACGGCATGACAGCGTGCTGCTTGACGGCATGACAGCGTGATGCTTGACGGCATGACAGCGTGGTGCCTGACGGCATGACAGCGTGGTGCTTGACGGCATGACAGCGTGGTGCTTGACGGCATGACAGTGTGATGCTTGACGGCATGACAGCGTGCTGCTTGACGGCATGACAGCGTGCTGCTTGACGGCATGACAGCGTGATGCTTGACGGCATGACAGTGTGATGCTTGACGGCATGACAGCGTGCTGCTTGACGGCATGACAGCGTGCTGCTTGACGGCATGACAGCGTGCTGCTTGACGGCATGACAGTGTGATGCTTGACCGCATGACAGCGTGCTGCTCGACGACATGACAGGGTGGTGCTTGACGGCATGACAGCGTGGTGCTCGACGGCATGACAGCGTGATGCTTGACGGCATGACAGCGTGCTGCTTGACGGCATGACAGCGTGCTGCTTGACGGCATGACAGCGTGCTGCTTGACGGCATGACAGCGTGCTGCTTGACGGCATGACAGCGTGCTGCTTGACGGCATGACAGCGTGCTGCTTGACGGCATGACAGCGTGCTGCTTGACGGCATGACAGCGTGCTGCTTGACGGCATGACAGCGTGCTGCTTGACGGCATGACAGCGTGCCGCTTGACGGCATGACAGCGTGATGCTTGACGGCATGACAGAATGATGCATGATGGCATCACATTCACTGATGCAGTAACACAGCGGCGGTGAGAACATCAGCCATGTTTTAGGTCGTCATGATGCATTGATGCAGCACGGGGCTGCATTCATGCATCATGCCGACAAAATGATGTGCAAGTTTATTCAGATACTGTGCTGCACGTGAAGGGTAAAGGGTTAAGGCTTTAATACATCATGCCCTTGGTCGTCATGATGCACGAATGAAGCCCTGGTGAGTAACTCGCAAATGCTGCATTCAAGCATCATGCCGACCTTACGGGGCTGAGACACTCCCAATACAGCACTGGCAAGTCACTCACAGGGGCTTCATTGGTGCATCATGACAAGAAATGTCATCTTTTTTGTGACCTGCCATCCTTAGAGGGTTACCATACAGTACACATCATATAGCCTGTACATGTTATACATGTCTCATTGTTAGATTCAGTACAGACCATACCTTATAGCGTCCTGTCTCATGATGAGTGGCCATTTGTCAGACGGCTCACACAACATGACATTCTGCACCATTTTGTCTCCGGCTGCTTTTAATGAAGCTGCATTGCGTCACATAACGCTCCATACGGGGCGAGAAGTATAGTATGTATCGGAACGGGACTATAGTTAAGTACTGTTTATTACTCAATCGACCTGCAGCCAATCAGAGGCCTCCCTTTTGGCGGGAAATTCAAAAGCAGCCAATGAGAGGCCTCCCTTTTGGCGGGAAATTCAAATAGGTCACGTGACCGGAAGTGACCTACTTCCGGTCACGTGACCTTTGGGCGGGAAATTCAAATAGGTCACGTGACCGGAAGTGACCTACTTAAGAGGGTCACGTGACCACCATGTTGGCGGGAAATTCAAATAGGTCACGTGACTGGAAGTGACCTACTTAAGGGGGTCACGTGACTACTAGGTTGGCGTGAATTTCAAAATAAGTCACTTGAGATTTTTATGGATAAATAAATTTAAAAAAAGAAAAAGCAAGCTGAAAGCTTGCTAAAAAATAATTTAAAAATGCGGCTCTTTTTTTTTTAGGGGGGGGAGGGGCACTCTGGGGGGCACTCTTTAAGATGCATGGGGGGGGAGGGGGGAGGGGAGGGGAAGGGTTTTTAAGAGTGAGACTCGCCTCTCTGCCCTCTCTTTTAGAGGGCAGAGAGGCGAGTCTACTGGTTCGTCTACTTACAATGAAATGTATCATGATTGCGTTTATGATGATGTGCATCTCTTGCTGGCCAGACTTTCAAGCAAATTTGCCAAAGTCCAGCCCGTTATTGAATGTCCGGCCTAGCCTGACCCTCAGTAGAACAGTCCTTGACCCATCTATTATAGTCCAGCAGCGCCTGACCCTAGTATGAGAGTAGTATTGGCGACATTGGCTGACTCTGATATTTACCTGTGTGTACGGAGGGAGGAGAGGGTTCACAGCCACAGCTCTCTTAAGGCAAAGCTTGCGCTTATAGAGCACTACTAGTGGAGGTCTGGATGAGGAGGCTATGGCGGTTGTCTTCAAAAAAAATAAAAAAATAGCCATGGCGCATGTCGATGTCGCTTAATTATGCTCATATCTCATGTCGATTTTAAGAATTGCTCATGTCACTTGTCACTATGTTTTTCAAGCTTCATGTCAAATGTCACTAGGCCTCATGTCGAATGTCGATTCTAAGAAACAGGTATGTCACCATCTCGAATTTAGCGGTCCACACTGCCGCTGCTGCTGCTGCTGCTGCTGCTGCTGCTGCTGCTGCTGCTGTTGCTGCTGCTGATTTGCTGTTGCTGCTGCTGTCGGTGCTGCTGCTTGTGCTGCTCGTGCAGCTGCTGCAGCTGCTGACAGCTGCTGCTGCTTGTGCTGCTCGTGCAGCTGCTGCAGTTGCTGACGATGTCACGGATGCTGTTGACAGATGCTGCTGCTTGTGCTACTCGTGCAGCTGCTGCTGCTGCTGCTGCTGCTGACGATGTCACGGATGCTGCTGACAGATGCTGCTGCTTGTGCTGCTTGTGCAGCTGCTGCTTGTGCTGCTCGTGCTGCTGCTGCTGACGATGTCACGGATGCTGCTGACAGATGCTGCTGCTTGTGCTGCACGAGACCGAGTAGCCGCTATTACTAATGCTACTAATACTAGTATGAGAAAATACATTTAGTCAGTCGATTAAATCAAGGAGGTTTTCTGACTTCAGTGGATCGTTTAGCCATCGGCCACAGGCAAAACTTGAAACCATTTTATACATGGGGCAATTGGCAGAGTCGAAACATGTTGGTACGATGGGGTCGATCATGTTCATCATCAGTTCAGGCAAAGGAAGTGTGTCGACAGCACGCGAAAACTTCATGTCCGGATGTTTCAACACAAGACCTTTTATCACACTCACACAGCTGCTTTGAAGAGTGAATCCTTGACCAAACTTGAGCTTTTCCAACACAGCTTTGGCCTCCTTCTGTGCAGTAAGGGATCTCTCTTTCGGGGTCATCGCAGTGCTGGCTAGCATGTCCTCAAAGTCTTTAACATAATGTTCCAACGGGCTACAAATGATGTACTCCAGATCATCGTCCGCATATGTCGTCTCCTCGCACCATATTGTGTCTTCTCCTGTTTCGAATTCCGTCATTTTCTGAACAATCTCCTCGTGAGTGCGTTGCATATATCGAAGCTCCTTCAAAGACCAGATAACTTGTATGCCGAAGCCTGAAAAACCTGAAGGAATTTCACCACTACAGTCAGGCCAACTATACAGAGCTAAGAAAAATAGCTCCAACAAAATTTTCTCCCTCTGTCCAAATGAAACTACTTCCGTTCCGATGAAGTTGAAGCATGCTTCTATCCATTGCTCCTTGGTGACGTCCTTCCAATGTTTCTTTACCTCACATGCATCATAGGGCACTGTTTCTCTTCCTGCTTCTAGTGGGAGTTGCTTTTTCTTTCTTGGACTCATTTGGAGAGTTTCGATGCTCTGTAGCGTCGACACTTCGATAAGAAAAGAAGCTGTAAAGGTAGAAATAACCCTCATAACATGCTGAGCGAGCGTGGAGTGGACGATGCTACGATGATGAAGGGCGGGTCGAGAAAGTGTGATGGGTGAGAGCGGCGTTTCACTCCTTATGTACCCTGTCCTAGATAATCCTCTTAAACGGCTGAAAAGACTCTCTCAGTACAGAGTCTCTACTCAATTAAGTGATCTGTTAAGTAAGTTTTCACATGCTACTTGACTACTGCAGGTGGGTTTAGACTTAAGCAGCTTAGTGCACACACGTGTCTGTTAGAAAGCTACCTGCACACCTGCCTTCCTTTTTCACTAGTATTTACCCCTTGCCGACTTATAAGGCGCCTATACACGTGTCAGCCTCCTTATATACGTCTTCTTGCTTCTAGAGCTAAGCTACTTACCGTCGTTTTCAGCTGCCGCAGGCTGACTGGCAGCTATTTAAAAGAGAATACCCGTTACCTGTATAACGGATCAGGAGGTTATGAGATTAGAGTGTGTATACAAAAAAAAGCTACAGGGGGCATGTGTCTGTCTGTGAAGTAGAGACGATGTGGTAAGCGGCTCAAGTGTAAAACAAAAGCACCTCCTCTTGCCGCAGTGAGTGGCGCGGGACGTCGGCTGGCTAGTTGAATAAGCGTCAGCTTAAAAGATAATCCGTCCACGGGCTGGCGCGTCACACCTGTCGTTAATCACCCCCTGTAGTCTTTGTATACGCAGGTGGTGACCCGGCTTTATCTCTTCACCAGCTATAATCCCATATACATGTAGCGCACGTTACACTCGTTATCTCTCTTTTCATGCTGAGGGATTAGGGGTGGAAGGGTTCAGGTGAAAAGCGATTTGATTCCTCTCTGGAAGAGGGTGGGGCTCTAGGTGAAAACAAGCTTAGACCATCCAGATTAGCCGCTCTCTCGGCTATATAAAGAGCCTCAATTTTTTTTATCTCTGCCCACTTCGTCTTGTTGTACACTATCAGTCACGAGGCAGACGCTCGAAGTAGCAGATGTTTGCAGTATGGATTATACAGAGGTTACCTGCTAATAGGATTTTGTCAGAATAGGGTGAGTTGCTCTTAAAATGACCATTTTAAATGGGTTGTTAATATGGTATCTGATGTTAATGAGCTAACACCTAACATTGAGGATTATGACCTCCCAGAGGGGCGTCTCGCCAAATTCTCCGGTCTTGACTATAGGCTTAACTGTCTAAAGACTGTGGAGCACGTTAATGGGCGGTCTCCTTACTAATTTCACTTGACCAGGCCGACAGGGTCAACTAGTCTAGGTAATTACAACCACAAGGGCGGCTACTCAACATCCAAGTGGACCTACTACTACGAGATTGTCTTTTGACCACTCTGCTGCCGCCTGCTGGTCTGGCGATTACATGCTCTAGTATAGTTCTCCGCTCTTTTCGTCAGATGGCGCCACAATAGGGTTTTTGTACATTTCCACGATACTCGCGAACATTTTAAACGCATAATGACCTATAATAAGCAACAAAGCACACTTCTAATATATTGAATATAAGAAACATGTCAACGTTGTGTATTTCTGATAGAATGAGGCAGATTCTTTGAAATATCAACTAAACTATAGCGAGATTGAAAATACTACACCATAACTAAAGCGATATAAAAGCTATATAAAGTCAGAACTTCTCACGGAACGGCATCTGCAACAGATCACTCAACCATTCGTCTTCAAATGCCACACAGGGTTCCCGTCCAACAGGACTTTGAGCCTTGACGCTTTTGAGGGAGGTTTGGTCTTATGTTGCTTAACATGTGGTGTAATTAATCAACACCGCGGCCCCTCTTTAGGGGCCACACAATAAACAAAGAATAAAAAAGGGTAAGCCTTAAGTTTAAAGTGAATCTCCCAGGATTTTGGCGAGGCCGACAAAGGGGGAGGTAACAGATTTAAACTGCAGGAGACTATACGCAAACCTTGATACTCTCAGAGGGGAGCCCCATATTGCGGGCCTGTGGTCAGATCTATCACCTCCAGGGTGCAGTCTGCATGTCATAAATGACCACCACAGACATTGGGATATAATGTTAATCCTACTCCAGGGTCTCCATAATTAGCGGGGCTCGCCTTGAGATGGGAAATTCACTACAGCACTATCTGTCGTTGAAAATGGTGCTCGTGTAGAGTCGGGATGATGTACCAAAAGAGCATTTTATACACAATGATACCCTTGTACAAATGCGTATACCTAGTAGGCTGTGTCTTATCATCAAATCTAAGAGGGTGCGCTATAGTTTTATTATACTTTTATAGACCATTTTAAAATCCGAGCTTAGCTTAGTTCATAGTCTCCTTACCAATTTTCACTTGACCAGGCTGGCAGAGCCAACTAGTCTAGGTAATTATAACCACAAGGGCGGCTACTCAAGATCCAAGTAGACCTACTACTACGAGATTGTCTTTTTGTCCCCTCTGCCGCCTAGTTATTACATCCTCCAGTCTAGCTCGCCACACCCTTTGAGCAGCTCCATTGCCTCGGTAAAAGTGTAGGGGTGTGCTTTCCACCTTCAGTCATCCATAGATTCGATCACCATCACCCCCCTTGAAATGACCTCAGCTGTTAATTAGGGCGTAAAGCAGCCCAACAACCAACCAAGTCCCTGTCAAAGATGTGAATAACGAACGCGCTAGTATAGTTCCC
Organism: Harmothoe impar; assembly: GCA_947462335.1. NCBI lineage: Eukaryota > Metazoa > Annelida > Polychaeta > Phyllodocida > Polynoidae > Harmothoe > Harmothoe impar. The sequence goes on from OX381710.1 coordinate 821,284, forward strand.
CGCTCTTTCGTCAGATGGCGCCACAATAGGGGTTTTGTACATTCCTACGATGCTCGCGAGCATTTCAACGCATAATGAGCTATATAGGCAACAAAGCGCGCTTCTAATATATTAAAATATAAAAACAATTCAATATTGTGTATTTCTGATAGAAATGAGGCGGTTTCCTTAAATACCAACTAAACTATAGCGAGATGAAAAATACCACACCATATCTAAGGCTTTATAAAAAGCTATAGAAAGTCAGAACCTCACACGGATCGGTATTCTGTCTGCAACGGATCACCCCTGACCCACTGGTCCTCGCATGCCACACACGGCTCTGCCGTGTTTGTGCTTTGAGGTATCACCCATCAAGTGATCCATGCTGCCCAACATGAGGCGTAATTAATTACGCTGATGTTGCATAGCACAGCGGCAGCATCTAACTAACTCTAAGGAGTTAGTCGGCCCCTCTTTAGGGGCCACACAATAAACAAAGAATACCCTGAATCTGGGACCTGCGGGCGAAGGCCCCAACTGTGAAGTCATTATTGGCCACATTGGTAATATCAATTAAAGCTTTAGACAACACCCACCTTAAGTATCATTAACGGACAATATCAATAAACTTAGCATCCTCTTGGTTACCACATTTAGCACCAATTTTACAACTCACAGGGGCCACCCTTGAAAATAACACCAGCCTCACCACGCTTTTATTGCTCTGCTGATTTCTCCAATCCAAAACATTGGGTATCTAGTCCAGCTGTGAGCTCATTAGGTCAGCCCTTTGTCGGCCTCGCCGGCAAGTCCCGGATTCAGTATAGAAAGACTAAGGGAGCGGGGAGTAGGTCTTTAAGTTTAGCGCTATCTGTGTCATTAGACCATTCTTAAAAATCGACATGTGACATGAATAAAAAATTCTCAATTACTGTATAAGTAGGCGCCTCAACTCTTCCTTCAAATTCCGGCCTTGCGGGTGGTCAAATTAAAAAAAAAAATTCCTAGTAGACTTTGGTCCGAAGAGTCCGATTGTATCAATTACGGTGCCCCTACATTTTCCCCCTTAGTGACACTAGTGACAACGCCTTTTTCACTTAGGGTCATGTGACATGGTTATTTCTTAAAAATCGACATGCGACATGGGACACGTTCATCTCAAACCCTTAGCCTCTAGAGAGTTCAAAATAGCGCTGCCGCTGTAGTCTGCCCGTTTCTGTGATCAAATATGCACCCTTCCTAATAGCACCCCCACTGGTGCATTGCATAAAAATAGCCCTCCTGACCTCATTTCTTGAGCTATAAAAAAACACAAACCCCTCATTTTAATCACAATATCATGGCAGTCAACATGAATGGAGTCATTAGTGGAGAAAGATAAGAGTCTCTGTTTTCTGTAGCCTACAATATTATGGTGACATTCTTCATGTCAAAATGTAATAAATAAATATGAGTTGTTAAAACTTGTTACCATGGGGATGTTGGTAATTGTGTTCTTGAAGACGTATGTGAAATCCAGATGTATGTGCCTCTGCCCAACAATGACCCTAGCCATTTTAAGTAAACCTGTTCTGTCTGAGTTAGAAGGGTGCCTAGGGCCAGAGCTACAGAACCCCTAACTGCTGTGAAAGTGCCCCTCTCCTGCCTAGATCACAGAAATGGGAAATATGTTCAGATGCATTCACCATGATATTTCTGGATCTAAGCAGATCTGAAAAGCTCTCATAGAGATCTATACTAATGGAACCACTATGTATTTTTTAACTCATTTTTCAAAAATTTATCAAACTCCCTACCTTAGCGCCCCTATAAATAGGGTTAAGTACCTGTCCGACTCCCCTACCACTGCTGCTGGAGGAGTACCGAGAACTACCCTCTTTTTAGAAAACTAAGTAAAAATATCCTTCTTCATGTCCAGTTACATACAATGTCGATCAATTTGACACTGTAGCAGCATGTCTCCATATCTGTATGCTGCATAAATGCACAATACACGGTTCTGCACGCACTTAAACCAAGGCTAACATGGGTGACCTATATAGATGTGATACTCTCGTTTTCGGGGCTAGTAGAAATTAGGCGGCTAATATAGACGTTCCGGGTTCGAACCCTCACTAAGTTTTAGTCAAGACGTCTAGCCACAGGCGCCTTAGGCGACGAAAGCGCGTCAAGGCGTTTACAGGGTTCGAACCCGTGAGCTGCTCCTTGGGGTCACAAAAAACGCTTCAACCTTAAAATCCCATAGGAAAAAAATGTTGGGTTTTTGGACTTTAGGCCTGAATTTGGGGGTGATCCCGGGCTGATAGAAAAATAATTCTTGGACGAGCGGATAGCTCTGGATCTCTTTTTATCTAAAACAGCGAAAAATTGATTGTGGTTCCGCCGCAATTCATCCGACGAGGGGTAATCAGCCCCCCCCTCTGCCAATCATGGCAGTGAATTTAGACAGCGCGCAATCTCTCGCAGCCACCGCGGACGGACCAATTAGTCCTGTCGGCATCTTAGTATGGTTCGTGTGACCTACTTAGAGGCTCACATGGTGGGGGTGTGTCCGGCGTTCGGCGCGCTGATTGGCTACTGGTGGGAGGTGCTGTGCTGCGTCAGGAACTTTACCTATTTGGGACGGGTGTTAAAGGCGCACTGAGTTGAGGTGCACCTTTAAGCAAGAGCGCGATCCGGTCGTCGCGTTGGTAGCCTTACTACCCGTCGCGCATTTAACTAGAGGCTTAAGTGTGACAAATGACGATTCTTTGTCGACGCGACTACTAACATCAGCAGCATCGGCAGCAGCGGTAGCAGCATCGGCAGCAGCTATAAGGTGAAAACATGTTCAGACACGGTCGGCGTGTGAGACCTGTCCAGGCACGTCCGAGCAGGTTCGAACGTGTCTGAACATGTTCCGGAGTGCAAGACGCGTGCACACACAGACCGAACAGACACACACAGACCCACACACCCACACACCCCTATGTAGTGTGGGATGTAAAAGAAACCCTTGTCTCGGTAAAAGGGCCATAGATTCGATCACCATCACCGCCCTTGAAATGACCATAGCTGTTAACTAAGGCGTAAAGCAACCCACACACCCACACACCCACACACCCACACATTTTTCTGTATGAGCCTTCAGACCTGAAGCTGCTCAGTGTACGGGACTAGGTTTTGTCATAGGCCCTACGGACGCTACTCAAGGGGGAATAAGAGAGCTGTCTCACCATGACATGGGCTGGCTGTAGTTTTTTATGTTTCAGTACCTACAACCAAACAGCCAGTACTCACCCGAAAGTCTGGTTTTTTTCGGGTGCATAAGACAGTCGACTGAGAGCTCCAAACCAACCAAAACGTACCAGAGGGCGATCTATCTCAGAACGTACCCGACAGGGCAGGGGCCTTCTACACCCCGGCTCTGATGAGCAAGCGAGGGCCTATTCCTCTTTTGAGGTGGGCCCAAAATTGAACAAAAGAATAAACTCAAAAAAAAAGCCTTAGGATTGAAAGAGTTGTAGATACTGATTTTAACGAGGAAGTCGGATTCATTAGTTTACAAATAGCCAGTGTAAGTACGCCCATGTATAGGAGAGAGACCTTGCTTATTTCTTATAGGGTTGTAAGATAGTCACATCATGATGCACATCATCATAAACGCAATCATGATACATTTCATTGTAAGTAGACGAACCAGTAGACTCGCCTCTCTGCCCTCTAAAAGAGAGGGCAGAGAGGCGAGTCTCACTCTTAAAAACCCTTCCCCTCCCCTCCCCCCTCCCCCCCCATGCATCTTAAAGAGTGCCCCCCAGAGTGCCCCTCCCCCCCCTAAAAAAAAAGAGCCGCATTTTTAAATTATTTTTTAGCAAGCTTTCAGCTTGCTTTTTCTTTTTTTAAATTTATTTATCCATAAAAATCTCAAGTGACTTATTTTGAAATTCACGCCAACCTAGTAGTCACGTGACCCCCTTAAGTAGGTCACTTCCAGTCACGTGACCTATTTGAATTTCCCGCCAACATGGTGGTCACGTGACCCTCTTAAGTAGGTCACTTCCGGTCACGTGACCTATTTGAATTTCCCGCCCAAAGGTCACGTGACCGGAAGTAGGTCACTTCCGGTCACGTGACCTATTTGAATTTCCCGCCAAAAGGGAGGCCTCTCATTGGCTGCTTTTGAATTTCCCGCCAAAAGGGAGGCCTCTGATTGGCTGCAGGTCGATTGAGTAATAAACAGTACTTAACTATAGTCCCGTTCCGATACATACTATTCTACTGGGGCGCCGTGCGTCATTGTGAGGCATCTACGTCCTCACAGGACGGCAGGAAGTTGAGGATGTGTAAAAATATCTGGATTTAGAAAGAATATGATACTGACACTAGTAGTAGCATTAGAATGGGCTGAGACTACACCTAGGGCTGCCCATATACGGTTAGAGTCTCTCATGCTGTACAGTCTGTGGTATTACTGTAAGTTCCCCCTAACATGCGGGGAGTTCTATATGCCACACAGGGGGTCTGATTAAAGCGTAAAAACTCACATATAAGCCGCACCATGATTTTGGGCCGATCCTATAATCCGCAACGTGGATCTGACTCGCGTACTCGCTGCGGATTCTACGCTTAACTTTACAGTAGCCCTTTTTGTCGCCTGCCCCTGACACCCCCCCCCCCCCCCCCGATACAGTTGTAGGTCCCTCTGTCTCCTTCAACATACCCACCTGACACTGATTAATACTGGGTAAGGTGAGCTTCATGTGGCCATCTTTTTTCCTCCTACATCCCAAAAAAGGATTGTTTTTTCTCTAGAGAAGGCTTCTGATAAGATGATTGAATTAAAAGAAATCTGAAATGAACGTCAGTTGGATATTGACACATAGACTTTTTATAGTTATTGAGATGCCCTGGTTACAGAGCTTTGAGTTTGATCTTGCTGACTACCGTTACGTCTAACTTTAAGACAGATGTCACTTAAAGATGACATTTGTCAGCATGATGCACCAATGCAGCCCCAGCGAGTACTACATCGGTGTGCATCATGCCAACCCTTCCGGAGTCTCTCAACCCTGTAAGGTTGGCATGATGCTTGAATGCAGCGCTGGAGAGTTACTTGCAAGGGCTGCATTCATGCGTCATGACAACCAAGGGAATGATGCATTAAGGTATCATGCCGTCCTTAAACCCCAGGGGTAGAGGGGCCTTAAAATTTATCCCAAGCACTAAAATCGGTTCTCAAGTAAGCGCTGTATAAGCGCTGGGATATAGGCGTACAAATCCATAAGCATCTCATCATCGAAGGCCCATTTTGCATGTCTGAGAAGATGTTATTTCGTGTAGGATTTGCTGCATGGCTACTTGGGGCCATCTTTTTCCTCATAAATCCCAAACTTGTAGGACATCTCATCAATATAGATAACAGTAATTTGGAAGTCTTAATATATACCCTACCATTGTGTTTGACCGGCGGTAAGATTTCTAGGTATGATTACCCATGGCGCTCATTCAAGATTGCCTTTTAGTGCTTAAGATACACTGTAAAAAGTTATTGTTCGTGAACTGCAAAATGTGCTGTAACTATACAGTACTTCAGCTGTAAAAAATAATACAGCAGATTTTGCTGTACATGTACAATTCTGTTACTGTAGATGCAGGTTCGAACCCCATAACCAGCAACCAGAGGGAGAGAGAGTAGAGAGGTTGGAGGGAGTACCCTCCACAGCTCAAATATGACCTGATCTTTTCAAAAGCCTATTGATGCAGGCTAATAGTGATTGCCCCTCTACCTCAGTCAGTAGAGCAGTCTGAGGGTCAGCGGTTCCAGTCCTGGCAGGAAACTCTCATACAAACTACATTTCTCCTGATGCAATTCTAAAGTATACTATATTTTGGTACACTGAAATGTTTCTGTTGAAAATATGCAGAGGATAAAACCAATGTATCTCTACAATCTGCAGGAAAGATAGTAAAATTTACTTTGAAAAACATAGGCCACAAGATTACACTCCAACTAATGGTATTTCAGTACTTATTAGTACATTACTGCAATAGGGTAATTTTCATATCAACCCTTAAGACATGAACAGCCTATTTCTAAAATTGCCCCCAGGGATCCTGTGTTGACCTCTTTACCATTCACACATAAGTAGTTTCAATGCACCTGACATGCAGGATTCACTGGTGTAGTGGTCATGGTTCGGGACAATGGATTGGAAGCTGGGGGTTCAAATCTCAAAGATGTTGAATATATGTGAGCCCTTTTAGATCTCAGGCCCGCGTCTACAGTAGATTCTACTGTAGGTCTACAACAGAATTTACTGGAACCAAAGTTGCCCCCAATATTTGCTGTACAGGAACACTACTTACTTCTAACAGTGTATTTTGAGGGCTCCCTTACCCAAGTGGTTATACAAGACTGGTGCTTTTTCAAAACCCAGTGCTTAAACGCAATGCTACGGTGTAGTGTTTTTGTTGAAGATGTGTCTGTTGACAGAGTTGTTTGTTATGGGATAATTATGTGTACAGTAGGGATGAGACACTGCAGATGAGACATTGGTGTTTTATGATGGTGGGTTAGTGTCGGTTACTTCTCCCTGTGAAGGTGGCAGTAACATATTAACAGTGGTGGGGTGGTAGTTAGGGGGAGGTGTGTGTGTGTGTGTGGGGGGGGGTTGTGTGGCTGTGTGTGTGGGTGTGGGGGTGGTACAGTGTTATAGGATAGCACTGTGAGGCAGGCGGGAAGGGAAGGTAACGGCAGTTTGCTGAACACATCTGTCCTGGTACCCTGAAGGGACACGGCATGATGCCTCAATGAGTCACTGTCATTTGTCATCATGATACATCAAAGCAGTGTCAGTGAGTAACCTGTCATTACTGTTGGTCCTCCAGGGGTGTAGGGTTGGCAGGATGTATGAATGCATCATACTAACCCGTAAGGAATGCTTTAACATTGTCAGGTCATTGTGCCACATTGATACAGCACCTATGAGTTACTTACTGATGCTGCATCCATGCATCATGATGTGCTGCATTCATGCATCATGCTGTGCTGCATCCATGCATCATGATGTGCTGCATCCATGCATCATGATGTGCTGCATTCATGCATCATGATGTGCTGCATCCATGCATCATGATGTGCTGCATCCATGCATCATGATGTGCTGCATCCATGCATCATGATGTGCTGCATTCATGCATCATGATGTGCTGCATCCATGCATCATGATGTGCTGCATCCATGCATCATGATGTGCTGCATCCATGCATCAGGCCGTGCTGCATTAAAGCAAAATGACAAAAGAGCAAAGGGAATTAACTATGCTCACGGCTCACGGTACAAACAGGTAATATAGTAGCCATCATGTGTTATCGGATGTCTCATTGTCAGAAGCTATAGGCATTGCTATATATATACTTCATATTGCCATGTGAGATGCTATACAGGTCAACTCTATAAGTCATAAGTTATGCCTTTTGTGCACGAGGGAGCTATTCAGCCCACGCGACATCTACATTAAGAGCCGTGTGCCACAAAAACTGCAGCATGCAATGTATGCAGGCACACAGCGGGATAAGGACGGCATGGAACTTGTTTAATTGTGAGGGATGTAGAACTGTCGTTTTTACACTTTTTTAGGTCAATTTTAGAGGGAAAGTTAAAAAAAAAAAAAAAATCCGACCTACCGACCCTAGAGTTTCTTCCCATGTTACCTGAAACAAAACTTTTTTTTAAAATTTGGCCTAACTGGTTGAAGGGCAAACAGCAGAGGCTACACATTGGTATGTCCCATAGTTCCCATGTCATGTTGTATTCAAGCAGGCATATAACGTTTATATGTGTTACATTATTTCCCTCTGGGATTCATCAGTCGGCTTTTGCCGATGTAGAATTTCTTCTGCTTCCCAAGTTGTCTATATTGGGACATTTACGTGTACAGTCGGGTTTTATCAAAGCATCTAGTCATTATCCTGGTTTTATGATATTGGGATATAGGCGGTTAATGGTCCCTTTGAAGGTGGCAGCAGCAGTATATGAACAGTGGTGGGGTGGTAGTTAGGGGGAGGTGTGTGGCCGTGGGGGAGGGGGTAGTACAGTGTTATAGGATAGCGCTGTGAGGCAGGCGGGAAGGTACTGACAGTTTGACTCCTTTTTACTTGACCTTTTTGGTTTGATTTTTTTTGGGGTTGGTCAAAAGTGGGGGGGGGGGGGGCATGTCCCCCCTGGTTGCCACGCTCCTGCGATGCATCAATGATTCACCATCATTTGTCAACATGATGCACTAAAGAAGCATTAGTGAGTAACTTGCCACCACTGTTGATCCTTCAGGAGTGTAGGGTTGGCAGGATGCATGAGTGCATCATGTTGACCCTTTGGGAGTGTACACTGCTTTAGGAGTACTTCAACCATGTCAGGTACTTCAACCATGTCAGGTGCTGTGACTCACCTGCTGGGGCTGCAGTCATACATCGGGCTGTTAAAAGGGCTTAGCTAATTAAGGTACTGTGCTGGCCCTTTAAGGAAGGAATAATTCATTCATGCATCATGCCCTTGGTTGTCATGATGCATGAATGCAGCTATGGCGAGTGACTCACCAGTGCTGTATTCAAGCATCATGCCGAGGCTATGGGGTTGAGACACTCCCGAAGGATCAACACGATGCATGAATGCAGCACTGGTGAGTTACTCACAGGACTGGATTGGTGCATCATGCTGACAAATGTCATCTTATAGCGACATCCGTCCTTAAAGGGTTAAAGGACTGCGGGACATGCAGGTCACATTACAGCCATTACGTGTTATCAAATGTCTCATTGTTAGAGGCTATTTAGGCCGTACTATATAATCCATATTGTCATGTTAGAATAAGATGCTATATAGACCATACCACTATATAAGTCATAAGTTATCCCTTGGTGCACGAGGGGGCTATTCAGCCCACGGGACATCTACATTAAGAGCCGTGTGCCACAAAAACTGCAGCATACAATGTATGCAGGTACACAGCGGGGATAAGGACGGCATGGAACCTATAAGGGGTACATAAAGGTTGTCCAAGGAGCCTCAGATCAAGTTAGGAATAAGTAAACAAAGGTGTAAGAAGCAAATTTCTATTGGGGTGGGGAGGTAAGGGTATGATAGTATCAGTTGGAGAGGGGGGGGGGCTAGCTGATTTTATCTAGGTTTATAACCCACTTAAATACAACTGGGAATGGGAACCCCTCCAAGGACACGGTTAAAAATAGATAAATGAAGAAATGATCATCACTTTGGAGCTGGAAATAGTGGCACCTTAGTGCCAGCTTCCAGAGCTACCTATAAGTACCTATAAGTATATAGGACACCCTAAGTATTGGGAGAACTTGACACACCCCAATCTCCTATACTATACCAGTGTTAGCATTCTTGGTGAATTATGATACTGCCGCTCAGAGCATCATTTGAATTGGTCGCTTTGTTTCGCACTGTTAAAAGCAGCATGCGGCCCTTAAAGGGTTAACGGTGACTCAATACGCATCAAGAACTCCACTAGACACCAATTAACAGTTGATAAGGTAGGCTTTCTATTATCTCAAATTAAGAGGCCTTTTTCTTCTTGAGAGCTTATTAGAAGGCTCTTGAGAAAATTGAATGGAAAGAAATGTGCACATGCAGGAGAGCTGGATATTTACATGGACACCTTTGTTATAAGATATCCCTTGTTGCAGAACTCCCCACACTTTTCAGAATATGAAATAAATGACACAGGTCTTTTGCTTAAGGATGTGTCCATGTGACCTGTGTGTTGTTCATGGCTATGATTTTTGCGATTTGGCAGACCAGCAGCCTTCACGAAAGACTGTGTCAATGTACCGGGGTGGTCGACTCATGGTACCGATGTAGAAAAACACCTCAGACAGTGGAAGCCTATCTGGCCCCAAAGGCTCAGATTAGAAAGTTGGGACTGAGAGAAATACAGAGTGTCAATTAAATGTGCCCTTGGCAGTTGTGACTGGGCTTGCTGTGCCTGGCCCATTCTGCTTGTGGCCAGTGGCCAGGGTACAGAACAGGCCAGGCACAGGTCGTGCAGTAACCACGGACATGGCCAGGCACAGGTCGTGCAGTAACCACGGACATGGCCAGGCACAGTTCGCACAGTAACCACCAACTCGTCCACTTTATAATGGGCAGCTCTGTCTACACACCAGCGGTCACCTCACCGTTATTACGTCCTGTGTGCTGATTAGCCGTGTGTGTCTGTGTGAGACACAATAATCACTCACACACAGCCCACAGCATTGATTTACTGACCCTACTATACCCGGGGGGTCACTGAGTCTATGAGTGTAGATAGCAACTGCTGCCCTACCGCCCTACTTTTCAGAGGATGGGAGATTTGACCGCCCTACCTTTCAAAGGTTGCAAGATTTGACCGCCCTATGCATGTGAATAATCTGTACATAGACTGGCCTAGGTCAGCTGGATAAGCTATTACAAGTTGAGGACTCTCATAATTTTGTACAAATTCAATTTCATTCATCCCTTTTAGCAAGAAAACTTAGCCCTACTTATCAGGGCCTGGACGACATCTGACCACTCCCCTTTTTGTGATCTAATGGAAATTCACTGCCACCGCTTCTAAGAGTTGTGTTGCAGTGGTTATCCAATACATGGTAGAGTGACCCCCCCCCCGGGCCCTACTACCACTGTAGACCCTGGCCCTGTGTACACAGTAGTATTGACGTACACAAGGACATGACAAACACGTCACACACATCACAGGACAGCTAGTGGGGAGATTAGTGACATTAACATTACTGACATTAACAATAAAAAGTGTGTTTCAGGTTACATGGTCTCAACATTTCGGGTAGGTATAGGTGGGATTTTTTTTCTCTTACTTTTAAACATTTTTCCTCACCTAAACCTGAAAAGTATCAAGAAATTGACTCGCGGACTCCAGTGACGACTCACCAACCTCTGCGTCAGTTCACCGAGCCTTAACTTGACTCAAAAATAGTTTGGTTTTAAAAAGAAATTGGAAAAGGGTAATTGGTAGGGTATGTTTTCCCCTTAATAACTAACATGGGGAGAATTGTATACTCTAAATATGGCACACCAGCCATAAGTATTAAGTTGCCTCCGTATAGGCATTGACGAACATGAACACTGATATTGTTAGATATCTTTAATAACTCTGTTCAATGACTGCATAATGCACATTCAAAATATAAGTGACATACAATAATGTTCTAGCACCAAGGGCTGGCTGGTTCAGTATTGCTCTTGTAATATGAAACCAAATATTTGATTGAACAACAACAAAATGAATTGAACTTGATTTTAACATATGAGACTCTCAACCACAAGGCTTGGAGTATCTAGTGTAACAGTACATGGTTACAACAGTACAGTTACCATGGTAACCCCATGTCCTTCCATACAGATTTACTGATGGGAAGCATTGAACCGTCAGTAACCGCAGCCTGGCTGCTGTGTGTGTGTTTTTGGTGGAATGGATTATGTAAAACAGTCAGTGTGTCTGATTGTGGTCTTTGTAACATGGTTCCACTTTATGGGTTAGGTTAAAACACCTCCCCAACACGGTCGGTGCTGACTGGTCTGTGTGCTGCTGTGTCCTCCGGGACTGCATGAATATCACATCTGTTACACCGTATAGACAAGCCCTACCCCTCATTCCCTCCCCTCCAGCACCAGCAATAAAGATGAGATTGAACGTCTGCCGTCCACATTGCTAGATTATAGACCATAAAACATAGCAGTAGAACAGCGCCGAGATATAGCATCGAGCGCTCTTCACTTTGGCAGAACCTGTATTCCCACTAGATGCGCTTATACAGGGTCCTGATTTAGTGTTCAAGATAAGCCTTAACCGCCCTCTACCCCTCTGGTGCGTATTCAGTGAGACTTCGATTATCCGGCCTCCATTAATTCGACACTGTTGTGTGTCCAGTTACTTTGACAGGGATAGTACAATACATAAGCATATACATATGCTTCGATGATTTGGTAGATTCAAGATCCGGCCGTGTTTTCCTGAAATGGAGTCTCACTATGCAAGAGTCACGCTATGTTGTGTCAATACGGTGGTCATGTTTACACATTTTGGCCTAGTCATGTTTACCCATCTACAACAGTGAAATGACATGAATGTCCGTTAAAAAGTGACCAGGACACCTCTAACCGAAATGTCACATGCTGACCATTCAGGCAATATCCCTGCACAGTAAAGTCACTATGTCAGTGAGAGTAATGAGGTAGAAGGGTGGCGTATTATATGTGTGAATTATAAACATGGTATTGCGCTGGGCAGCCAAAGCGTGCAGAGGGGCGAGGCGTTCATTGTTAAACAACAACAGGGAAAGCGGGAGCCTACCCAAGAATGCATTTCGTCTGCTCACTCTCCACCCTACTCTCTGCGTTCAAGTGTGGTAAACAACAGACCTCACATCTGCTAGGAGAATGAATTTTCACGACTCTACCGACCCTATTTGCGGTATGCTGAGGCATTCCCACAGTGCAGTCTACTAGGTCAGACGGACGCCACCAATTTTCCCGCGCCCCGATCGCCAGCAGCAGAGCTGCTGGTTCTATATATGAAATAGTTTTTAAAATCACCATAAACAATTACAAATAACCTACACTGCAGCACACACGCCAGTCCTCATGACAGCTTTTCCCCCTTGCAATACCAGCATTTAAGTATTGATTTTAATTTAGGATAATATGGCATTTGATAACTCAATATTTCATGTTAAGGGTAAATTGAACTGGAATGCACCATGTATTTATAACTTTCAGTGTGGAGATTTGAAAATTTGAGCTTTGGAAAGCCCAAGGTGTGGAGGACATGTGATCCGGCTGTCATTCTGCCGGACTGAGGCCATTTAGGGGCACTCAGTGGCAGACACTGCTACTACCCAGCACACTTTGGCACATTTTGGCAGAGAATGCACAGACAGCCGGGAGGGGAGTGGTCGGCTTACGTGCAGTGTCTGGTGCTACACCCGGGGTGTCCTACCTAACAGAGCTAGACTACTTAACACAGCTACAGTACATCCTTGGTAACCTAGCTAGGGAGCTAGCCCAGTGTTGCCATACTGGGCTGGTGAGAGATCCCCATGTTTTGACTGTGGGTGAACTACAGGACCTCATTACAGACAAAGTTAAAGGTTTACAGGGCCAAAGAAAGTTCCATGCTTATCGTTAGACACTTAGCTTCCCATATTCACTCAGATATGTGCCTGTTTGTTGATTATATGATAGTACACCAGTGGTTTATAAGACAAATGTCTGTTCACACTAGGCCTGGCACATAGCAGGACCCCCAGTGATTAGAGCAGGGTCTATCGTCGACTGTACATTCATATAGTCGATTCCAAGTTGACTACCTTACACCACACTGGACACCAGACTACATACTTGGTGCCCTACAGTGTCTGCTGCTCAGGGACACTCTACTCACCTTGCAGACCCCCTATACTAGGCTGCCACACTTTACAGACCTTACTTACCAGCAGGTCCCCAGTGCTGTCATGTAGATCGTGATACCAGACTGTAGACTTGGTGTCCCTAGGAAAGAGGCAGATTTAACAGAGGCTAACACCCGAGGTTCTAGATATATACTACAGTTGCCATAATGAGATCCCCTAGATGTAGCTTATATAGGGTTTGTCCAAAATCTGGGTGCAGGTAATACGCAAGTGAGGCTTCTACGTGAGGATGTATACTCATACCATGCAGACACCATACTTGGTGTCCAGCAGTGTCTGCCAGTGCTGTGCCTGTACACGGGTAAAAATCGACACGGGCGACACAGCCGTTTTAGGCCGTTTTTTAAATCAAAGGACACCTGTTGTAGGAAAAATAGGGATAAAAATCACCCACATGGATTTTTCTCTAAGTTCTTATATACCTTAAATTCAACACGACAACACGGCTCTTTTGCTAAAACTCGACACGGTGACATGGTCAAAAATCTGCTACCCATGTGGAGGCACAGTGATAGTGCATCCCAAAGTGCCCCACCTTATGGACACCATACATACTGTATACCCCAGTGCTGTAAGGTGCCCTACACTGGACACCAGACCCCAGACGTGCTGCCCTGGGGGGGTCCCCAGTCAGGAGACCTCTGTGGTATCTTGTTACACTGTAAGGGCCTCTGTTGTGTTGACCAGACACCAGGGCTAGAGCTCTTACTTGGCTTAGTCTTCATCTGGTTTAGACAGTCACAGGAGCATTAACCCATTAAGGACCACATGACGCTTTAATGTGCCCTTTGTTGTAAGGATGAGTATTCACCAGCGCTGCATTTATGCATCATGCCGACCCACCCGAGTGTATCAACCCAGTAGGGTCTGCATAATGCCCGAATGCAGCACTGGTTGCCAGGGTTGCATTCATGCACGTTTTTTTATACGATTTTGAAAAAAAAATCCGCATTTTTACGCTTTTTTGGTCAATTTCAGGGTCTTCGGAGAGGCTGGCTAGTACTTTCATGTTAATAAAGTTCTTTAAAACATCTGACCTACCGACCCTACATTTTCTGCCCATGTTACGTGAAACATGTTACCTGTTTTTGGCCTTAGTTGTGCCTGCACGGGGCCTGCTGCCATGTCTTAGTGTAATTACTGCAGTGTGTTAGTGAGGCCTCTGGGGTGATTAGCTTCATTTGGCTGTTTTACTCTGAGACATAGGATGTATGTAAGACGGGATGTACTAAAGTAACCCCCTTAACCATGTAAGGGCGGCATGCTGCTTCAACCCTGTAAGGGCGGCATGCTGCTTCAACCTTGTAAGGGCGGCATGCTGCTTCAACCCTGTAAGGGCCGCATGCTGCTTTAACCCTGTAAGGGCAGCATGCTGCTTTAACCCTGTGAGGGCAGCATGCTGCTTTAACCCTGTGAGGGCAGCATGCTGCTTTAACCCTGTAAGAGCGGCATGGTGCTTTAACCCTGTAAGGGCTGCATGGAGCTTTAACCCTGTAAGGGCAGCATGCTGCTTTAACCCTGTAAGGGCAGCATGCTGCTTTAACCCTGTAAGGGCTACATGCTGCTTTAACCCTTTAAGGGCTACATGCTGCTTTAACCCTGTAAGGGTAGCATAGTGCTTTAACCCTGTAAGGGTGGCATACTGCTTTAACCCTGTAAGGGTGGCATGCTGCTTTAACCTGGAAGGGTGGCATGCTGCTTTAACCCTGTAAGGACCACATGCTGATTTAAACCTTTAAGGGCCGTATGGTTTTCTCTGAGACAAGGACGGTATATAAGACGGGGTACTAATGTAACCCCCTTAACCCTGTAAGGGCTGCATGTTGCTGAAAAGAGGACATTTATCGTCACAATGCAGCCCTGGTGAGTAACTCTCCTGGTCTGCATTGGTGCATCATACCGACACATCAGGAGTGTCTCAGCCCTGTAGGGTCGGCATGATGCTAGAATGCAGCGAGTAACTCGCATGTATGCATCCAGATGACCAAGGTCATGATTTATAAATGCATTATGGCGTCCTTAAAGGGTTAACCCTTTGAGTATTACTCCTCCTGAGGCCCCCTTCATCCTGGTGCCACCTACAACCTTATAAACCCTGCTGCTTGGATTAACTTGTTTAGTGCGGTATATAAGGACATCTAGAGAAGGCACATTTAGTACTATACGTAAGAAGATCTATCCTCTAAAGGTAAATTGTGTACACTTTACATTCTCTTCTATATACCCGCAGTTAGCCCTAATGCCTTTTCTGTGTTAGCTTTTTACTGCCATTTCCATTTTGTTTGGCGAGTAGCTCCTACACCGACAGTCTCAGAATGATTCAGAAATTGAATTTTCAAGTCGTGACCCACATCTACCTGAGAGAGAATAAAGAAACAGATAGGAAAACCTGCAGTAATACCAGGCAACTGTACTAATGCTCATTTACCCCACAGTTAGTAACCCCAGTAATACCGTACTGTTCTAACGCTCATTTACCCCACAGTTAGTAACCCCAGTAATACCCTACTGTTCTAACGCTCATTTACCCCACAGTTAGTAACCCCAGCAATACCCTACTGTTCTAACGCTCATTTACCCCACAGTTAGTAACCCCAGCAATACCCTACTGTACTAATGCTCATTTACCCCACAGTTAGTAACCCCAGTAATACCCTGCTGTTCTAACACTCATTTACCCCACAGTTAGTAACCCCAGCAATACCCTGCTGTTCTAACGCTCATTTACCCCACAGTTAGTAACCCCAGCAATACCCTGCTGTTCTAACACTCATTTACCCCACAGTTAGTAACCCCAGCAATACCCTGCTGTTCTAACGCTCATTTACCCCACAGTTAGTAACCCCAGCAATACCCTGCTGTTCTAACACTCATTTACCCCACAGTTAGTACCCCAGTAATACCCTGCTGTTCTAACACTCATTTACCCCACAGTTAGTAACCCCAGCAATACCCTGCTGTTCTAACGCTCATTTACCCCACAGTTAGTAACCCCAGCAATACCCTGCTGTTCTAACACTCATTTACCCCACAGTTAGTACCCCAGTAATACCCTGCTGTTCTAACGCTCATTTACCCCACAGTTAGTAACCCCAGCAATGTGCCTCCACAACATATAGAAGTGGAGGTAGTCCTGTAGATGTCGTAGTTGTCTGTACAGCCGCCAGGTGGCTACTGTCCAACATGGCGGCCACACACAGGGGGGGGGGGGGCCTGTTTTAGAGAATCAGGCCCAGTCTTGTTTGTGGTTCTTTAACAAGGGACGCCACTTTTCTACGTCCCCGATCCACCCCAGCCGTGTACGTCATCACCTGGCCGCTAAAGACGTCTGAAGGTCAGCCTCCATGCTGAGGACAGAGGGTGGGTAGAGGTGGATGTTGTAAGCTGGCTGTAGTTAACTAGGTGTAGTTAGAGGTGGGTCAGGGGGCACGTAATTAGATCACGTGACCTCATCCCTGGTCATGTGACCTTACCATGGTGTTGACTCCAGTGGCGTCAGGCGATTCCCCCAGCCGACATTTCTTCCCGGGAATTCTCCCCTCTGGATATTCCACTCCATGCAGGGTTCGGGTTAGGTTTAGGTTAAGTTTCAGGATTAGGTGTCTCGGGCAATGGCTAGTGATAGTGCCACAACCTGTTTCTTTTTTTTTGGGTGGGGGGGGGGAATGGGATCTGGTCTGGGAACGGGTGGGGGTATCCGGATGGGAAATTCCCTGGGGGGGGGGGAGTAGTATAGTATGTATCGGAACGGGACTATAGTTAAGTACTGTTTATTACTCAATCGACCTGCAGCCAATCAGAGGCCTCCATTTGGTCACGTGACCGGAAGTGACCTACTTAGGGGATTAGTGGTGACGTCACGTGACCTAGTTAGCCAATCAGAGGCCGCCATTGGGTCACGTGACCGGAAGTGAGGTCATATGACCTACTTATGGACCGGAAGTGACGTCATATGACCTACTTAGGGGACCGGAAGTGACCTACTTTAGGATCACGTGACCGGAAGTGACCTGATGAGTCACGTGACCGGAAGTGACGTCACATGACCTAATGGCCAACCGGAAGTGACCTCATTGAGGATCACGTGACCGGAAGTGACCTGATTGATCACGTGACCGGAAGAAGAAGAAGAAGAAGAAGAAGAAAAAAAAAAAAAAAAAAAAAAGGAAGAAGAAGAAGAAGTGACGTCACGCGACTTAATGAAGAGATGAGCGTCTTTAAGGGGTCACGGGCTTTAAAATGTGATATCTTTTTTTTTTGGAGGAGGAGGCGAGTCTCTTATTTTTTTTCGGTAAACTAATAAAAAACACCACGATATAAGTTTTTTTTTCATTTTTTATTGTTTTACGAGCGACTGGAAGTGACTTATTGAACTAGTTAGAAGCGTTCTTTAGAGTGTATAAGGGGGAAGGAGGGGAAGGAGGGGAGGGGAGGGGGGCCCTTTTAACATGCATGGGGAGGGGGGCGCTTTTAGGATGCATGGGGCGAGTGGTGGGGGGGAGGGGGGGGGAGGGGGGGGGAGGGGGGCACTCTAGGGGGGGTGGGGTGGGGGGGGGCACTCTAAGGGGCGCGTTTGTCTCTTTTAAGAAAGAAAAAGATTTTCAATCGAGAGACACGCTTCTTCCTCTCGAGAGGAAGAAGCGTGTCTCTTCGTGTTTTTTTTTTGTTTATCACGTGCTGCGATGAGGCGATCAGCTGCGACTGGAGGAAGTGACACTTTAAGAGATCGCGCGTCTTAATTGTTATGATATTTTTTTTTTTTTTACTTACTAATAAAGAAGACGTATGAAAATAAAACACAACAATTCACATGTCCGTCGTTCTCGTTGTTTCTTGCTTGATAAAGTCAAGTAATATCGCGATGCCGAGGCCAAACTTTCCCATGTCCTCAGTCAACACTCGAAGGAGTTCAAAAGGCGTACCGCCGGCGCCGTCAGCTTCATCTTGCCACATTTTCAACACTCGGAAGGCCCACTCAGCGGGACTTCCTCCGTATTCGCATTCTTCAGCGATCTTATCTAACCTCTCAGGCGACAATTTTAAATGGTCCCCCACCTCTTTCCACCTGCTACCCAGACGTCTGCCGAGGGTGCCCAAGTGCTTATGCATCGCGCGCGAGTAGGGGTTCTCGAAATCCAACCCCTGTCTGTGGAGAAGGGCCATCCACTGAGCCAACAGTTCCATGCGTCTAATGCGGGTGAAGACGCGACCGAGCTCGCCCCATCTATGACGATGCGGGGTTTCACCCCACCACACTCGGAACATCGCCGTACACAGCTCCTCCGGTGTCTTGACACTGCGCTCTACTAGAGCATCCATACGGGCGGCGCTGACTTTTAAGCTACTGCCCAACTCTCTCCAACAGCCGCTCAACTCTTTACCTAGTTGACGAAGCAAGGCGTCGCTATAGGCTAACCGCCGCTGTCCTACCTGTCGGGTCTCCCCATCATCGGTCTGCCTCGCGTCGCGTCTCACGTCGTCAAGCCGCATTAACTTTTTTTCAGGCGCACCGGGCGGTGAAGGCGAGCTTGAAAGTGGAATAGCTTGAGCCATCTCGTCTCGTCTTGGCGGCGGCGGCAGCGGCGGCGGCGGCGGCGGCGGCGGCGGTGGTGGTGGTGGCGGTGGTGGTGGTAGTAGCCGTTACTGGGGTCAGAGGCGATATGTTTTTTTTCCAACAGAAATGAGAGCTTTTTATACAGAGGGAGTTTAATCCCATTTCCAACAGCGCTCCAGCTGTCTAGCGCCCTGTCCGCATGACGCTTTTTCAGCCGCTCCGCTCCTTAAGAGCTTAGATGACGAGGGGGTGTGGCATCGCTATCCGTGGAGACCAGCTGAAAACGGTGTTTTTTCCTCACTCATAGCCTTAATACCTCCTACCCCCTACCCGAGGACGTCTCCCTCCCTCTGACATTCATTGTAACAAACGTCAGAGGTCAGGTGAAAATCGGATTTTTTTTCATGCACAGCCTTAGTCAGCTGTCACCCCTCCCTATTGAACTAGCCGGCCGCCCGCCCGCCTGGCCGGCCCGGTCTACTCACCACGGCAGGAGGTGGTGATTTTTGTCTTACACTTAAGTCGCTCACCACATGCACACGCCTCTACTCACAGACAGACACGTTCGTCTTAGGGGGGTCCTGCTTCACGCCACACGCCTCCTGTAGTTTTTTTTTGTATACACACTGTAAGCTCATCACCGTTACCGTTAATCCTTTATACAGCTAACGCGCGCTGAATGGCTGAACAGGGTGGTAAGCGGCTTAGCTCACCACAGTGGATCCCTCAAAAAGGGATCCAGCTGAAAACGTCATACCTTATGTCTTTGTGAATGGCCGCCGCCGGTCAGTCGACGGCAGGCAGCAACCGCTTAACCCTTTATACAGCTAATGCGCGTTGAATTGCTGAACAGGGTGGTAAGCGGCTTAGCTCATGACAGTCGATCTCTCAAAAGGGGGGGGGGGAAAGGGATCCAGCTGAAAACGTCATGCCTTATGTCTTTTTGTTTCTCTTTGTGAATGGCCGCCGGCCAGCCGGCGGCAGCTGAACAGGGTCGGTAAGTAGCTTAGCTCTAGAAGCGAGAAGGCGTATATAAGGGGCTTGGAAACCTCCATTCACTCACTCATTCTTTTGCTGCTCTCTACAGTCACCACCATGAGCAAAAGACAACATCTAGCGGCGTTCAAGAACAAGAAGACTACGCGGAACAGCGTTCGTTTAGCGTCAGTGCCTGCTCTTGCTACTGAACATGAGACTACCGCCGCAGCCGGTTGGTCTTATCACCCTCCTGCTGTAGCGAGCGCTCGCGGCAGTAGTAGTAGTAGTAGTAGCAGTAGCACTAGTAGTAGCAGTAGTAGTAGTAGTGGTAGTAGTACTAGTAGTACTACTGGTAGCAGTCGTCGTGCTAGCGACGTTGTTACACTCGCGACGGTACACGTTGCTGCTAAGCGCGCTGCCGCTGCTACCGCCGTCCCGCCTGCCGCTGCTGCTGCTGCTGCTGCTGCTGCTGCGCCTGCTACTGCTGCGCCTGCTACGGCTGCGCCTGCTGAGGCTGCTGCTGCGCCTGCTACTGTTGCGTCTGCTGCGGCTGCTGCTGCGGCTGCTTCTGCTGCACCTGCTGCTACTGCTACTACTACTGACGACAACGCTCCTGGCACAGCGCAGTACTGGCAACCGGGTTTTTACCTCCCCACTACTGTTGATGACTTTGATGACCTGCCGCACGTTGCACAGCCCCTCTCCTCCACCACTACATCGACGGACGCCCTCGACGCCGCTCGCGCTGAGAGTTACAGCTATTCGGACACTCAGCCCCTGAACCGAGAAGAAGAGGAGGAGGAGGAGCAGCAGCAGCAGCAGCAGCAACAGGGTGAGACAGAGAACGACGCTGACGACGAGGCGTACGAAGAACCCGAAGGGCAAGGGGTGAGCGGTACGTTTTTCGGCTTCCCTCTTCGACCTTTCGACCTCACTTCCTCCACTGCTAGCGCCCCCCCGTCCGGTCCGTGGCGACTGCCCTCACCGCCACCTTACGAGGGCGGCGGCGGCGCTTCATCTTCTACCGCTACACACAGCACGGACGGCGTGTGGCTGCGCTGTTCCAACAACGAGACCTCCGATACCACCAGCGCTGACGCTGCTCCTGCTATCGGTTCTGCTGCTGATTCAGCTCACGCTGATGGTGTTACTCATCCTGCGGGTGTGAAACGTTCTAAGGTGAGTTCCAGAACAACAAGGCCCACTAAGAAGAGAAAAATACAAGAAAAAGAAGGAGATGGACGAGAAGAAGCAGAGAAAACACTCGGGTTAGAGTTCTGCTTAGACGGAGCTTTGACGCTGGAGATCTGGGAGGACGTGGCTAGACTGTCTAGGAGGCCGCGCTACACAAAAGAGCCAGGTGAAAGAGGCGTCTCTGACCAGAAGCAAGCGAGTGCACTTCACGGCCGACGCGCTGCGCGAGCTCATAGCACGCATCGCCGATATCCGCGCAGTGGTGCGCATACGCGACACAGCGGCCGCGCAAGGAAAACCTAATCACACCCCCTGGTTCGCAGTGCTGGATGAGGCGGGCGAAGTGTACGCAGCTGTGAGCTACTACAGCGGTAAGAACCTCGTCCACGTGCGCAAGTACGAAGGTCCTGACAAAAAACCCACACAGCAGGGGGTGACGCTGTCCGCCAGAGCGCTCAAAGAGTTGGATGACAAAACAGAGATCATTCTGAAATATCTCGGCATAGATTCGGAATGAGAGACGCTCAACGCTCACGCGCGCACACACACAGCGTTTGACGTACGCTGTATGAGACAGACAGACAGACAGACGGATACACAGACAGCAGACAGAAAGATAGTTACATAGACGACAGATTGATAGATGGCTAGATAGATAGATAGATAGTTAGACGGCTAAGTAGTTGGTAACCGAGTGAAAAAAAACATGACACAGTACGTATGCGAAAAGTGTTTCAAAATGTTTAAAAGAGCGTACAACCACGAGAGACACGTAGAAAATTGTAGAGTAGTAGCTAAGTTTTGCCCTCTATGCGGCGAAGGGGATTGCCGAAAGAGCGCTTGTCGACGCGAATCTCTGGACGGGGTGACCGTCCCTCCGCGCATATGTGCTGTACCGAACGGGGAGGAAACGTTCACGGCGAATTGGCCTGCGATACAAACGGGCGTCAGGATGCACGGGACTCGCGTGAGTGTAACAAACTTCAGGCTACCAACCGGCGAGTTGAGTGACGCTGTAGATACTATGCGTCGCATTCACTTGACACAAAGATTCAGATACAAAGAGGGTTTCTCGGTAGGCTTACTGTTACAACACAGAGAAGACAAGAGCAAACTGCGCTACTTCCACGCCTCCCAGAACAACGCAACTCTCATACAACCGCTCCCTACTGTAACTAATTCAGAAACTTTGGAAGAGCTCCTCTCAAAGATGCAAAACACCGTCGCTTGCGAGGAGGTACGGAAACTTTGCGACGCTGACACCAAGTGGCACGTTCTTTTTCCTACCAATTTGAACATCTGCGTTTACATGGGACCGTGGGAATTCCCCATAGGCGGTAGGATCACTCAGGCCGGTCGAGTTGGAAAGAGAAGCGGCGTGTTAGATTTTCCCAACAAGGACAACCTCTGCATCTTCCGCTGCATTTCCTTTCACTTATACAACACCAGCAAGCGCGCTTCAGATTTGTTACGTCAGTTCTGTCCCGCTGCCACACCTGAATCCTTTCCGGGTCTGAACATCCGCGACTTACCCGCGTTAGAGAACTTGTTTGACGTACAAATAGCGGTTTACACCGCGTCGCGTCAAGTGCCGGGGCGGAAGTTGAGAAGACGCGTTACTCTGATCAGACCGCCTTCCAGAACTGTGGCCGCCCGAGGTAAAGTCAACCTACACCTGACGGCGAAAGGCGGTTTGCACGTCTCTCTCGTCACGGACTTCAACGCGTACGCGGGCATATACGAATGTTGCAAGTGTAAGGCGGCGTTCACCACCGAGTTCTTGCTGAAGAGACACAGGAACCAGCTTTCCTCTTGCCGACAAGTCAAGTTGCGCTACGTAGGTGGCATCTACCAAAATTCGAGAACGATTTTCGAAGCGCTAGCAGACTTCTCCATTTTTCCCCCCGACGGACATTCCGGAATCTACCCTTACAAGATCGCCTTCGATTTCGAGGCTTTCTTCAGACCGTGCAAAGAACCGTCGACGGAGCACGTGTCCCTGCTGTGGGATCACGTCCCTTTGTCGGCTAGCGTCGCATCCGACTTTCCGGGGTGGGAGGGGCCCGTCTGCTTCGTCAGAGCGTCCGACGCAGATTCCGACCCCTTGTTGGACCGAGTTTTAAATCACATAAACGAGAACGCCAAAGCGATCGGGGAAGCTGTGCTAGAACTTTACCGACCGACGTTAGCGAAGTTAGATGCGGCGATAGGTGAAGCTCTCCTGCTGGAGGAGGCGACGTTCACCACCCCTTCTCCAGGCGGCTTCGCTGCGGCTCAGACCAGACACCCGTTAGTTCAACTGAAGAAGCGTCTTCTGAGATACATCCGTCAAGCTCCAGTGGTGGGCTTCAACTCGGGGCGTTACGACTTGAACCTGATCAAAATACGCCTTCACTCGTTCTTCGCCTCCGGAGACCGAAGAAACCAAGAATTCAGCGTCATAAAGAGAAGCAATCAATACTTGGCGGTTTACACACAGCACACGGTTTTCTTGGACGTAGTCAACTATTTGGCACCCGGTTACAACTACGCGACCTATTTGCGAGCTTTCACCAGGAACGAAGAGAAAGGTCACTTTCCTTACGAATGGATGACGTCTACCAGGAAACTGGCAAACAGAACGCTGCCGCCGAGATCGGCTTTCGACAGCGAGCTGACGGGCGTCAAAATGTCCGAATCCGACTACGCCGCATGTCAGAAAGTTTGGTCCGACGAGAAGATGCAAACTATGGAAGACTACTTGATCCACTACAACAACAAAGACGTGAAACCTTTCATAGAAGCTCTGAAAAATCACGCTAAATTTTTCCAAGATCGCGGCATCGACATGTTGAAAGACGGAGTTTCTCTCGCCGGTTTGACTTTACGCTTCCTCTTCCAAAACCTAGAAGACGCGTTCACAACGTTTCCCCAGTTCGACGCCGTCCTCCACGCTCTGATCAAAGAGAATCTAGTCGGCGGTCCTTCCATCATCTTCCATAGATTTCACGAGAAGGGCACCACGCGGATAAGGGAGCACAAGTACGGCGAAGAAGCGAGACCGTGCCAACACATCCTAGGACTAGACGCTAACTCTCTGTACTTGCGCTGCATGAGCGAAGCGCACTGCACGGGCTATTACGCGGTGAGACGGCCCGAGACCGAGTTCAAGCCCGAAATCAGGCAAAGAAACTCTCACAGCGCTTTGGAGTGGTTACGCTTCGTAGAGCACGACCGCGACGTGAAACTGCGCCACGCTCTGAACGGCGGCGAGATGGCGGTAGGCTGTCGGAGAATTCGCGTGGACGGATTTCACGCGGCCTCTAATACGGTTTTCCAGTTTCACGGGTGTTGGTTCCACGCTCACGAGTGCATACCGTCGCACCGATATCAGTGCGCTTCACTGAGAGAGGAGAGACGCGACAGAACGACCAGAGTAAGCGCTTACTTGAAAGCGTTAGGTTACAAGCTGGTCGTCGTGTGGGAGTGCGAATGGCGAGAGATGAAGCGTCGAGATGAGCGGGTCAAGGCCTCCCAACAACGCTGGAAGGTTGACGCTTTGAAAGTGTCTCGAAACGCGATGAGCGAGAGCGACATCCTTTCCGCTGTGAAAGAGGAGAAAATGTTCGGTTTAGTTCAAGTGGACATCACTACGCCGCCTCACCTACGAGAGTACTTCGAAGAAATGACCCCCGTTTTCAAGAACGCGACCGTTTCAAAATCGGACATAGGCCCTCACATGTCAGACTTTGCGCAGGAAGAAAAGCTGTTGAACACGCCTCAGAGATGTCTGATAGGGAGTTACCACGGAAAAAATATTCTCTTGGGAACGCCGCTTCTCAAGTGGTATTTAGAGCACGGTTTGATAGTCACCAAAGTGCAGCTGGTGGTAGAATACCTACCTAAACGCTCCTTTGCCGGTTTCGCGGACGAAGTGACGGCGGCGCGAAGACGTGGCGACGTGAACGAGAACGAGAAAATTCTGTCAGACTGTTACAAGTTAATGGGAAACGCTACGTACGGTAAAACAATCTGCAACAAAGAAAAACACACGGCGGTGAGATACACTGACAGTCGGAAGTTCGAACTATTGGCCAATTCGTGGCGCTTCAAAAAGGCGTCCGAGTTGACTTCCGATCTGTTTGAAGTCGAACTACAACCGAAAACGGTCAAGAACAACCTCCCTATTCAGATAGGGTTCATGGTATACCAGTACGCGAAGTTGAAAATGTTAGAGTTCACATACGACTTCTTGGATAGATTCGTCGATCGGCGCGATTATGCCCTTTGTCAAATGGACACCGACAGTCTTTACATGGCTCTCAGCGGTGCCACGTTGGATGACCTAGTGAAACCTCGCCTGAGAGAGACGTACTTCAGAGAGAAACGAAAGTGGCTTCCGACAGCGGTGTGCGACGAGCACTTAGAGCTTTTCGTGAAGACAAAAACGGAAAGAGTGCGAGAATGGTGTGCGCCGCCCGGCGGATGTTGTGAGAGACGGTACCTTCACGATCTGAGAACTTCGGGGCTCATGAAAGCGGAGTGGGAAGGTGACGGGATCCTAAGTCTCAACCCTAAGACTTACATTTGCTACGATCGAGTCAGCGACACCGGTGAAAGAAAATCCAAAAAATGGAGTGCAAAAGGTGTACAGAAGAAACAAAACCCCCAGGAACCAGACGCCTTCTTGGATGTTCTTCGCCAACGAAAAACTCTCATTGCTGTAAATAGAAATTTCAAAGTGGTGCGAAACAAAATGGTCACCTACACCATAGAGAAAGACGGCGTGCGCTACTTGTATTATAAGCGTCGCGTGCATTCTGACGGTGTGACAACGAGTCCTTTAGAGATATGAAAAAAAAAAAAAAAGATAAGCGTGTGCATCTTTTCAAAAATAGAGTGTTTATCAAGATTGAAAAAAAAATAAATAAAAAAAAATTAAAAGAAAATATTGTTGTGTTTTTATTATCATACGGCTTCTTTTACTAGTAAGTCGCGCAGTCTCTTAAAGCGTCACTCATGTGACGACGTCGCTTCCAGTCACGGGATCCTAAACAAAAAAAAACTTCTTCTTCTTCCGGTCACGTGATCAATCAGGTCGCTTCCGGTTGGCCATTAAGTCGTGTGACGTCACTTCCGGTCACGTGACTCATCAGGTCACTTCCGATCACGTGATCCTAAATTAGGTCATATGACGTCACTTCCGGTCCCCTAAGTAGGTCAGTAGGTTACCCAGAATGCACCATCCCCTAAGTAGGTCACTTCCGGTCACCCAATGGAGGCCTCTGATTGGCTGCAGGGTTACCCAGAATGCACCACTAATCCCCTAAGTAGGTCACTTCCGGTCACGTGACCAAATGGAGGCCTCTGATTGGCTAACTAGGTCACGTGACGTCACCACTAATCCCCTAAGTAGGTCACTTCCGGTCACGTGACCAAATGGAGGCCTCTGATTGGCTGCATGTCGATTGAGTAATAAACAGTACTTAACTATAGTCCCGTTCCGATACATACTATACTACTGGGGGGTCCTTGAGAACCACTCCAGTTAGCCTACATAAGGCTTAACTAACACAAGGGCAGGGTTATGCGAACAGGAGGGGAGTGAGGCACAGAGTGGACTCCTGCAGCCAGCATGGGCACCAGCAACATGCCGCCATTTTGAGGCCATCAGTGACGTCATGTGGTCATGGTGACATACAGTTATGTCATGTTGTTGCGGTTAAGGGTAGCGACACATCCTCGTCATGACGTAATATAACTTAGCGTCCAGCTTTCCACACAAACGGTGGCTGACGGAGTTCTGGCCGAGTGTACTCTCGTTCCCAAATCCTTCAGAAGGAAGGCTCTGGTGACAGCCAGTATGACCTTGAACTTTTGCTGGGTTTGGGCAATCCCTGCTGGTAGCTTGGAACCAGTGGACAGGAACCAGAATGTATGATGGTAGTTTTACCTGTATTTCCCATCATACTTTCTGGTTCCATTTCTGGTTCCTACAGGGATTGCCTAAACCCAGCAAAATCCAAGTTCAAGGTCATACTGGCTGTCCCCAAAGCCTTCCCTTGGCAGGATTTGGGAAGGAGAGTATGTCCGCGTGCTGCTGGAGTGGACCGGGCGGTGTATGGTAGTGGGCATTCACAGAGTTGACAACCCTAAACCTCACGTCCCCAGTGGCCTGAAATGACCTAAATGGTGACACTATTAAATTTATTGGAATAGTTGTCCTTCATATGACAGCCAATATAGGCAGATGTGTAGTATACCAGAGGGATGGGACATGAAGTAATATCAGCAAACTGGTCAGGCCAACGGATCCATTTATTATGTGATATTCATGTTGGCATATTTGGGATTAATTAAAAGCATATAAATGCAACCAGTAATGCAGTGGGATAGAAATAACTTTCCCCCATTTTTCAAATTAAGATTGATTTCTTTGCATTAAAGGAGTTAAGAGAATACTTTTTATTAAACTTCTGAATACCTAAATGTCCATATTGCACTGGAGATACAGATACATAGCAGATGTATAGCAGAAGTTATCAGGCACCAGTATAGAGGAGACACACTGTAAGGACTGCAGCAAGCGGCACTTTAATATCCATCCCCCACAACCTGTTGGACTCAATACAGAGTCAATAAAAGATGCAGATGCCTTGGCCGGGGTCCTGTATAGACCCCCTCCCGGCCCGTCACAAGGCACCGCACTTCCAATTGCCGCAGAGGTTGGCACCGGGCTAACAGCTCTGGCAGCTCTAACAACATGGCAGCAGGCCAGCGGGTCTGTGTGTAGCCCGTAACCCTCTAAGGACGACATGTCGCTAAAAGCTGTTGTTGTGATGCACCAAGGCAGCCGTCGCAAGTAACTCGCTAATGCTGTATTGCCAGCCTTGGCAAGCATCTATCCTACATTGGATACACTGCATAGGGAACAGAGCAGTGTTGGAGTTGGGTCTGACACTGCTGCAATGGTGCATTGGTGCATTGTGCAGACCCTTTGGAAGTGTCTGTACCCCGTAGGGTCAGCATGGTGCTTGGATACAACACTGTCACTGCAGACTCATCAGGTTGCATGCGGACCTTTCAGGAGCGTACCAGTTCTGTAGAGTCGGGTTCTCGCCGTGTGACGAGTACAGGCGGTGGAAAATGTTAGTGTGAGGACAGAAAGTGCTGTTGGACCAGGCAAGTTTCAATGTGAGTAGTACAGAAAGTGGGGGTGAGTAGCACAGAAAGTGGGCGTGTGACCAGGCTACTTTCCATGTGAGTAGTACAGAAAGTGGGGGTGTGACCAAGCTACTTGCCATGTGAGTAGTACAGAAAGTGGGGGTGTGACCAGGCTACTTTCCATGTGAGTAGTACAGAAAGTGGGGGTGTGACCAGGCTACTTTCCATGTGAGGAGCACAGAAAGTGGGGTTGGACCAGGCTACTTTCCATGTGAGTAGTACAGAAAGTGGGATGTGACCAGGCTACTTTCCATGTGAGTAGTACAGAAAGTGGGGGTGTGACCAGGCTACTTTCCATGTGAGTAGGACAGAAAGTGGGGACGTGACCAGGCTACTTTCCATGTGAGTAGTACAGAAAGTGGGGGTGTGACCAGGCTACTTTCCATGTGAGTAGCACAGAAAGTGGGCATGTGACCAGGCTACTTTCCATGTGAGTAGTACAGAAAGTGGGCGTGTGACCAGGCTACTTTCCATGTGAGTAGCACAGAAAGTGGGGGTGTGACCAGGCTACTTTCCATGTGAGTAGCACAGAAAGTGGGCATGTGACCAGGCTACTTTCCATGTGAGTAGTACAGAAAGTGGGCGTGTGACCAGGCTACTTTCCATGTGAGTAGCACAGAAAGTGGGGGTGTGACCAGGCTACTTTCCATGTGAGTAGTACAGAAAGTGGGCGTGTGACCAGGCTACTTTCCATGTGAGTAGTACAGAAAGTGGGCGTGTGACCAGGCTACTTTTAATGTGAGTAGCACAAAAAGTGGGGGTAGGACCAGGCTACTTTCCATGTGAGTAGCACAGAAAGTGGGGGTGTGACCAGGCTACTTTCCAAGTGAGTAGCACAGAAAGTGGGCGTGTGACCAGGCTACTTTCCATGTGAGTAGTACAGAAAGTGGGGGTGTGACCAGGCTACTTTCCATATGAGTAGCACAGAAAGTGGGGGTGTGACCAGGCTACTTTCCATGTGAGTAGCACAGAAAGTGGGATGTGACCAGGCTACTTTCCATGTGAGTAGTACAGAAAGTGGGGTTGGACCAGGCTACTTTCAAAGTGAGTAGTACAGAAAGTGGGTGTGTGACCAGGCTACTTTCTGTGTGAGTAGTACAGAAAGTGGGGGTGTGACCAGGCTACTTTCCATGTGAGTAGGACAGAAAGTGGGGTTGTGACCAGGCTACTTTCCATGTGAGTAGTACAGAAAGTGGGGTTGGACCAGGCTACTTTCCATGTGAGTAGTACAGAAAGTGGGGGTGTGACCAGGCTACTTTCCATGTGAGTAGTACAGAAAGTGGGGGTGTGACCAGGCTACTTTCCATGTGAGTAGTACAGAAAGTGGGGGTGTGACCAGGCTACTTTCCATGTGAGTAGTACAGAAAGTGGGGGTAGGACCAGGCTACTTTCCATGTGAGTAGTACAGAAAGTGGGGGTAGGGTCAGGCTAGTGAGTGTGTGAGTAGCACAGAAAGTAGGCTGTGAGGACAGACAGTGGTGTTTGACCAGGCCACTTTCAAAGTGAGTAGCACAGAAAGTGGCTGTAAACCGGTTCGGCGCTGCTGGAAAGCGACGCGCTTTTACGACAATATGCTGCAAAAGATGTTCCCGCCGAAAATACGAAAAAAGTGTCGGGCCTTACAGAAATACGTAAAACTGCCCGAAATACACACACCGGCGAGGGATCAGACTGCTATTTTTCGCCAAGATGAAGGAAATATGTACTCGCGTGGATATCCATTGCTTAGATTCAGTTGGTTACCGGTATTTTAAGAATTATAGCCACATTTCGCCGTAAGGTCCGACACTTTTATTTTGTTCCAAAATCACTCTTTTGGACCTAGCTCCGTCAAAAATGATCGAATCTTTACAATTTTTTCACCAGCTTCCCTTCCCATAGGATCCTCCAGATTGATTGAAAAATGAATTTGCATGGTTGGGAGTGCCTCAATAGATAGGGGGGGGCTTTGAAAAAAATGAAAATGGCCTGGAACACCGATTTTGGGCTATTTTTCAACTTTGAGGGGCCATAAGTCCCAAAATATTCACCCGACACATGCAATTTTACATTTTTCTGAAAGCCTAGGGTGTCCCCTCTGACATAAAAACAAAAAGAACCAGTATGGTGCAAGGATTTTTACTCCACAGCTACTGGAAGGTGGAAAACACAGGAAAACACCCGAAAGTGGCATTTTTCAAAATTCTGACTCATATACATATGCTTCGATGATTCGGTAGATTCAAGATCTGGCCATATTTTTCCTAAAATGGAGTCTCACTATGCAAGAGTCACGCTATGTTGTGTCAATACGCTGGTCATGTTTACACATTTTGGCCTAGTCATGTTTACCCATCTACAACAGTGAAATGACATGAATGTGCATTAAAAAGTGACCAGGATGTAGAGTAACCAAAATGTCACATGTGAACCATTCAGGCAATATCCCTGCACAGTAAAGTCACCATGTCAGTGAGAGTAATGAGGTAGAAGGGTGACGTGTTATATGTGGGAATAATAAACATGGTACTGCGCCCGAGTAGCAAAAGCGTGCAGAGGGCCGAGGCGTTCATTGTTCTATAGAGAAAATAGTTTTTTAAGGCCGAAAGGCCGCGGAGGGGCCCTGGTGGTGAGCTTGCGAACTACCAGGTTGAGGCATTATATTGTTTTCATTTGACAGGAAGTCAGTACGGGTGCCGCCATTTTGTTTTAAGGGGTGCCGCCATTTTGTTTTAAGGTGTCACAACACAAATTTATGCATATAATGATAAAATAAATATTAATCAACCTTCGATCCTGAGGTTGATCCTAAGCATACCTATACCCCCTAACATGGACCCAAGGAATTCAATGGTTCTATTCGTTTGTTGCTAAGACAGCTGGTTGCCTAGCAACAGCTATTCTAATTGTTTATCTGCCTAGCAACACCCATTTCTATGCTCCTGAGGTTGATTATAATCATACCTACCCCCCCCCCCCTAACATGGACCCAAGGAATTCAATGGGTCTATTGGTTTGTTGCTAAGACAGCTGGTTGCCTAGCAACAGCTATTCTAATTGTTTATCTGCCTAGCAACACCCATTTCCATGCTCCTGAGGTTGATTATAATCATACCTACCCCCCCTAACATGGACCTAAGGAATTCAATGGTTCTATTGGTTTGTTGCTAAGACAGCTGGCTACCTAGCAACAGCTATTCTAATTGTTTATCTGCCCAGCAACACCCATTTCCATGCTCCTGAGGTTGATTATAACCGTACCTACCCCCCCTAACATGGGCCAAAGGAGTTCAACGGTTCTATTGGTTTGTTGCTAAGACAGCTAGTTGCCTAGCAAGAGCTATTCTGATTGTTTATTTGCCTAGCAACACCCATTTCCATGCTCCTGAGGTTGATTATAATTGTACCTATCCCCCCTAAAACCTCATCATTGGCCACTTCTCCTTTCCAAATTCTGGCAATCCTACCCCAACATAATCAGCATCAACCTTTCTTAGCAACACATATGAACCTGTCTCTGTGTTAAGCACTGACAGTGCTAGTCCTACTTAGTAGGACTCAGAACATTCTCCATAAAACTACATCTAATTCTTTAAGAAAGCTGTTGGTGTACTCAAAATTAGATAATCACACAAATACATGTTAATATTTATTTGGAAGAGAAGGTCATAGTGATCCTTTGAGTTCTGATTGTCAAAATCAGGCAAGGGAAAGTTTCCATAAGTTCCATGATAAATTGCTAAGATAATGGTATGCTGCTGCACTGGTGGCCACCTAGTGGCTGTATAATACACTAAATCCCTGTAATGGCACATTTTCCCCTGTTGTGTCACATCTGTCAGTTATATCATCCTCCCGCCCTGTTTATATGGTGTCTTGAATGGGTCCCCTACAAATATACCAACCATGTAGACATTATGTTTCTTCAAATGCAAGAATTGCGGTTGTTGCCGCGTATAAAAATGCCTGAGGCATTTTTTTACGCGGCAACAACCGCAATTCTTGTTAAAATCGCCTTTAGCAATTACAAATACAGCTACACTGCAGCACACCCGCAGTCTTCATGAAAGCGTTTCCCCCCTGCCATCACCAGCATTTAAGTATTGATTTTAATTTAGGATAATATGGCATTTGAAACTCAATATTTCATGTTAAGGGTAAATTGAACTGGAATGCACCATGTATTTATTTATTACTTCAAATCTATTTTGGAGATTTGGAAATTTCAGTTTTGGAAAGCCTAAGGTGTGGAGGACATGTGATCTGGTAACAGCTGTCATTCTGCCAGGCCATGTATTTATAACTTCAAATTTATTTGGGAGATTTGAGAGTTTCAGTTTTGGAAAGCCCAAGGTGTGGAGGACAGCTGGACCAAGCTAGAAATAGGGTATTAGGTTTCTGCCAGACCGGGGCCATTTAGGCAGACATTGCTACTACCCGGCACACTTTGGCACATTTTGGCACAGAATGCACAGACAGCCGGGAGGGGAGTGGTCGGGTTACGTGCAGCGTCTGGTGCTACACCCGGGGTGTCCCACCTCACAGACGTAGACTACTTAACACAGCTACAGTACATCCTTGGTAACCTAGCTAGGGAGCTAGCCCAGTATTGCCATACTGGACTGGTGAGAGATCCCCATGTTTAGACTGGGTGAACTACGGGACCTCATTACAGACAAAGTAGGAGGTTTACAGGGCCAAAGAAGGTTCCATGCTTATCTCTAGACCCTTAGCTTTCCATATTCACTCAGATATGTGCCTGTTTGTTGATGATATGATAGTACACCAGTGGTTTAGAAGACAAACCGTCTGTCCACACTAGGCCTGGCATATAGCAGGACCCCCAGTGATAAGAGCAGGGTCTACATTCGTACAGTTGACTCCAAATTGACTACCGTACACCACACTGGACACCAGACTACAGACTTGGTTCCCTACAGTGTCCGCTGCTCAGGGACACTCTAGTGTATGCTGTTTGTACCTCAGGGACACTCACCTTGCAGACCCCCTATACGAGGCTGCAGACTTGGTGCAGTGTCATCACTTGCATCTCAAAGTGTCCCACCCTACAGACACTATACTGTGTATGTACCAGGTCCCTAGTGCTGTGTCCCACAGACATGGGCACTATCATGTACTATAGACTGCCTACCGCCCCCGCCTGTGGCAAAGGGGAGAGGGGAGGAGTGAGGGTAAGAGGAAGTCTATATGTTTTACTGAAAACCACCAGGACACCAGTACCGGCGGTAGGGTGTGTGTTTGTGTGTCTGTGAGGTGATTAGCTTCATTTGGCTGCTTTACTCTGAGACATGGACATTTGTAAGACGGGATGTACTAAAGTAACCCCCTTAACCCTGTAAGGGCAGCATGCTGCTTTACTCTGAGACATGGGCTGTATATGTAAGACAAGGTGTAGGTCTATACTACATTGTAAAAACAGTGTTTAACTTTAAACACCAAAAAAGCTAAACATGTTTAATCTGTACATAACTTAGACATCTAAACAGACTTTATGTATGTTAAACACATCATTTCTAAATGCCTAAACACTGAAGACATGCATGTGTTTAGACATTTAGAAAGTAAACACTTATGCAGATGGGCGATTACTATTTAAACATACATTTTATTGGTGTTTAGTCTTTAAACATTATGTTTACCACCTGTTCAGCATTTAAACAGTGAGGTGTTTAGATACCAAATAGTGTGTGGAACACTTTTTCTCTAGTATGCCAATCATATTGCTATCATTATTCCAATTATCTTAGCAACTTTTTGTAACCTTGAATATTTTATAATTGAAATACAATTCTAATACTTATGATCCAAACATAAGCTTGGCCTTTTCCAAAAATCTGCAGAAATGATAGAACTACTCCAATTACAAGCAATGTCAGAACCAGAAAAGTGGTAATTAATGGAGTGTGATCCCCTGCCTATATCTGGGGCACAGTTTATAAACAAGGAAATATAGTACTTTGCCTAAAACTGGATCATGGCTGTGTCTGTTTGTCATAATTGGTATAATTGTTTAAACACATAACATGTACATTGTAACCATGTTAAATACTTTATCAGTTTAGACTTAAACGCGTTTAATGTAAAGTTATCTAAACACTAGACCTAAACATGTTTAAGTGTTTAGATATTAAACACAGCTTTATCCCACCAGATGGCAGCTAAGTACATGGCTGGACTTTCCCCACCCATCTCTAAGCTGATCCTTGAATAAACAAACAAAGAATCATATCATTTGAGTGATTCAAATATGGGAACATATGGCTATTATTACGCAAAAGGTAGGTCTATGATTTGGGGTTTAGACTAATAGATATAATGTGCAGAAAAGCTATAACCACTGGGGACACCTGTTCTGTGGGACATAAGAAAATATACAGCAATGTTCTCTCTATCATTCTGTTGTACACATTTCCCAGTTACTTAGTATGAATGCTATGTAACATATGTGATGACACTCTATAATAGTGTTATAAAATACTACTATTTCCAGACTATCTGAATATAAGATGATAAATTGGACCGATGATATATCTTAATATGGACATTGAAATCACTATAAACATAATAGCTTCACCTACACACTTTTTAACTAAACGCATACTATATCTAAATGCTATTCATCTAAATGCCTAATAATTCTTAACACTACACATGTAAACACTCTACAGTTCTACACACTATATATCTAAACCCTTCCTTGGTCTAAATGCTATACATGTAAACACCTACTAGATCTAAACACTTTGCACACTAAACACATTTTATCTAAACATATTTGAAATTAAACATGTTTAGATGGAAAAAAGTGTTTAAAAATGTGGGACAAGATAGTGTTTAGAAAAGTGTTTAGGCACTAAACGTACACATTTATATCCTAAACACTGTTTTTACAGTGTAATGTAACCCTTTTAACCCTTTATGGACCACATGTCGACATGTGTTGTCATTATGCACCAATGCAGCGCTGGTGAGTAACTAGCCAGAACTGCATTCCTGCATTGTGACGACCTAGGTAATGGTTTATTGGTGGAGTATGCCGTCCTTAAAGCCCCACCGCCCCTTGATGCTGCTGACTCCTACAACCTTATAAACCCTGCTGCTGGGATTAACTTGTTTAGTGCGGTATATAAGCACATCCTCAGAGGCAGTCTGAAGGCACAGTTAGTGCTATACGTAAGAAGATCTATCGTCTAAAGGTAAACCGTGTACACTCTCTTCTACCCGCAGTTAGCACTAATGCATTTTCTCTGTTAGCTTTTACTGCCATTACCATGTTGTTTGGTGACTGGCTCCTACACCGACGGTCTCGGAATGATTCAGAAATTGAATTTTCAAGTCGTGACCCAGATCTATCTGAGAGAGAAATGTGAAACGATAAACAAAAAAATAGGAAAACCTGCAGTACTACCCTGCTGTTCTAACGCTCATTTACCCCACAGTTAGTAACCACAGCAATGTGCCTCCACAACAACCCTGCTGTTATAATGCTCATTTACCCTAGAGTTAGTAACCCCAGTAATACCCTGCTGTTCTAACACTCATTTACCCCACAGTTAGTAACCCCAGTAATACCCTGCTGTTCTTACACTCATTTACCCCACAGTTAGTAACCCCAGTAATACCCTGCTGTTCTAACACTCATTTACCCCACAGTTAGTAACCCCAGCAATACCCTGCTGTTCTTACACTCATTTACCCCACAGTTAGTAACCCCAGTAATACCCTACTGTTCTAACACTCATTTACCCCACAGTTAGTAACCCCAGCAATGTGCCTCCACAACATATATAAGTGGAGTCCTGTAGTTGTCGTAGTTGTCTGTACAGCCGCCAGGTGGCTACCGTCCAACATGGCGGCCACACACAGGGGGGGGGGGGGCTGTTTTAGAGAATCAGGCCCAGTCCTGTTTGTGGTTCTTTAACAAGGGACGCCACTTTTCTACGTCCCCGATCCACCCCAGCCTTGGACGTCATCACCTGACCGCTAAAGACGTCTGAAGGTCAGCCTCCGTGCTGAGGACAGAGGGCGGGTAGAGGTGGATGTTGTAAGCTGGCTGTAGTTAAATAGATGTAGTTAGAGGTGGGTCAGGGGGCACCTTATTAGATGACGTGACCTTATCCCTGGTTTCATGACCTTACCATGGTGTTGACTCCTGTGGCGTCAGGCGATTCCCCCTGCCGACATGTCTTCCCTGGAATTCTCCCCGCTGGATATTCCACTCCATGCAGGGTTCGGGTTCGGTTTAGGTTAAGTTTCAGGATTAGGTGTTGTGGCCCGGGCAAGGGCTAGTGATAGTGCCACAACCTGGGTTTTTTTTTTGTGTTTTTTTTGGGAGGTGGGGGTGGGGGGGGATCTGCTCTGGGAACGGGTGGGGGTATCCGGGTAGGAAATTATCTGGGGGGGGGGGAGTCCTTGAGAACCACTCCAGTTAGCCTACACAGGGCTTAAAGGCGCAGATCTCGGTACCCCTCCAGCGGCAGTCGGAGTGGGGCCGGGACAGGTACTCAGCTCTATATATAGGGGTGCTGGGGCTTTAACTAACACAAGGGCATGGTTATGCAAACAGGAGGGGAGTGAGGCACAGAGTGGACTCCTGCAGCCAGCACGGCCACCAGCAACATGCCGCCATTTTGAGGCTATTAGTGACGTCATGTTGTCATGGTGACATACAGTTACGTCATGTTGTCGTGGTCAAGGGTAACGACACATCCTCGTCATGACGTAATATAACTTAGCGTCCAGCTTACCACACAAATGGTGGCTCACGGAGTTCTGGCCCAGTGTACTCTCGTTCCAAAATCCTTCCGAAGGAAGGCTCTAGTGACAGCCAGTATGACCTTGAACTTGGGATTTTGCTGGGTTTGGGCAATCCCTGCTGGTAGCTTGGAACCAGTGAACAGGAACCAGAATGTATGATGGTAGTTTTACCTGTATTTCCCATCATACCTTCTGGTTCCATTTCTGGTTCCTACAGGGATTGCCTAAACCCAGCAAAATCCAAGTTCAAGGTCATACTGGCTGTCCCCAGAGCCTTTGGGAAGGAGAGTATGTCCGCGTGCTGCTGGAGTGGACCGGGCAGTGCATGGTAGTGTATGGTAGTGGGCATTCACAGAGTTGACAGTCCTAAACCTCACGTCCCCAGCGGCCTGAAATGACCTAAATGGTGACACTGTTAAATCTATTGGAATAGTTGTCATTTATATGACAGCCAATATAGGCAGATGTGTACTATACCATGAAACATGAAGTAATATCAGCAAACTGGTCAGGTCAACGGATTCATTTATTATGTGATATTCATATTGGCATATTTGGGATTAAATAAGAGCATATAATTGTAGCCAGTAATGCAGTGGGATAGAAATAACTTTCCCCCATTTTTCAAATTAAGATTGATTTCTTTGCATTAAAGGAGTTAAGAGAATACTTTAAAAAAAACTTCTACAGGGTTGCCACTGTCAGGAAAAATGTCAGGGAAAATATTTTTTGTTCCAGGTCAGGGAAATGTCAGGGAATTTCAGATTTTTTAGCAAAATGTCAGGGAAAATGAAATTTTCTGAAAACGTCAGGGAAAATCATTGAAATGCCAAAAAAAGACACCTGTTTTCTTTCAAAAAGTCTGTATTTTATCATGATTCTAAGGGAGAAAAAAACTAAATCCTCAAAAAGGAGGGGACAAAAATTTTGCGCGCACGCGATACACAAAAACCCCTCTTGTTAGATAATGACCACTCGCAAAGTAGAAGATAACGTTATAAGGAGTGCATATTCATAGTTGGAGGGCATTTAAAAACATGGGGTTTATGTCGCGATTGTCAGGGAAATTTGATATTACGTCATGGAAATGTTAGGGAAAAGTTAGGGAATTTAAAACTACCTTTTCCGTGGCAACCCTGTTCTAGAATACCTAAATGTCCATATTGCACTGGAGATACAGATATATAGCAGATGTACACAGAAGTTGTCAGGCACCAGTGTAGGGGAGACACACTGTAAGGGCTGCAGCAAGCGGCACTTTAATATCCATCCCCCACAACCTGTTGGACTCAATACAGAGTCAATAAAAGATGCAGAGGCCTTGGCCGGGGTCCTGTTTAGACCCCCTCCCGGCCCCTCACAAGGCACCGCACTTCCGATTGCCGCAGAGGTTGGCACCGGACTAACAGCTCTGGCAGCTCTAACAACATGGCAGCAGGCCAGCGGGTCTGTGTGTAGCCCTTAACCCTCTAAGGACGACATGTCGCTAAAAGTTGTTGTCCTGATGCACCAAGGCAGCCGCGGCGAGTATCTGGCAGCCTTGGCAAGCATCTATCCTACATTGGATACACTGTATAGGGAACAGAGCAGTGTTGGAGTTGGGTCTGAGACTGCTGCAATGCTGCATTGGTGCATTATGCAGACCCTTTGGGAGGGTCAGCATGGTGCTTGGATACAACACTGTCACTGCAGACTCATCAGGTTGCATGCGGACATTTCAGGAGTCTACCAGTTCTGTAGAGTCGGGTTCTGGCCGTGTGACGAGTACAGGCGGTGGAAAATGTTAGTGTGAGGACAGAAAGTGGTGTTGGACCAGGCCAGTTTCAAAGTGAGTAGCACAAATAGTGGGGTTGGACCAGGCCAGTTTCAAAGTGAGTAGCACAGAAAGTGGGGTTGGACCAGGCCAGTTTCAAAGTGAGTAGCACAGAAAGTGGGGTTGGACCAGGCTACTTTCAAAGTGAGTAGTACAGAAAGTGGGGGTAGGACCAGGCTACTTTCCATGTGAGTAGCACAGAAAGTGGGGGTGTGACCAGGCTACTTTCTATGTGAGTAGTACAGAAAGTGGGGGTGTGACCAGGCTACTTTCCATGTGAGTAGGACAGAAAGTGGGTGTGTGACCAGGCTACTTTCCATGTGAGTAGGACAGAAAGTGGGGGTGTGACCAGGCTACTTTCCATGTGAGTAGGACAGAAAGTGGGGGTGTGACCAGGCTACTTTCCATGTGAGTAGGACAGAAAGTGGGGGTGTGACCAGGCTACTTTCCATGTGAGTAGTACAGAAAGTGGGGGTGTGACCAGGCTACTTTCCCTGTGAGTAGCACAGAAAGTGGGGGTGTGACCAGGCTACTTTCCATGTGAGTAGCACAGAAAGTGGGCGTGTGACCAGGCTACTTTCCATGTGAGTAGTACAGAAAGTGGGGGTGTGACCAGGCTACTTTCAAAGTGAGTAGCACAGAAAGTGGGCGTGTGACCAGGCTACTTTCCATGTGAGTAGTACAGAAAGTGGGGTTGGACCAGGCTACTTTCCATGTGAGTAGCACAGAAAGTGGGAGTGTGACCAGGCTACTTTCAATGTGAGTAGTACAGAAAGTGGGCGTGTGACCAGGCTACTTTCAACGTGAGTAGTACAGAAAGTGGGCGTGTGACCAGGCTACTTTCAAAGTGAGTAGTACAGAAAGTGGGGTGTGACCAGGCTACTTTCCATGTGAGTAGTACAGAAAGTGGGCATGTGACCAGGCTACTTTCCATGTGAGTAGTACAGAAAGTGGGGGTAGGACCAGGCTACTTTCCATGTGAGTAGTACAGAAAGTGGGCGTGTGACCAGGCTACTTTCCATGTGAGTAGTACAGAAAGTGGGCGTGTGACCAGGCTACTTTCCATGTGAGTAGTACAGAAAGTGGGCGTGTGACCAGGCTACTTTCCATGTGAGTAGTACAGAAAGTGGGGGTGTGACCAGGCTACTTTCCATGTGAGTAGTACAGAAAGTGGGCGTGTGACCAGGCTACTTTCCATGTGAGTAGTACAGAAAGTGGGGGTAGGACCAGGCTACTTTTAAAGTGAGTAGTACAGAAAGTGGGCGTGTGACCAGGCTACTTTCCATGTGAGTAGTACAGAAAGTGGGGCGGTGACCAGGCTACTTTCAATGTGAGTAGTACAGAAAGTGGGGGTTGGACCAGGCTACTTTCAAAGTGAGTAGTACAGAAAGTGGGCATGTGACCAGGCTACTTTCCATGTGAGTAGCACAGAAAGTGGGGCGGTGACCAGGCTACTTTCCATGTGAGTAGTACAGAAAGTGGGGGTAGGACCAGGCTACTTTCCATGTGAGTAGCACAGAAAGTGGGCGTGTGACCAGGCTACTTTCCATGTGAGTAGCACAGAAAGTTGGGGTAGGACCAGGCTACTTTCCACGTGAGTAGCACAGAAAGTGGGGGTGTGACCAGGCTACTTTCAATGTGAGTAGCACAGAAAGTGGGGTTGGACCAGGCTACTTTCAAAGTGAGTAGTACAGAAAGTGGGGCTGTGACCAGGCTACTTTCCATGTGAGTAGGACAGAAAGTGGGGGTGTGACCAGGCTACTTTCCATGTGAGTAGTACAGAAAGTGGGCGTGTGACCAGGCTACTTTCCATGTGAGTAGCACAGAAAGTGGGGTTGGACCAGGCTACTTTCCATGTGAGTAGTACAGAAAGTGGGGTTGGACCAGGCTACTTTCCATGTGAGTAGCACAGAAAGTGGGGGTGTGACCAGGCTACTTTCCATGTGAGTAGCACAGAAAGTGGGTGTGTTACCAGGCTACTTTCCATGTGAGTAGTACAGAAAGTGGGGGTGTGACCAGGCTACTTTCCATGTGAGTAGTACAGAAAGTGGGCGTGTGACCAGGCTACTTTCCATGTGAGTAGCACAGAAAGTGGGGGTTGGACCAGGCTACTTTCCATGTGAGTAGTACAGAAAGTGGGGGTGTGACCAGGCTACTTTCCATGTGAGTAGCACAGAAAGTGGGGGTGTGACCAGGCTACTTTCAAAGTGAGTAGCACAGAAAGTGGGGGTGTGACCAGGCTACTTTCCATGTGAGTAGTACAGAAAGTGGGGTTGGACCAGGCTACTTTCCATGTGAGTAGCACAGAAAGTGGGGTTGGACCAGGCTACTTTCCATGTGAGTAGCACAGAAAGTGGGGTTGGACCAGGCTACTTTCCATGTGAGTAGCACAGAAAGTGGGGTTGGACCAGGCTACTTTCCATGTGAGTAGTACAGAAAGTGGGGGTGTGACCAGGCTACTTTCCATGTCAGTAGCACAGAAAGTGGGGGTAGGGTCAGGCTGGTAGGCTGGGCTTTAAGCTGGACATTACCTGGTCATTGTATGTTATCAAACACCACTGTTACCCTCTAGTTACCCTGTGTTATCATAATGCCACTGTAACCCTTTAGCCCGGTCAGGCAGGTAGGCTAGACCCTAACCCGGTCTTTGCCCTATGTTATCATCGCGCCACTGTTACCCTCTAAACCGGTCATTGCTCTATGTTATAGTGCCCCTTTAAGCCTTAACCTGACATCCATAAGTGGCTGTGGCTGCTGGGAATAGTGCATTGTGGGTAGTTACGCTAGGTGAGAGGTAGTCCATCCATTCTCCTGTCCCTCCCACCGGTCACTACTTAGCCCGGGCCCCCCCCCTCCCCCCGGCCCCTACTCACCCCGTCCCTAACACTCAATTACTGGGAGTGACATGCAAGGTCTCCTAACGAAGCGGCCATCTTGTCTCCCTGAGGACGGCGCTGGTTCCTGTAGAGTGTCATCAGCGCGGCAACCAGCGAGGGAACCATAAGTGGCTGTATGAGTGCACCTGCACTTAAAATGTCCTGTTAGCCCTGGGCTTATTCAGAGCCCTGTGCTTATTTGAGGCCTTTGATGGGGCACTTTTAAGCACTTACTACTTATAGCTTTAAACGGGACCTGCAGTCCTCTGCATTTAAACGTGAAAATTAAGGTAAACCGTTAAGAGAGTACATAACATTTTTTTCTGCATGATGCATGAATGCATAGGTGTAACTGTCCAGTGCTTCATTCCTGCATCATGCCTACCCTGTGTGAGTGTATCAGAGTCCAGCTGCATTCCTGCATCATGCCTACCCTGTGGGAGTGTATCACCAGGTTGCCTGGTTACATCCCTGTAGGAGACAGACGCAGGTGCAGGATCTATTTATATCCACTTCCTGCCGCACGGCATTCTGGGTAGGAGTCAGGTGCAGTCACGCCCCCTGCCGGGCTGACGGAGCACCAACATGCGGCCAGACATGGGGCTGAATAATACCCTGTAAGGCCGCATAGTGCTTTAAAAATAACCCTGTAAGGGCCGCATAGTGCTTTAATAATATTCCTGTAAGGGCCGCATAGTGCTGTAATAATATTCCTGTAAGGGCCGCATAGTGCTGTAATAATAACCCTGTAAGGGCGGCATAGTGCTGTAATAATAACCCTGTAAGGGCCGCATAGTGCTGTAATAATAACCCTGTAAGGGCCGCATAGTGCTGTAATAATAACCCTGTAAGGGCCGCATAGTGCTTTAATAATAATCCTGTAAGGGCCGCATAGTGCTTTAATAATAATCCTGTAAGGGCCGCATAGTGCTTTAATAATAACCCTGTAAGGGCCGCATAGTGCTGTAATAATAACCCTGTAAGGGCCGCATGATGCTTTAATGATAACCCTGTAAGGGCCGCATAGTGCTTTAATAATAACCCTGTAAGGGCCGCATAGTGCTTTAATAATAACCCTTTCAGGGCCGCATAGTGCTTTAATTATAACCCTGTAAGGGCCGCATAGTGCTTTAATAATAATCCTGTAAGGGCCGCATAGTGCTTTAATAATAATCCTGTAAGGGCCGCATAGTGCTTTAATAATAACCCTGTAAGTAGTATAGTATGTATCGGAACGGGACTATAGTTAAGTACTGTTTATTACTCAATCGACATGCAGCCAATCAGAGGCCTCCATTTGGTCACGTGACCCGTTGCCATGGTAACGTGACCTACTTAGGGCTCTCAGCCAATCAGAAGCCAGCATTCTGGGTGACCTACTGACCTACTTAGAAGCTCTCAGCCAATGAGAGGCTGGCATTCTGGTAACTATGGTAACGTGACCTACTTACGTCACGTGACCTACTTAGGCTCAGCCAATCAGAAGCCGGCATTCTGGTAACTAGGGTAACGTGA
Organism: Harmothoe impar; assembly: GCA_947462335.1. Taxonomy (NCBI): domain Eukaryota; kingdom Metazoa; phylum Annelida; class Polychaeta; order Phyllodocida; family Polynoidae; genus Harmothoe; species Harmothoe impar. The sequence continues at coordinate 864,629 of OX381710.1, forward strand.
CCTACTTAGGGTTTGTTTGTAAACAACACCACGTGGCTCTCTTGTTTGTAAACAACACCACGTGACACGTGACTGTTTGTAAACAAACAACGTATATATAGAAAAAAACACAACAAGTTCCATCTTATGTTAAAATTATATTTTCGAATAAAAAAGCACATCTGTAACAGCGTCTATGTGTAACTACGCGCGTTTTCATTCAAACACTATAACACTATCATACCGTAGCAGCAGCAGGTAGGACCGGAAGAAAAGCAAGCGCACGAGCAGAAGCGACGACACCATTTGCACCATCCGGCCGTCGCGTTGGTAGCCCTACTACCCGTCGCGCGTTCCACTGGAGCGGCTTTAAGAGTGACAAATGACGATTCTTTGTCGACGCGACTGCTAACATCAGCATCGGCAGCAGCATCGGCAGCATCGGCAGCAGCATCGGCAGCAGCGGCAGCAGCCTCGGCAGCAGCGGTAGCAGCAGTAGCAGCAGCGGCAGCAGCAGTAGCGTGAGCATTAGCAACAACAGCAGCAGCGACAGTAGCAAGGGCGGCAGAGCGGGCACTAGTAGCGTTATCAGCGGCGTCATTGGCAGCCGCAACAGCATCAGCAGCAGCAGCGTCGGCATCGGTGGCATGAGTAGCTGCATCGGCGGCAGCAACAGCAGCAGTCACAGCCGCAGCGGCAACAACAACAACGTCATCACGACCCGCGTCACTAACAGCCGCAGTAAATGCAGCAGTAGCACGCTGAGCAGCACTAGCAGCAGCAGTAGCAGAGGCTACAGCATCAGCTTCACATTCGCGCGCCGCTTCGTCATTCCGCTTCATGTCACGGTAGCAACTTTCCATCACGAGGATCTGCAAATTGAGGCGCGGTGCTGGTGGTGGTAGTAGTAGTAGTAGTAGTAGTAGTAGTAGTAGTAGTAGTAGTAGTAGCGTGAACGATGATGACGATGCTGAATGGGGTTTCACTCCCCTTATATACCCTTACGCCCCGCTTTTTTTTCAAGCCACCGGCCAGCTGCCCCTTCACGGCAGGTCTTTAGATCAGCCTTAAGTCGCTTACTACGTGGCTCATCATCCCTCTAATCGCATTTTCCAGCCGCCGGCCGGCTGTCTGCTGATGACAGGCGAGGGTGATTTGTTTTTTCTTTAGATATAAGCCGCTTACCACACGCGCACCCTCTAGTCACAGACAGAGTGACAGAAAGGGAGGGGGTCGCTTTGTTCACGCTACCTGTAGTTGTTTTTTCTATACACACGCTGAGCCCATGACCCGTTAATCCTTTATACAGGTAACACGCGTTCAACTAATTACCCTATTGTATGACAGTCGGTACACGGATTTAATTTTAAACCGCCTTCCCATCTGGGATCCATGTCTGGCGGGGTGGAAGGATCCAGCTGAAAAGTGTGATTAGGGCTTTTGTTTCTCTTATGATAGCAGCAGGTCAGCATGCGACAGCTGAAAATGTCAGACTCGCCGCGCCTATAAAAGCCTGAGATGCGTCTCTCTCTCTTTCCACACGCCCTTCTACTACCATCGCCGCCGACACCGCCACCGCCCATCGCCAGCCGACCGCCGCCACCGCCTGCAGACACCGTCATCACGCCGGCAGGGAATTTCGAGCTGAGTCTGCTTATTGCTTATTTTTTTTCTTTGAGCTTTTTTATTTTCACTCAGTCTTTTTTTTGTTTCGGAGGAAAGAAATATGGCACTGCAGAGGGCGCGAGTTTCTAAAAGACGGTCGCGCGAACAAAGCGCCCTCCTCCTCAACTGCCCGGCTATTTTTTTATCTCAAAAGAGAGAGCGTCACGTAGTTGAGGTTCACGCTTCTTTGGAAGCGTACAAAATTCTCGAGAAAAGCAAAGCCGCAAAGCGTCGTTATACAAGAGCGGAAAAGGAAAACGTAGCGGCATGGCCGAGAGCCGTCTTCTCAGAACCGTATTTACTCTACCGTTGCATAATATCCGCTCTCAGCGCCCCCACTCGTTGGGCGTTTCATGAACAGAAAGAGCGCCGCCACTCTCCTCACCCCGCCTCTTCTTATATAGTGAGAATAAGCGCTATGAAACGATTCCGCAAACCGATCGGATTCTTGGGAGTGACTGCAGCTCCCACTCGGTGGGCGCGCGTTGTGGCCGACGTGAACACGGTAACTAAAAGTTTCGACGTCGTCACTTGTTATCCCGCTTATTGCAACGCAGCCGAATGGAAGAAGATAGGGACGCACTATTTCATACCATACGCACCGATATGTGTTTGTCACCGCCGCGATCACACGCCTTATTGCTTTTTCGAGACGATCCTGTCACAACACAGAAATAGAAAAGAAAGCGGCAAAGCGACGAGCTTTGCCTAAAAAAAAATTAATCTGCGCTTTTCTCCTCCTCCTCCTCCTCTTCCTCCTCCTCCTCCTCCTCCTCTTCCTCCTCTCTCTCTTCTTTTTTTTAAAAAATAAATATTTGTATCAGACTCCTCTGGAGTCTGATACAAAACATTTATGACTATTGAGTGAAAATAGAATTTTATCGCAAAAAATAAAAAAGAAAAAAAAGACACTTCTGCCACCGCTACTGTGACACCGGCCGGAATCAATAAAAAGGTCGGCGGACTTTTCTCCACAACCATTCACCACCGACCGTTCGAGTGAGAAACACAGCAGACAGTCACACACACAACCGCTCTCTGACGCGTCCTGAAAAATGTCCAGTAGTAAAAGCAAACTCTTCACAGAAATTCATTTCGACGCTCGACTACAAGGACCCTTTAGTTGTATCATTAGCGGTCCGTCGGGTTGTGGAAAATCGCGCTTGGTGGATCAATTTCTGAGCGACGTGAACAATTTGGTCACGCCGCCGGTGGAAAAGACTTTTTACCATTACGGCGAGTGGCAACCTCTGTTTGAAAAAATGGCAAATCGGTACGGTGTGGAATTCAGAGAAGGTCTTCCTAGCAAAGAGTCTATAGCGGGAGACGTGGAAGTAGCAGAAGACGCTGTACGACCCCACACTCTACTGATATTGGACGATCTGATGAGCAGTTCCAATCAGCAAGTGGTAGCCGACATCTTTACTAAATACTCGCATCACTGGAACGTGAGCGTCATATACATCACTCAGAACCTCTTCCAGAAATCACCCGACTTTCGAACTATGAGTCTGAACGCTCACTACATGATCGTTTTCAAGAACCCGCGCGACATGGGGCAAATAGCTAGTCTGTCTCGCCAGGTGTTTCCGTCCAACGCGGCGGCCCTCTCTAGTATATTTACCCATGAACTCAAGCGACCTCACTCATACCTCCTCCTGGACTTCAAGCAGTCAACACCTGACGATCTGAGAATACGCTCCTCTTTGACGGCCATACACTCTCAGCTAGTGTTCGTACCGCTAGACAAAAAAAAGAACAACAGAAAGCAGTAGCAAAAAAAAAAAAAAAAAAAAAATGTCTTCTCATCTACTCGAAAGACACTTTGGTACTCTCAAGCACTTAGCTAAGTGCTCGCCAAAGGACTGCTCGCATCTAATAGACTCTAGAAGCGACGAGCTGATCGCAGCGTTGAGTGAGATCTGTCACAATTTACTGGTAGGGAACATCCCGCTCAGCGACAAACAACTGGACAAGCTTCGAGAATCGGCTGACGTGTTGAGGGAGGTCGGCAAAAAATCTACGCCCATCAAAAAAAAGAGACGCGTCTTGGTACAAGAGGGAGGTTTCCTCATTCCGGCTCTCATAGGGATGGCCTTACCGCTTATAAAGAGCATTCTCCGTATATGAGACACGTCATTCGACACCTACTCGCCGACAGCACCACCACTACCGCCACCACCAGCGTCATTGCCACCGGCGTCCCCATGACGGACTCAGAGCAGCAACAACACTACAAACGTTTAGCGCTCGTGGATCCTGAGACGCTCTACAAATCATCACGAGCAGGTCTACTTCATCATGTGCCCGCTGCTGCTGCTACTACTAGCGCTGCTACTACTGCAGTCGCTGCTGCTAGTACTTCTACTGCTCCAAACCTTCCTCCTCTTCCTGATGAGCGCACTGAAAAGAACGAGAGTTCTGTCCTGCCACCGCCGCCCGCCTACCCGCCGACATGGCCTATTACCACAAGCAGGCAGAGCAGTCCCTTCATCCCGACGCGGCCTTGCACCAGGTGCTACAGTTTATCTACAGGGACTTGGATTTAGTGTTGAACGACCCCACTTTGGAATCGCGCGAGAAAATGTTGAAATACCGAAGGTTGTTGAATAGATTGCAATTTTTTCTCGCGAATCCCCACAACAGCAACATCTCTTCGTCCTACTCTTCTTCGCCCCCGGCTCACCTCCGTCAGTCTGCTGAAGAGGCCAGCGCGTCCCTACTCGAGCGGTTGGCGAACCAAGTTCCCAAGAGGAGTCGCCGCCGGACCGTGGAGCTGTACAAACAATTGGAGAAATCCGGAGTGATCAAGTGGAACGAGGACGGGGCGGTGCGCGAGATGTCGGGTCGGAGAATACCACCTGAGCATCGCATCAACATAGTGGACTTACTGAACGACGCCGCCAGGTTCAGGAAGACGGCGCCCAGACCGGCGGGCTACTCGCCGTTCACGAAAGCGCTGCGCGAAGCGGTTCCCACCACAGACGCCTTGATCGGAAACCATCTGTATAAAGCGAGCGGACCTGGCCAAAGTTTGGACACACGGCTTGCTGACAGAGGTCGGAAACGACCGAGCTTCGAATCGGAAGAAGGAGAAGCAGCAGCAGCAGTAGCAGCAGCAGACTCTTCTCTGCAGGTGGTGGACGATCAATCCTCTGACGACGAGGAGGACGACCGTGAACTTTTCCAAACTCCGACTTCCTATAGGAGCGCGCCGCGTAGTAAGAAAAGGAAAGCGCGCAACCGCCTAGCGGCGAGCTCGTCTTTCACGCCCTCAAGAGACCCGCGATGGGCAAACCAGTGAAGAGACTGACCAAGAAGGAAAAAGAAAAGAAGCGCGTAGTAGCTAGATATACCGACGTCAAAGCGCCCTCCAGTTTCACTAGCGTGACTAAACTCCAGAAACAGCATTTTCGCCACCTGAACCCGGCCGTCATCCGAGATGCTTTAGTGTCGCTGGACGCCTACACTAAACATAAACCCATTCGGAGAAAATTCGCAAGGAACAAGACTATAACCGGCGCAATCGATCAGCAGTGGCAGATAGATCTGATGGACATGCAAGCTTTGGCGTCTCACAACGACCGCTTCCGGTACGTGGTGACGGCGATCGACGTTTTCTCTAGGTACGCGTGGGCCGTTCCCATTAAATCCAAGAGCGGCGCTGATGTCACCGAGGCCTTCCGAGAGATGACAGGCCCTGGCGAGAGACGACCGCGCACTGTTCAGACAGACAAGGGGAAAGAGTTTTTGAACAAGATCTTTCAAGATCACTTGAAGAGCGAGGGCATAGAGTTCTTCACTGGCGAGAACGACGACATCAAAGCTAGTCTAGTGGAGCGCTTGAACAGCAGTCTGAAGGAGAAGCTGTGGCGTTATTTCACACACAAGCGCACGTATCGCTACGTAGACGTGCTGCACCATGTAGTGTCTTCTTACAATCGCACTCACCACAAGACGTTGAAAATGGCGCCGGCTCAAGTCAGCTCGGAAAACAGCGAAACAGTTTTCTACCGACAAGATCTCCCAACTAACAAACAAATCGACGAAATATGGAAAAAAGAAGAAAAAAACAAAGACGTCCGCCGTCGACGTCATCGCTCCGGGTGACAGAGTGAGGATGTTGAGAACCAAAGGCGCCTTCGACAAAGGGTACGAGGGAAACTGGCGCGAGGAAGTGGTGGACGTTGCTAACACGTTGGGAAGCAGAGGGTTCGAGCTGAAAGACGACAAGGGCGAGGAGATAAAAGGCGTCTTCTACCCGGAAGAGGTTCAGAAGGTGTACAAGAGTCGTTACGACAAGAACTACCTGATAGACGAGGTGTTGCGCCGCAAGACCGTCGACGGTAAAGAGTTAGCTTTCGTACGTTGGTTAGGTTACGACGACAAGTTCAACGAGTGGATCCCCGTCAAAAAAATAACGTAACAAAATGAACATCACTCTACCTAGCAACAGCTCTATGGAGTATTATCCTGACAACAGCTTGACGTCTTTCCGAACTCACTTCGACTCGCCGCTCCTTCTGCCCGAAGCGTACGAAGCGGCTCTGACTGAGATCATCCTCCCTACAGAATGGACTAACGTGCACGACGACGACTTGATCATCGTTGTTCCTCTGCGCACCAAAGGTTCGCTAGAGGAGGCGATCCAGGTTTTAAAAGAAACTAATTTCTCCGAAGGAAAAAAACCACAGGTAGACTGGAAGAGAATGAAAAACGCGAACGGTCTGAGCAAGCTAACGTTCAGCTCAAAATTCCCGCTGAACTGGAAGGAAGCGAGCTATGTAACGGTGGAAGAGATATCAGACACGTCGGAAGAGCAGCAATTGAAACCGGAAACAAAAAGGTTCAAGAGAGAGGTCGACTTGAGACAGACGAATGCCGTATACAAGCAGTTCTTGTCCCCGGCGGTGAAGAAGAAGACGATCAGCCATCAAGCAAGACAGATGATCGAAAAGATGGAGAAGGACATGGGAGTGCGCAGTTTCATGCCAAACATATTCGAGATACCTCCTATTTTCACCGGAAGCAACCACACCCTAATCGAGCGCTTGAGTGAGACGTTGCGAGATGACAGACTAGAGGGCGACAGCTTCTTGCTCAAACCGATGCGGATCTTATCGTACGACGCCAAGACGAAACGCGTCACCATCAAACCGCCGAGACACTGTGCTGTCCTGCTGAGTCAGCATCTCGCATGCGTTCTAGGCTTCGGAGAGAAGACGTGTTTCGCGTCGCCGACTACCGGCGCCTACTCGATGGATGTTTACGGGGACGTGCACTCTGTGTACATATACACCGACATGATCCAGGAGAGACGTGTGGGCGACATGCAAGTGCCGCTGTTGCGCTGCGTGGCGGTGGACAGAGGCGGAAAGCGTCGAGGTGGCGTGCAAGCTATCAGTTTTCCCCATTTGGATTATTTCCCCTTGAAATCCAAGAGGTTTACCGAGGTCGGCATCTATTTAAGAGACCGATCCGGTCATTCCATCCCATTCGGTAGAGGCGAGGTGACCGCGACACTTCATCTGAGACCTATTGAGCGCTGAAAGAGAAGAAAATGATGCGTCAACGCGTTCCGTACTTTCCACCCAGGCGCACCGACTTCGGCAGAGGGTACAGCGATTACTACAACGCGCAGCTGGGCAACGGCGTGACCGTGTACAGCGGGCGCTCTTTCCAGAGCGGGCACGGTTTGGGCGGCGCTCTGTTAGGTCTGATGCGCTCGGCTACCCCGCTATTGAAGTCGGTGGGAAAAACGCTGCTCCGCGCCGGTGTGGGCGTAGCTAAAGATGTGCTGGCGGGTCGGACTTTAAAGAGCAGCGTGAAAGACCGAGGCGCAGGCGCTCTGAAGAGACTGGCGAGTACGGCGTTCTCGGGAGGAAAGACGCCTGTCGCGTCTAAGAAAGGGTCGAAACGTCGTCGTGGGCATTCCCCTCAGACGGGCGGTGGCTCTTGCAAGAGACGTAGAGGGGATGTATTCGACCGGTAAGCGCCTAGGCGTTCAGGTATAAATAAAAAGACTGGAGGCGGTCGGCGTCAGTCTGTCGGCCGCGTGAAGAGAGAACACAATGGCTTACGTACACGAGAGCAGTAACGAGTGCGCGCTCTCTGAGCTCGACCTGCACACCGTAGCGCCGACTCAGACTACTATCTTAAAGTCGTCTTTCCTGGGGATAGAAACAAAAAACTCTTTAGAGGATGGAGGTAACATAAATTTCACCATCAACAAGTCGCAAGAGTACACAGACCTCAACGAGAATTACCTTCATCTGGAATGTCAAGTGCTGAAAGCGAACGGAACGGCGATCGATGACACCGACGCAGTAGCTCCGGTGAACAACTTGGCTCACTCGCTCTTCAAAGACGTGCAAGTCTCCATCGGCGGTTTCAAAGTGTCTGGCAACACCGAGACCTACCCTTACCGAGCTTACTTGGAAGGGTTACTCAACTACAACAAAGACGTGAAGGACGGCGTCATGAGCGCCCAGGGGTGGCATGAAGATACGCCCGGTCAGTTTGACACGTTGACTGACGCGAATGCGGGGTACAAAGCGCGCAAGAAGCTAATCTCCAACAAGCGCTTTTCGCTGATGGCGCGACTGCACTTTGACCTGGCTCATCAACCGAAGCTCATCGTTGGAGAGACGGAAATCAATCTCACTCTGAAACAGGCGGCGCCCTCTTTCTATCTGATGTGCGCCGCTGACGCAGGCTACAGCTTGAAGATCTACAAAGCAAAGCTCTACGTGCGACGCGTGTTGGTGGCGGACGCTGTAGCGGAAACGCACGAGAGAGCGGTGATAGAACACGGACCCTTCGACTACCCGGTGAACAGAGTGGAAGTGACGACGTACGCCATCCCTCAAGGTAACAGAGATCACAGCTACACGCACTCCAACACAGGCCAGCTTCCCAAGTCGATGATGATTTGCTTCCTGGACCACGACGCCTTCAACGGTAGCTTCACCAAGAACCCGTTCGAGATGAAGCATTACGACATCAGCTCGCTTCAAGTGATAGTGAACGATCAGAAAGTGCCGAACGACGCGTATGTGCCCGACTTTAAGACCAAAGCGGCCGTGAGAGAGTACTTGGCGCTACACACGGAAACGGGGATGTACGAAGGCGCGCGCTCCTGCGGTATTTCATACGATCAATTCCTGAACGGTTACACGGTGTTCCCCCTCGACTTAACCCCAGACAGATCGCACGACGGGTGTCGCGTGAACCTTATAAGAGCGGGTCAGCTGAGGGTGGAAGTCAGTTTCCGCTCGGCGCTAGTAGCGACAACAACCGTGCTGCTCTACTTGGTGTACGACAACGTCGTCGAGCTGACCCGAGATCGACACCCCATCACCGACTACCACATGAACTGAAGACAAGACCGCGGTACTTGGCGTATCGTATGAACACGCTTGAAATAAGCAGAGTGTTGCAGGAAAACGTTCACACAAAACATCGTTTCCTGGGCGTTTTCTCTTGTGACACTATTCCGAAGCACCCTATCAAAGACACTTGTTTCGTGAGCAACACAGATCCGCAACATTTACCAGGTCAGCATTGGGTGGCGTTTTACGTGTCGAGCACGGGTGAAGTGTACTACTTTGATTCTTTCGGCTTACCGCCGCTGAGTGCGGAGTTCTTGTCCTTCGTGGAACGCTCTGCTCCGTTCAAGTGGCAAAGAAACCGCATTCAACTACAAGACACTTCTGCTGTCACCTGTGGACCTCATTGCGTTCATTTCCTAATTGAAGCATGTCGAACAAGAAACCCCAAGAAGTGCGTCATGCGCATGAGCAGAATCCCAAAGCTGAGCGACCGGGTCGTGAGTCAGAAGCTATCGATGATGCTGTTGTGACGGGTTGTTGCGATGGCGGCCGTTTCATGGAAGCAAAGATTCTCTGCCTTGCCGAAATGGTGTTGGATTTATCCAAAGTCGTGCAATGTCTATTGGAGAGAACTCGTCCGGGGTGTGGTGGTGCGAGTGACGGCGGCGTGAGACTTTGCGGCCTGTTGAGTTGCTGCAAATCGAAGAAGCAAGCTAAAAAAGCATAAACTTGTGTGTTTTTTCTGATTGAAATGAAAATAAAGAATAAAATGAAAAGAAAAGAAATTATCTTGTTGTGTTCTTATTTCTATAATACAAGCTACATAACTTTTTTTTTTTTTTTTTTTTCGTTTGTTTGTTTACAAACAGTCACGTGTCACGTGGTGTTGTTTACAAACAAGAGAGCCACGTGGTGTTGTTTACAAACAAACCCTAAGTAGGTCACGTTACCCTAGTTACCAGAATGCCGGCTTCTGATTGGCTGAGCCGAAGTAGGTCACGTGACGTAATTAGGTCACGTTACCATGGTTACCAGAATGCCGGCCTCTGATTGGCTGAGAGCTTCTAAGTAGGTCAGTAGGTCACCCAGAATGCTGGCTTCTGATTGGCTGAGAGCCCTAAGTAGGTCACGTTACCATGGCAACGGGTCACGTGACCAAATGGAGGCCTCTGATTGGCTGCATATCGATTGAGTAATAAACAGTACTTAACTATAGTCCCGTTCCGATACATACTATACTACTCCTGTAAGGGCCGCATAGTGCTGTAATAATAATCCTGTAAGGGCCGCATAGTGCTTTAATAATAATCCTGTAAGGGCCGCATAGTGCTTTAATAATAATCCTGTAAGGGCCGCATAGTGCTTTAATAATAACCCTGTAAGGCCGCATAGTGCTGTAATAATAACCATGTAAGGGCCGCATAGTGCTTTAAGGGGCGATGAGCTTGGTCGTCATGATGCAGGAATGCAACCCTGGGGAGTAAATCGCGAGAACAGCATCTGCGCAGCATGCTGACCCTGCGGGGTTCATACACTTCATGATACAATCACAGAAGGGTAAAGGGGTGGGTAGGGGTCACGTTGCAGGAAGCTCGTGAAGGGCAGGTCTATAAAGGCCACATAAAGGGATCCGGTTTGTTATCGATACCGGGTATTTCTCATACAACTCTAGAGTCAGGGCTGGAGCTGGGGCTGGGGGTTAGGGGCTTATACTGTCAGTGCGTTAGATAAGGAGGGGGAGGGGGTCACATGGGGGAAGCTCTCTGAGGGTCAGGTTTATAAAGGACACGTAAAGGGGTCCTGTGTGTTATTGATGGCCGTCAGGGGGCGGTAAGGTCTGTGACAGCATCAACCTAATGATTACAAAAACTCACATAAGCCCTATACCTCGACTTTGGGCCGACCCTATAAGCAACAGTGGCGATATGACAGGCGTTTTTAGCCGTTGCTTCTATGTGAGATTTTCGGTATTGAGAATTAAAACAAAATCATTCCAGGCCTTCACTTCAGATAAAGACGGGTGCTGTGGTTGAAGAATGGAGGGGCCGTATAGTCTGTGGTATCATCAAACTGCTCAGACGGTGTGTGTGGGGGGGGGGGGGTGGAGTTATGGGGGTGGGATGTTTCCGTCCACTGTCCTGGGAAGGCAGCACTTGTATTATACGCACACATACCGGTATTGGTGGAGGGGGGCTGTTAGTTATGGGAGGTGCTCTGCTAGAGGCCGCGGCATGCCATTTGTCATGTACACAAGGATAACAATGACAAAAGCACCACGATAATCAGCCCCGCGGCTGTGGGGACAGTTAAGGTCGGTGGGTGGGGGCTGGGGTAGAGTTATGATGGGTTGGATGTCTCCGTGCAGTGTGTGTAAGATACATCTAGGGTCGGTCACCGCCAATATTATACACAGATACTGACAGTGTGTAGTGTGTGTGTATGTGTGTGTGTGTACAGGGGGGGGGGGGGGGGTTAGAGAGTGATCATCTTCCAACAACAAGGGAGGGTGGAATTTCTTTCTTTTTTTGGGGTGGGGGGGGGGGGGGCAAAGAAATTTGGAACCCTGTTGAGGGTGGGGAGGACAAAGAAATTCACCCCTTTTTGGCGAAAAAGCCGGCGTTACTATAGGTCAAAGGGGTCGGCCAAGGTAGGTATTTTACTGTTGGGGGCGGGGGAGGGGGCGAGACATTTTCACGAAATTCCACCACATCCCCGTTGTTAAAAAATGTCCATTCCCTGGTGGGTCGGGCGCTGTGAGAGGTTATGGCCGGCTATGTATCATGTAAACAGACCGAACAATGACATGGCACGGGGACTAGAGGACTGCTGATACTCACCAGGGGCTACCCAGGCAGGACTACACAGGGTATGGAGGGACAGGACAGCACTCAAAAAGTAAACTTGTCTCCAAGTGACGGTCATAAAATAAACAAGTCAAAAACCCGTCTGACTGACAAGAAAGCGGTCTGCTAGCTGGAGATAGAAGACCCACTTGGCATGTGCCAGCCTAAAACCCGACATTTGCCAGCTCCAGATTCTATTTGTGGGATGGTAACCTGATAGGTTAGACAACTTTTGACTCGTTTATTTTATGATAGTCACTTCAACGAGTCTGGAGACAAGTTTACTTTTTCAGTGAGTGCTGGAGATGGGTAGGACGGACTCACAGCGTTATGATGATTAGGATGTAGGGGTATATAGCCAGCCAAGTGGTCGTGGGGACTGATAGCGTTAGGGTGCATGGTGGCTGGAGTTATGATGGGCTGGCTGTTTCCGTGCACTGTGTCTAGATATATGAGGGGTCGGTCACCGCCAATATTATTCACTTAGATAGTAGCACCAAGGTTAGTGTGGGGATTGTATCCTGTAACTTAGCGGCGCTGCATTGGTGCAACATATTGACACACAAATGTTTCTAATGACGTTTCGCTTACTACCACTAACCGAATTTTTAGCAAAATCTAGGGTAACCACCCCCCGGAGTAAAGATTTTCTGCCCAATATTGACACACAACCCCGTTAGCTGGACATGTCGCATATCTGCAGTACTGCCGAGTAACTCCAAGCACCATGGCTTATACACTTCTCTCAAAGGTGTGTGGTTGGCATCAATAGTAGTAGTTTTAGTTTGAAACCTCGCCTAGAATTTTGCAGGTTACTTAGGCGGCTAATGTCATATTTTAGTGACATGCCGCCCTTAAAGGGTTAAGACGCTGTGCCGCCTTTAAAGGGTTAACCGACCTCAGCCTGGCCCTGAATGCGCCTCCCTGCTGACTCAGCAGTATTGGTGCTGTCTGTGTTGGACCCAGTCTGTGTATGGTCAGTGTGTTGGACCCAGTCTGTGTATGGTCAGTGTGTTGGACCCAGTCTGTGTATGGTCAGTGTGTTGGACCCAGTCTGTGTATGGTCAGTGTGTTGGACCCAGTCTGTGTATGGTCAGTGTGTTGGACCCAGTCTGTGTATGGTCAGTGTGTTGGACCCAGTCTGTGTATGGTCAGTGTGTTGGACCCAGTCTCTGTATGGTCAGTGTGTTGGACCCAGTCTCTGTATGGTCAGTGTGTTGGACCCAGTCTGTGTATGGTCAGTGTGTTGGACCCAGTCTGTGTATGGTCAGTGTGTTGGACCCAGTCTCTGTATGGTCAGTGTGTTGGACCCAGTCTCTGTATGGTCAGTGTGTTGGACCCAGTCTCTGTATGGTCAGTGTGTTGGACCCAGTCTCTGTATGGTCAGTGTGTTGGACCCAGTCTCTGTATGGTCAGTGTGTTGGACCCAGTCTCTGTATGGTCAGTGTGTTGGACCCAGTCTCTGTATGGTCAGTGTGTTGGACCCAGTCTCTGTATGGTCAGTGTGTATAGGACTAGCAGCACGGGACAAATACAGCCCAGACTACAAGGACGTCGTGCGGCACACTGAGACGCCGCCAGCTGCTGACTTCACACACCCTACACCGTCCCCTCATACTGCCCTGCTGGTCTGGGAGGCTACAGGGAGGTAGCCCCCCCCCCCCCTTATACATGTATATATATAGTAACTATTGATGACACATGTAAGGGCTGCATAGTGATTTAACATGCTTTGGTCGCCATGATGCCTAAAGGCAGCCCTGGTGAGTCTACCGCATCATGCCGATCTTTCCGTGTGTATCGAACTTGCACTGCATGCTATACATTCATGCATCATGATAACAACAACATACTGCATTAATTTATAGTGCTCTGCAGTCCTTAAATGGTTAAGGCGTTACCCTCCCTGCCTCCCCACGCTTAAGGCACTCTGTGGGTTTGTATATAAGCAGCCCTACCCCAGCCTTAAAGCACCCTGCTGCCCTTACAGGGTTAAAGCACCCTGCTGCCCTTACAGGGTTAAAGCGCCCTGCAGCCCTTACAGGGTTAAAGCGCCCTGCTGCCCTTACAGGGTTAAAGCATCGTGCTGCCCTTACAGGGTTAAAGCACCATGCTGCCCTTACAGGGTTAATACCCCCCAGTGTTAAGGTTGGTATAAGTAGCCCCACCCTCCGGCCCTGGAGGCGTCGCTCAATCAGCTCCGACTAATGAAGTTACAGCAGCATTAATTGTAGGCAGGAGGCTGGGCCTGCTCCTGAATTAGAGCTCTGTCTGAAAGTAGGATGAAAGTGTGCCAGGACTGGCGTATAGACGGGGCTGCTGATTAAGGCATGGCTTAATCAGACGGTGCTGTGTTAGATACGGCTTATAGACAGGGCTGTGTGAGACATGGCTTATAGATGGGGCTGTATGAGACATGGCTTATAGATGGGGCTGTGTGGGATATGGCTTATAGACGGGGCTGTGTGAGATATGGCTTATAGACGGTGCAGTGTGAGACATGGCTTATAGACGGTGCTGTGTGAGATATGGCTTATAGACGGGGCTGTGTGAGATATGGCTTATAGACGGGGCTGTGTGAGATATGGCTTATAGACGGGGCTGTGTGAGATATGGCTTATAGACGGGGCTGTGTGAGACATGGCTTATAGATGGGGCTGTATGAGACATGGCTTATAGACGGGGCTGTGTGAGACATGGCTTATAGACGGGGCTGTGTGAGATATGGCTTATAGACAGGGCTGTGTGAGACATGGCTTATAGATGGGGCTGTATGAGACATGGCTTATAGATGGGGCTGTATGAGACATGGCTTATAGACGGGGCTGTGTAAACATGGCTTATAGATGGGGCTGTGTGAGACATGGCTTATAGATGGGGCTGTATGAGATATGGCTTATAGACGGGGCTGTGTAAACATGGCTTATAGATGGGGCTGTGTGAGACATGGCTTATAGACGGGGCTGTGTGAGACATGGCTTATAGACGGGGCTGTGTGAGACATGGCTTATAGACGGGGCTGTGTGAGATATTGCTTATAGACGGGGCTGTGTGAGATATGGCTTATAGACGGGACTGTGTGAGACATGGCTTATAGACGGGGAGGCTGTGTGAGATATGGCTTATAGACGGGGCTGTGTGAGACATGGCTTATAGACGGGGCTGTGTGAGACATGGCTTATAGACGGGGAGGCTGTGTGAGACATGGCTTATAGACGGGGCTGTGTGAGACATGGCTTATAGACGGGGCTGTGGGAGATATGGCTTATAGACGGGGCTGCTGTTTAAAGCATGGCTTATAGACGGGGCTGTGTAAACATGGCTTATAGACGGGGCTGTGTGAGACATGGCTTATAGATGGGGCTGTGTGAGATATGGCTTATAGATGGGGCTGTGTGAGATATGGCTTATAGATGGGGCTGTGTAAACATGGCTTATAGACAGTGCTGTGTGAGATATGGCTTATAGACGGGGCTGTGTGAGACATGGCTTATAGACGGGGCTGTGTGAGATATGGCTTATAGATGGGGCTGTGTGAGACATGGCTTATAGATGGGGCTGTGTGAGACATGGCTTATAGACGGGGCTGTGTGAGATATGGCTTATAGACGGGGCTGTGTGAGATATGGCTTATAGACGGGGCTGTGTGAGATATGGCTTATAGACGGGGCTGTGTGAGATATGGCTTATAGACGGGGCTGTGGGAGATATGGCTTATAGACGGGGCTGCTGTTTAAAGCATGGCTTATAGACGGGGCTGTGTGGGACATGGCTTATAGACGGGGCCGTGTGAGATATGGTTTATAGACGGGGCTGTGTAAACATGGCTTATAGATGGTGCTGTGTGAGACATGGCTTATAGACGGGGCTGTGTGAGACATGGCTTATAGACGGGGCTGTGTGAGACATGGCTTATAGACGGGGCTGTGTGAGACATGGCTTATAGGCCGTGCTAGACAGTGCCTATAACATAGTAGTCCAACGTTCGTAATCACTCGCATACCAAGGGAATATATTTAACAATGCAGTAATGATAACAAATAGTGCCAAATAAAGTGTTCCTCTTTTTTAAAGACAGAAAGCGGGGAGTGTCAGATTGTGTGCAGGTGTCCTGTGTGGGTGTGGGTGGGTGGGGGGGGGGGGTAGGCACCTGTTGGACGGGGCCCAGTCTCTACTGACATCGATATCCGCTGCAGTAGTTACATGAGGCTGACCACCAACATGTCTCACTAATATCCAATATTGCCTCACCACCACTGTGATAATCAGTCAGTTTCCAAAGTGATCAGAAATATTTTGCCCACCCGGGCGTTGTCCTTTTCTGCAGCTAATAGTTTCACTATTTTGACAAAAAGATCTGTCGCCCAAGAGTAGTGTCTGACACAGTACATACATAATTAATCAGAACAGTTCAGTGATATTTATAATACATGACAAATAGCTGCAATGTTGGCACTATTTGTCATGCATTAGTATTTAATAAGAGGCCACCATGTGTGTCCGCGTCTGTCCACTGTCAGGATTTACTGACCAGTTTAGTGTGTACACCTAGGGAGGCATAGCTGCACATTGAGACGGCTGTCAGTAGCACATTGACTATCTAACCAGCCCCTTCATACTTTGTAATATGGATGTCCAATGGTCTCTGTGACACAATGCAGCGTTTCGTGTCCCTCCTGGCCTGTTCCTGCGCACAGTGCCGCACTCACCAACCTGATGTTTAGTAGAGTGGAGGGTTATGGGATCTGCTGTGTATGTGTTAGGAGAGTGTGCTGTGTGTTGAGGCGGCAGACTGTGGCGTGGTGCTGCCGTCTGGTGTTAAGTTGACGTACTAATATTGACTATTGAATATTGAAAGAAACTGAATAAAGATTAATTTAGAAGTAAATGCTGGGGAGCCATTGGGAAGATGGAAAAGTCCCTGATATTTTACCCCTGTTGGTCTATACATAGGCTGTGACCCCGATGGCACCTATATAAATAGCCTACTGGTGCATGTAGCATAGGGAGTAATCACCCTGTGTGCAGCAAAAGGACCTGGTAGAGGGAAATAGACAAAGTTTTAGGTTCAATATATAAGTAAGCGGATGTGATACATAACTCATTATTTCACCATTATAAAATGTGATTCAATGTCTTTCAGGGCATATATTTTTGGTTATCGTCATGGAGTGCAATAATTACTTTATAATGACATTCACTAGCCTAAATATCCGGGAGAAATGGCAATAATTAAGTCAGATTTTATTTTTGCATTCGGTTTAAAAATATTACCAGTCACTACTATAAAATAGTAGAGTGCATACAGATTGTGTATTTAACACAGATAGGAGAGAACAATGCCTAATGACTGCCCTGTCTGCTCCCCTTACCCCGTTACCATGGTACCAGGATATATACAACAGGAAGTCCATCACCGCGCATGTCTGTACATGCGCAATGCGTACTTTCGGTATGCATGGGACGGCATGACGTACGTGACGCGCGTCCTGATGACGTCATAATGACGTCCTGTGGGGGACGCTGGGTATGGAGTAGCCAGGAGGGGAATAGGACTGTGGGCACGGGGAATTACCAATGGGCGTAATCCTGTAAGGACGGCATGATGCCTTAATGCGTTATGTCCATGGTCGGCATGATGCACCAATGCATCCCCAGCTAGTAACTCACCATGCAGAGCTGGTTTGATGCATCATGTCGTACTTTTGGGGATGCATCAACAGGGATGCCAAGTGTTACGATTTTTTCGTAATTTTACGATTTTTGACCCCAATTACGACCATTACGATTTCTTCTGGTAAATTACGATTTTTAGGGATGGTTAATGTGTGTATACCAAAAAGTCCTAGTGCCTAGGATGATAAGATGTCAATGCACATAATTATGTATGTGGCCTGTGTGAGGGAAAATGGCCCGCATAAAATACTTTTGAGGAGCACCCCAGCCTACAAACTGGTCTGTTTAAGTATGACAAGGCAGTCATTACTACATTATTTAATGGAGCATAAAGCATACACCTATGTGCAAGAGGATTATAAAGGACATACTATTGTTACGACTTTTGTTACGATTTCAACCTAAAATTGTTACGATTTTGGGGTCCAAAAGTCGTAACTAATACGATTTTGGGGGTGAGGTAACTTGGCATCCCTGTCATCAACCCCATCAAATCATCATGAAACATTAATGCAGACAAAACGTCACAGAGCATTTAAGCACCATGATGCCCGTATCGGGTTACAACAGTGGTGGCGGCAATAGCAGTATTAATCATAATGTTGGCCCGCCCAGCTTATTGCCCTTTAGCCCCCACAGGGTTTAGCTAACATGGCCAAACGTATGGCTAACATCGATATCATGATGGGGTCAAGCCATAGAAATTGATGCATATATTTTTTCTCGATTTGATATTCATGGAAATAATTTTTCGGAAAATGGTATCCTCATCTTCTCTTGTTAATTCAGACCAATAGGAGACGGGCTAGTTTCCCACTAACAACCCCCCCCCCCCCCCCCCATAATATTCACAGTAGAGACGTTATCAGGGTTCATGGAATGTGATGAATTTTGTTAAGATTTGCCATGTGTCATGGAATGTCATGGAAAATTAAAACAATGGAATTAACATTACAATACAATGTACGATTTGTTCTCTATACTTTGGAAATTTTCTCAGGGGCCAAGTCCCGGACCCCCACAAGAAATTCATAAATGTCATGGAAAATTGAGATTTTGTTTATCATGAAATGTCATGGCATTTCAATCTGAAATGTTTGTGGGAATGCTGGTTATGCGTCTATGGTATTGTATGGTATGTAGACAGGATTCGTCAACTACGCAGCCTGCACAGTGGGGTACTACTGACCCCCTGACATGGGGCCAGAGCTGTTTGACCCTCACCCCCCGACGCTACATACCCTACCCAATACCCCCCCCCCCCCCCCCCCACCCAATACACCCCCACACCCAATACATCCCCCTCCCCCTCCCCACCCATTTACTCCACCCCACCCAATACATACACACAGCCCATACCGATCGACCCATACAGTTGGGGTAATCTAGATCCCACCCCTCCCTTATTACCCCCCCCCATCCCCCATCCCCCTACCCAGAATACAGCAACTTTGTTTTCTATTCTCTACCTCGATTGGTGTCTGGAAGAATTGTCAGGGACGTTCGATATTTTTGCCTATATATGTTCTCATATATCATGAAACACATGACAAATAAACTTGGCAAAACTCACAAATATTGAAAACATTAGTCACTTTAAAGTCCATGTCATTTTGTGGGGTGAGTAAAATTTACTATGTGATATAACGAAAATGTCAAAATAAAACAAACAAATACTGAGTCACAGAGCAGCCCTAATACATTTGTGTACAAACGGATCAGACTGGGTGCCCGTCATGTCCATCCGTCCATGCAGACGGGTCACGTCATCCTCAGTGTGTGTCCATTGTCTAACTATGTAGGGAGGTTGTTGTGGAGGCATGCCTTTATCACAGACCACTCAGCCACCACGTCCCAGTATCTGACCCCCCCCCCCCCCCCCACACACACACACTCAGACACTGACCTCACTGCTAACCCGTTAAGGGCCGCAATATGCATCACGACTTCATGTTAATGTTTGATACATCAAGGCAGTGTTTGTCTTTAATCTGCCTACAGGCGTAGGGGTGGCATGATGCATTCATGCAGATCTGACCATGACTGCATTCTAAGTGTCATACCGACAGAGGGGTATATTTAAACACTGTGCTGCCCTTACAGCGCTCTAGACGCGTATTTCCTGATGTCACCCCGTGCTATTTCCAGGAGCTGACCGCCACAATGGGGACTCTAAGTAGGTCTGTAACACATCACCCCCCCCCCTCCCCCATACACACCCTACACTCTAAGTGCACCTGCTCACGGCCAGTCTTTGTGTGGTAGACACTGACTCACCGTGATGTGATGGGTGTCCAGGCTATTAGTCAGTGAGTTGAGTGTGTGTGTGTGTGTGTGGGGGGGGGGGGTGACTTATGTTAAATAAATATGTTTCATGCCTGAACTTCAGGATGTGTCGCTAAGTACGGGACTGAAGCCGAAACGCATGTTGTGCTGCTGCAAACTGACCCCAGTGTGGCTGGTTACCCGGAGGCATCGCTGCTGTACCTGAGGTCATCCTGCCGCCAGGGGCCCTCACCCCCCAGCCCCCCCCCCCCACACACACACACACACTCATGATAACAACAGGGATGTCAAGTGTTACGATTTTTTCGTAATTTACGATTTTTGACCCCAATTACGACCATTACGATTTCTTCTGGTAAATTACGATTTTTAGGATGGTTAATGTGTGTATACCAAAAAGTCCTAGTGCCTAGGATGATAAGATGTCAATGCACATAATTATGTATGTGGCCCTGTGTGAGGGAAAATGGCCCGCATAAAATACTTTTGAGGAGCACCCAGCCTACAAACTGTCTGTTTAAGTATGACAAGGCAGTCATTACTACATTATTTAATGGAGCATAAAGCATACACCTATGTGCAAGAGGATTATAAAGGACATACTATTGTTACGACTTTTGTTACGATTTCAACCTAAAATTGTTACGATTTTGGGGTCCAAAAGTCGTAACTAATACGATTTTGGGGGTGAGGTAACTTGGGCACTCCCTGTAACAACAATAACCTCTCCCGCCTACCGGCTAGGGGTAGGAGTGACTGACTCAGAGATGTCGATGATTTCATAGTCCCCATTTATTGTGCTTATAGTGATCATATCAATACCCCCCCCCCCCAACCATGATAACACTTGTCACCTAATATGTGCTACTGAGAAGATGTTTTCTCTATCAGTGTGTCACCCCCCCCCCCTCCTGGGCGACTAATAGATGTCCACGTGAGTTGAACTGCATGACTTCATAATCCTGATGGCGAGTTACTCGTTAGCTCTCAATTCATGGATTCGGCATAGCAGATAATGCGGCCCTTCTGGTGGGGGTGGGGTGAAAAGTTGCATCCAGTATACATCATTGTTGTAGAGAAACTCCTGTAGTTAGTACATTAGTGTTTAGTCGTGTGTTTTACCCCCTGATGGACCCCTGAAACTGTGTGTTTGTTGTGTCACGTGGCCCCGGCGAAGTGGTACATTATTCTATGCTGCATTATGAGTTAAGTAAGGTACAGGAAACACGCCAAGTCTAACAAACAGTTATACCTCACCCCCCCCCCCCCCACACACACACATACCTGTACACAGGACGTCAGCGGGGCAGTCCCGAGGTCAGGGGTCACTGTCACCTTTATCATGTACTGATTCTGGTAGTGTCAATGGAGATGGAACCTCAAAGAGTGGATAATCCCTTCTAGTTGAATCTGGTCTTTTAGAAGAATTCTTAGCAGAAACGTC
>OX381710.1:886052-1162279 GCA_947462335.1 Harmothoe impar
CCCCCAATGCCTATCTCAAAGGTTCATTCCTGTTTATTTGTTTATCATTTGTTCAAGAATTTAGATTTCTCAGGAACTTCCAATTCCCCATATGTCAGGAGCACTGTGTGAAGTACATATAGTGTATTGCCATAGAGTGTATAGATACGTGCACCTCTAGGTACATGTGTACCGGGTCTGGTGGATGCCGGAGGCTGCAGGGTATGTGTGTGTGTGGGGGGGGGGGGGGGGGGGGGGTAGTGTGTGTCCAGGCATCACGGATATAGACAATAATAACAACATACAGGCTATGTCACCCAGACTGTGGTCTGTAACACTGCTATATAAACCTGTACACCTATATATATATATATATATACTACAGTAATAACAGAGTAATACCTCACAATAAGCAGCACCAGACGCGTACACCAACACAATTAACACCAACACTGTAATCAGGGACGGGTACAGGAAGGGGGGGGGGGAGAAGAGGGGTGGGGGTCGGCGTCAAATCCCTCCCTCCGGATTTTTATTCCTTTTTTTATCAATAGATATGTTTCCTATGTTATTTCGACCCACTAGTGTTTAGTGGACCCCTCCCCCTTTACCTTTTAGATGTATAGCTGGACACGCAGCAGCAGGAGTCTGCGTGGATAACGCTAACACTTAATGCTAATCTTACAATTATAAATTGGACGTTATTGCTAAGAATTCTTTCTAAAAGACCAGATTGAACAAGAAGGGATATCCACTCTTTGAGGTTCCATCTCCATTGACACTACCAGAATCAGTACATGATAAAGGTGACAGTGACCCCTGACCTTGGGACTGCCCCGCTGACGTGCTGTGTGTGTGTGTGGGGGGGGGGGGGGGGGTGGTAAGGTATAACTGTTTGTTAGACTTGGCGTGTTTCCTATACCTTACTTATCTCATCATGCAGCATATATAATGTACCATTTGCAGGGGCTACTTGACACAACAAACACACAGCGTCAGGGGTCCATCAGGGGGGAAACACACGACTAAACACTAATGTACAAACTACACGAGTTTCTCTACAACAATGTCGTATACTGGATGCAACTTTTCACCCCCATCCCAACCTTTAAGGGCCGCATTATTTGCTATGTCGAATCCATGAATTGAGAGCTAACGAGTAACTCGCCATCAGGAGTATGAAGTCATGCAGTTCAACTCACGTGGATATATATTAGTCGCCCAGGAGGGGGGAGGGGGGGGTGACACACTGATAGACAAAACGTCTTCTCAGGTAGCACACAAAGGTGACAAGTGTTATCATAGTTGGGGGGGGGGGGGGGGGTATTGATATGATCACTACAAACACAATACATGCGGAGTATATGAAATCATCTAAGTCAGCCACCCCTAGGCTGGGCAGGTACAATAACATTGTTATTATTGTCAGTGGAGGGGGGGGGGGTTGACCTCAGGTACAGCAGCGATGCCTCCAGGTAACCAGCCCACACTGGGGTCAGTTTGCAGCAGCACAGCATGCGTTTCGGCTTCAGTCCCGTACTTAGCGACACATTCTTAAGTTCAGGAATGAGACATATTTATTTAACATAAGTCACCCCCCCCCCCCCCCACACACACACACACACTCAACTCACTGACTAGATATGATTTAGCCTGGACCCCCATCACATCACGGTGAGTCAGTGTCTACCACACAAAGGCCGGCCGTGAGCAGGTGTACTTATAGTGTAGGGTGGGGGGGGGGGGGGGGTGTATGATGTGTTACAGACCTACTTGTTGTCCCCATTGTGGCGGTCAGCTCCTGGAAATAGCACGGGCTGACATCAGGAAATACGCGTCTAGAGCGCTGTAAGGGCAGCACAGTGTTTAAATATACCCCTCTGTCGGTATGACACTTATAATGCAGTCATGGTCAGATCTGCATGAATGCATCATGCCGCCCCTACGCCTGTAGGCAACTTAAAGACAAACACTGCCTTGATGTATCAAACATTAACATGAAGTCGTGATGCATATTGCGGCCCTTAAAGGGTGAGCAGTGAGGTCAGTGTCTGAGTGTGTGGTGTGGGTGTGGGGGGGGGGGGGGGGTCAGATACTGGGACGTGGCGGCTGAGTGGTCTGTGATAAAGGCATTCCTTCACAACAACCTCCCACCACCATTAAACAATAGCCACACACTCCTGGTAGCACTGAGGGTGACGTGACACCATCTAGGTCTACATGGACGGATGGACATGACAGGCAACCAGTCTGATCCCTTTGTACCAGGGCTGCTTTGTGACTCATTTTGACAAATTTGTTATATCCTAGTATTACCACATGTACCCCCAAAAGATGACATGAACTTTAAAAGGTCTAATATTTCCAAACGTGTTTCATGATGCATGATATACATGATGCAAGATATACATAGGCAAAAATATCAAACGTCCCTGACAGTTCTCCCGTAGAGACAAGAATTGAGGTAGAACATAGAAAAACAAAGCTGCTGTATTCTGGGTAGGTGGATGGGCTCGGGGGGGGGGGGGGGCGTAATAAGCATATTAACCCTACATTATTAGAGATTGGGTCTCGTATAATGAGGAATAGCAGATTTAATATAAATATGTGACTTATGAAACACTTTATTTATGATATGATGTTATTACGATAACTGGTTATTACATGTGCCAAATATGTAATTATAGAAGTTGCGTCGTATAACAATCGTATTATACACTTTATAAGATGTGAAACTATTTAAACTCGCATTCAGTTGACTGTAAAGGAATACTCATCGAGCTGTATAAGTTCTTTTCCTTACAGTATAAATAAACGGGATAGTATATTTATACTTTCTCATACTCAAAAAAAGATCTCGATCACTCCATCTGGGTATGGGTCGGTATGGGCTTTATACATGTATTGGGTGGGTGTGTATGAGGGGGGGGGGGGTCAAACAGTTCTGGCCCCATGTCAGGGGGTCAGTAGTACCCCACTGTACAGGCTGCGTAGTTGACGAACCCAGTCTACATACCATACTATAACATAGACGCATAACCAGCATTCCCACAAACATTTCAGATTGAAATGCCATGACATTTCATGATAAACAAAATCTCAATTTTCCATGGCATTTATGAATTTCTTGTGGAGGTCCGGGACTTGGCCCCTGAGAAAATTTCCAAAATATAGAGAACAAATCGTACATTGTATTGTAATGTTAATTCCATTGTTTTAATTTTCCATGACATTCCATGACACATGGCAAATCTTAACAAAATTCATCACATTCCATGAACCCTGATAACGTCTCTACTGTGAATATTATGGGGGGGGGGGGGGGTTGTTAGTGGGAAACTAGCCCGTCTCCTATTGGTCTGAATTAACAAGAGAAGATGAGGATACCATTTTCCGAAAAATTATTTCCATGAATATCAAATGGAGAAAATATATATGCATCAATTTCTATGGCTTGACCCCATCATGATATCGATGTTAGCCATACGTTTGGCCATGTTAGCTATAATCCTACCGGGGCTACAGGGCAATAAGCTGGACGGGCCAACATTATGATTAATACTGCTATTGCCGCCACCATTGTTGTAACCCGATAAGGGCAGCATGGTGCTTCGATGTTCTGTGACGTTTTGTCTGCATTCATGGTCCATGCTGACTTGATGGGGTTGATACATTCCCAAAAGTAGGGCATGATGCACCAAAGCAGCTCTAGATGGTGAGTTACTAGCTGGGGCTGCATTGGTGCATCATGCCGACCATGTAACGCATTAAGGCATCATGCCGTCCTTACAGGATTACGCCCATTGGTAATTCCCCGTGCCCACACTCCCATTCCCGTCCTGACTACTCCATACCCAGCGTCCCCCTGAGGACGTCATTATGACGTCATCAGGACGCGCGTCACGTACGTCATGCCGCACCATGCATACCGGAAGTACGCAGTGCGCATGTATAGACATGCGCGGTGATGGACTTCCTGTTGTATGTCTCGTGGTACCATGGTAACGGGTAAGGGGAGCCGACAGGGCAGTCATTAGGCATTGTTCTCTCCCATCTGTGTTAAATACCCACTCTGTATGCATTCTACTATTCTATAGTATTCTATAGTAGCGACTGGTCATTGGTTTAAACCCCGCCTCCTCTACACTTGTTGCCAAAAGAGTGTTGATCTGAATAGTGTGTGTAACTCCTTATGCATATTCCTACAATACACATTTCTGTGAGTGCAGAAAGGCTCAGCTCCCACTGGTACTGCAGGGGCAGTAAGCTTGTTCTGCCTTTAACCCTTTAGGGTCAGCATAGTGCTTTAAATACAGTACCCCCTTTGTAAACACAGTGAATGAGTACAGCTTGGGTGAGTCTATACTGCTTTTTCATCGGCATACATGAGTGCAGCACAATGTTACTGGGAGCTGACATTATTCTGTGTTCTGTCTCATGTGTGATAAATACCTGTAGGACGCCACTAGTAGTGACTGGCCCTTTTTTTTAACCCTTTATTTCAGTATGAATCTTCCCCGTGGGAATCCTCTTCTATATCATGTTACTTCTTTGTTCTTTGAGGCTATATTCCCACCAGTCTCTGCTGTCCATGGTCAGTGTTAGTACGTGAAGTTAACACCAGGCGGCAGCACCACGCCGCCGTCTGCCGCCTCAACACACAGCACACTCTCCTAACACATACACTGCAGATCCCATACCTCTGTATGCTACCTAACATCAGGTCGGTGAGTGAGGCACTGTGAGCAGGAACAGGCCAGGAGCGACACGAAATGGTGCATTATCTCACATAGAGCACTGGAGGTCTCAGAGAAGAAAATCCTTTTACTATTTACTTTAATATAGCGGAAAATGCAATGACAGCCACCAGGACATTTACAATTTCTGAAAATCACCCTTGACCTAAAAGATCTTTCCTACAAAACATTTTCAACCAAAATTAGCTACTGACCACGGAAAATTTGAGCACTGGTCTGTAGCGTAAAACCACCTGAATTTCGCCTGAATTTGCACTGAATAATTTGCATTTTCACTGATCCCCAATCTAGCCCTTGAAAAAAATGTAAACTCACTGAGAATCCCTTTCCTATTATTTGATTGAAATTGGCAGACATTCAGCAGCATGTGTACAAGTTTTCATAATATTGGCATCATTTCCAACTTAATTATGGACCATTCAGTGCCCCTGCAGTATTCACTTCTGACCAGAATCCTATATGACTCTCAGTTTTCTGCGGGATTACCCTCACTGAGACCTAGACATCCATATTACAAAGCATGAAGGGTCTGGTTAGATACCAAATGTGCTCCATGTGTAGCTATCCTCCCTAGATGTACACACTAAACGTGTCAGTAAATCCTGACAGTGAACATATGCGGACACAGATGGTGGCTTCTTATCAAATATTAATGCATGACAAACATTGCCAACATTGCAGCTATTAGTCATGAATTATAAATATGACTCAACTGTTCTGATTAATTTTGTATGAACTGTTAGGCACTACTCTTGGCAGACAGATCTTTTTGTCAAAATAGTTAAACTATTAGCTGGAGAAAAGGACAACGCCCGGGTAGGAAACATGCAGCCCTTTAGAAACAACCAGGTCGGTCAAAGGGCTTAGGGTAGATTCACCATGAGTCAGACACATACCCTGAGACAGACAGTGAAATGTGAGGTTATTCATGTACACTACGACTTCTAGCGTTTGCTTTTTGGAAAGATTAACATCTAAACTTTACAATTGTAAAGAGCTTAAACTGCTTGAATAACCACAAAAACAAGCGTGAATCTACCCACTGGTCACTTTGGAAACACTGACTGCTTGTCACATTGGTGGTGAGGTAATATTGGATACTAGACATGTTTTGTGTAGGCCTCATGTAACTACTGCAGCGGATATCGATGTCAGTAGAGACTGACCCCATCCAACAGGTGCCTACCCCCTCCCCCCCCCCCCCCACACACACCTACACACCCACACAGGACACCTGGTCACACTCTGACTCTCCTGTTACAACATTACATACAGCAAGAGGTTTTTCTTCTGCCTTCTGTCTGTAAAAATGAGAAAAACATTATTTGGCACTGTTTTATATCATTACTGCATATTTACATATATTCTGCCCGGTACAGGAGCATTGGACTACTATGTTATAGGCGCTGTCTAACACAGCGTACCCGTCTATAAGCCATGTCTCACACAGCCCCATCTATGAGCCATATCTCACACAGCCCCGTATATAAGCCATATCTCACACAGCCCCGTCTATAAGCCATGTCTCACACGGCCCCGTATATAAGCCATATCTCACACAGCCCCGTATATAAGCCATGTCTCACACGGCCCCGTCTATAAGCCATATCTCACACAGCCCCGTCTATAAGCCATATCTCACACAGCCCCGTCTATAAGCCATGTCTCACACGGCCCCGTCTATAAGCCATATCTCACACAGCCCCGTCTATAAGCCATATCTCACACGGCCCCGTCTATAAGCCATATCTCACACAGCCCCGTCTATAAGCCATGTCTCACACGGCCCCGTCTATAAGCCATATCTCACACAGCCCCGTCTATAAGCCATGTTTACACAGCCCCGTCTATAAGCCATATCTCACACAGCCCTGTCTATAAGCCAAATCTCACACAGCCCCGTCTATAAGCCATATCCCACACCACAGCCCCGTCTATAAGCCATATCTCACACAGCCCCGTCTATAAGTCAGTCCTGCCACACTTTCAGACAGAGCTCTAATTCAGGAGCAGGCCCAGCCTCCTGCTACAATCAATGCTGCTGTAACTTCATTAGTCGGAGCTGATTGAGCGACGCCTCCAGGGCCTGAGGCTGGGGCTACTTATACCAACCTTAACACTGGGGGGTATTAACCCTGTAAGTGCAGCACGGTGCTTTTACCCCGTAAGGGCCGCACGCTGCTTTAACCCTGTAAGGGCAGCACGGTGCTTTTACCCCGTAAGGGCCGCACGCTGCTTTAACCCTGTAAGTGCAGCACGGTGCTTTTACCCCGTAAGGGCCGCACGCTGCTTTAACCCTGTAAGGGCAGCACGGGGCTTTAACCCTGTAAGGGGGGGCATGCTGCTTTAATGTAACCCTGTAAGGGCAGCATGCTGCTTTAATGTAACCCTGTAAGGGCAGCATGCTGCTTTAACCCTGTAAGGGCAGCATGCTGCTTTAACCCTGTAAGGGCAGCACGGTGCTTTAACCCTGTAAGGGCAGCAGGGTGCTTTAACCCTGTAAGGGCAGCACGGTGCTTTAACCCTGTAAGGGCCGCATGGTGCTTTAACCCTGTAAGGGCCGCATGCTGCTTTAACCCTGTAAGGGCCGCATGCTGCTTTAACCCTGTAAGGGTAGCAGAGTGCTTTAACCCTGTAAGGGCAGCACGGTGCTTTAACCCTGTAAGTGACGCACGGTGCTTTAAACCCTGTAAGGGCAGCACGGTGCTTTAAACCCTGTAAGGGCAGCACGGTGCTTTAAACCCTGTAAGTGACGCACGGTGCTTTAAACCCTGTAAGGGCAGCACGGTGCTTTAACCCTGTAAGGGCCGCATGGTGCTTTAACCCTGTAAGGGCAGCAGAGTGCTTTAACCCTGTAAGTGACGCACGGTGCTTTAAACCCTGTAAGGGCAGCAGGGTGCTTTAACCCTGTAAGTGACGCACGGTGCTTTAACCCTGTAAGGGACGCAGAGCACTTTAAGGCTGGGGTAGGGCTGCTTGTATACAAACCCACAGAGTGCCTTAAGCGTGGGGAGGCAGGGAGGGTAACGCCTTAACCATTTAAGGACTGCAGAGCACTTTAAATTAATGCAGTATGTTGTTGTTATCATGATGCATGAATGTATAGCATGCAGTGCAGGTTCGATACACTCTCAGAAAGATCGGCATGATGCGGCAGACTCACCAGGGCTGCATTTAGGCATCATGGCGACCAAAGCATGTTAAATCACTATGCTGCCCTTACATTAGTTATCAATAGTTACTATATATATATATACCTGTATAAGGGGCTGAGGGTGGGGCTACATGCTAGACTAGCAGCGTAGCATTCTCAGGCCCCGACTCTTTTATAGTACAGTCTGGGCAAACTCATATAAAAAACTTGTTTTATCAACTTCTTTTCATGAGTCCACCAATCAAATCCTCTGCACCAAATCGTGTGCACAGCCTGGCAGGAAGTAACAATCTTAATATAGCAGTCCCACCAGTCCCATTTGGAGCCCTTGTGGTGGAAAAGGGTACTGGTTGGAAGGGTCGGGGATGTATGAGTGTGGCGGGGTGTGGGGTGTGTGTGTGTGTATTAGTGACGACAGCTGGTGGCGTCTTACTCTCGTTCCCAAACCCTTCCGAAGGAAGGCTCTGGTAACTGCCAAATGTTGGGATTTTGCTGGGTCTGGGCAACCCCTGCTGGTAGCTTGGAACCAGCGAACAGGAACAGGAAATGGAACCAGAAAGGCTGATGGTAAATCTACCTAAGACTACCATCATACATTCTGGTTCCATTTCCTGTTCCTGTTTGCTGGTTCCAGCCTACCAGCAGGGGTTGCCCAGACCCAGCAAAATCCCAAGTTCAAAGTCATTTGGCTGTTCCCAGAGCCTTCCTTCGGAAGGATTTGGGAACGAGAGTAGTGGCGTCTCAGTGTGCCACACACGGCCCTTACAGTCTGGGCTGTATTTGGCCCGTGCTGCTAGTCCTATACACTGACCATACACAGACTGGGCTCTATACAGACAGCACCAATACTGCTGAGTCAGCAGGAGGCGCATTCAGCGCCAGGCTGGGCAGGTTAACCCTTTAAGGGCGGCACAGCGTCTTAACTCTTTAAGGACGGCATGTCGCTAAAATATGACATTAGCCGCCTAAGTAACCTGCAAACTTCTAGGCGAGGTTTCAAACTAAAACTATAACTATTGATGCCAAACGCACACCTTTGAGGGAAGTGTATAAGCATGGTGCTTGGAGTTACTCGGCAGTACTGCAAATATACGACATGTCCAGCTAACGGGGTTGTGTCGATATGCACCAATGCAGTGCATTCGAGTTACAGGATACAATTCCCACACTTACCTTGGTGCTACTATCTGGGTGTATAATATTGGCGGTGACCGACCCCTCATATATCTACACACAGTGCACGGAAACAGCCAGCCCATCATAACTCCAGCCACCATGCACCCTAACGCTATCAGTCGCCACGATCACTGGGCTGGCTATATACCCTACATCCTGATCATCATAACGCTGTGAGTCCGTCCTACCCATCTCCAGCACTCACTGAAAAAGTAAACTTGTCTCCAGACTCGTTGAAGTGACTATCATAAAATAAACGAGTCAAAAGTTGTCTAACCTATCAGGTTACCATCCCACAAACAGAATCTGGAGCTGGCAAATGTCAGGTTTTAGGCTGGCACATGCCAAGTGGGTCTTCTATCTCCAGCTAGCAGACCGCTTTCTTGTCAGTCAGACGGGTTTTTGACTTGTTTATTTTATGACCGTCACTTGGAGACAAGTTTACTTTTTGAGTGCTGTCCTGTCCCTCCATACCCTGTGTAGTCCTGCCTGGGTAGCCCTGGTGATTATCAGCAGTCCTCTAGTCCCCATGCCATCTCATTGTTCTGTTTACATGATACATAGCCGGCCATACCCTCTCACAATGCCCTCCTCACCAGGGAATGGCCATTTTTTAACAACGGGGATGTGGTGGGATTTCGTGAAAATGTCTCGCCCCCTCCCCCGCCCCCAACAGTAAAATATCTACCGCGGCCGACCCCTTTGGGCTATAGTAACGCCGGCTTTTTTGCCAAAAACGGGTGAATTTTTTTTGTCCTACCCACCCTCAACAGGGTTCCAAATTTCTTTCCCCTCCCCCACCACCGACCCTAGATGTTTCTTACACACATTGCACGGAAACATCCAACCTATCATAACTCCACCCCCCCCCCCCCACACACCGACCTGAACTGTCCCCACAGCCGCTGGGCTGGGACCCTTGTATTCTAGTTGTAATACGGCCGTGAGTCTATCCTACCCAGCCCCATCACTCCCAGCCATACCCTCCCTACCCTGCAGTGATTATCGTGCTGCTTCTGACATTGTTATCCGTATGTACATGACAAATGGCATGCCGCGGCCTCTAGCAGAACACCTCCCATAACTAACAGTCCCCCTCCCACCAATACCGGTATGTGTGCGTATAATACAAGTGCTGCCTTCCCAGGACAGTGGACGGAACCATCCTACCCCCATAACTCCAACCCCCCCCCCCTCACACACACACCGTCTGAGCAGGTTAATGATACCACAGACTACATGGCCCCTCCATTCTTCCACCACAGCACCCGTCTTTATCAAGTGAAGGCCTGGAATGATTGTGTTTTAATTCTCAATACCGAAAATCTCACAAAAAGAAAGAAGCAACGGCTAAAAACGACAGTCATATCGCCACTGTTGCTTATAGGGTCGGCCCCCAAGTCGAGGTATAGGGCTTATGTGAGTTTTATAATCATTAGGTTGATGCTGTCACAGACCTTACCGCCCCCTGACTG
Organism: Harmothoe impar; assembly: GCA_947462335.1. Lineage (NCBI taxonomy): Eukaryota > Metazoa > Annelida > Polychaeta > Phyllodocida > Polynoidae > Harmothoe > Harmothoe impar. Next base: position 896,594 of record OX381710.1, read on the forward strand.
CCATCAATAACAAACAGGACCCCTTTACCTGGCTCTCAGAGAGCTTCCTCCCACGTGACCTCCTTCTTATCTAGCGTCCTGACCTCTCTGCAGTATGAGCCCCTAACCCCCAGCCCCAAGCCCTGACTCTAGAGCTGTATGAGAAATACCCAGTATCGATAACAAACCGGATCCCTTTATGTGCCCTTTATAGACCTGCCCTCACCAGCTTCCACTAACGTGACCCCTACCCACCCCTTTACCCTTCTGTGATTGTATCATGAAGTGTATGAACCCCGCAGGGTCAGCATGCTGCGCAAATGCTGTTCTGGCGATTTACTCCCCAGGGTTGCATTCATGCATTTAAAGCACTATGCGGCCCTCACAGGGTTATTATTAAAGCACTATGCGGCCTTACAGGGTTATCATTAAAGCACTATGCGGCCCTTACAGGGTTATTATTAAAACACTATGCGGCCCTTACAGGGTTATCATTAAAGCACTATGCGGCCCTTACAGGGTTATTATTACAGCACTATGCGGCCCTTACAGGGTTATTATTAAAGCACTATGCGGCCCTTACAGGGTTATTATTACAGCACTATGCGGCCCTTACATGGTTACATTAAAGCACTATGCGGCCCTTACAGGGTTATCATTAAAGCACTATGCGGCCCTTACAGGGTTATTATTAAAGCACTATGCGGCCCTTACAGGGTTATTTTAAAAGCACTTTGCTGCCCTTACAGGGTTATTATTAAAGCCCTATGCGGCCCTTACGGGGTTATTATTACAGCACTATGCGGCCCTTACAGGGTTATTATTACAGCACTATGCGGCCCTTACAGGGTTATTATTACAGCACTATGCGGCCCTTACAGGGTTATTATTAAAGCACTATGCAGCCCTTACAGGGTTATTATTACAGCACTATGCGGCCCTTACATGGTTACATTAAAGCACTATGCGGCCCTTACAGAGTTATTATTAAAGCACTATGCGGCCCTTACAGGGTTATTATTAAAGCACTATGCGGCCTTACAGGGTTATTATTAAAGCACTATGCGGCCTTACAGGGTTATTATTAAAGCACTATGCGGCCCTTACAGGGTTATTATTAAAGCACTATGTGGCCCTTACAGGGTTATTATTAAAGCAGTATGCGGCCCTTACAGGGTTATTATTACAGCACTATGCGGCCCCTACAGGGTTATTATTCAGCTCCGTGTCTGGCCCCCTGTTGGTGCTCCGTCAGCCCGGCAGGGGGCGTGACTGCACCTGACTCCTACCCAGAATGCCGTGCGGCAGGAAGTGGTTATAAATAGATCCTTCACCTGCGACTGTCTCCGTGCTGCCCCCTACAGGGATGTAACCAGGCCACCTGGTGATACACTCCTACAGGGTAGGCATGATGCATGAATGCAGCTGGACTCTGATACACTCCTACAGGGTAGGCGTGATGCAGGAATGCACCTGGACGCTGATACACATCTGCAGGCTCAGCATGATGCATAAATGAAGCATTGGGCAGTTATACCTATGCATTCATGCATCATGCAAAAAAAAAAGTTATGTACTCTCTTAAGGTTTACATTAATTTCCTGTTTAAATGCAGAGGACTTAAAGGAAAGCAGGGCTTGTTTAAGGCCATACGTGTAAGTGCTTAAAAGTGCCCCATCAAAGGCCTCAAATAAGCACAGGGCTCTGAATAAGGCAAGGGCTAAGCTATAAGGACAGATGCTCTCCCCTCGCTGGTTGCTGGACTGACCACACTCTACAGGAACCAGCGCCGTCCTCAGGGAGACAAGATGGCCGCCTCGTTAGGAGACCTTGCATGTCACTCCCAGTAATTGAGTGTTAGGGACGGGGTGAGTAGGGGCCAGGGGGAGGTGGGGGACAGGCTAAGTAGTGACTGGTGGGAGGGACAGGAGAATGGATGGACTACCTCTCACCTAGCGTAACTACCCACAATGCACTATTCCCAGCAGCCACCGCCACTTATGGATGTCAAGTTAAGGCTTAAAGGAGCGCTATAACATAGAGCAATGACCGGTTTAGAGGGTAACAGTGGCCCGATGATAACATAGGGCAAAGACCAGGTTAGGGTCTAGCCTACCTGCCTGACCGGACTAAAGGGTTACAGTGGCATTATGATAACACAGGGCAATGACTAAAGGGTAACAGTGGTGTATGATAAGGCCAAAAAAAAAAGGTTTGTTTCAGGTCACCCGACCGACCCTATGTAAACAGGGCCGACCCTACGTTTTTTTATGCAATTTTGAAGAAATTTTTATATTTTTACACTTTTTGGGGGTAAATTTTAGGTTTTCAAAAATTTTGAAAAAAATCTTCCCATTTTCATTCTTTTTTGGGTCAATCTTTGGGTTATGTAAAAAAAAAAAAAAAATTAAAAAAAAAAAAAATCCGACCTACCGACCCTAGAGTTTCATCCCATGTTACCTGAAACAAAACTTTTTTTTTATTTGGCCTAACATACAATGACCAGGCAATGGCCAGGTTAAAGCCCAGCCTACCAGCCTGGTCCTACCCCCACTTTCTGTGCTACTCACATGGAAAGTAGCCTGGTCACACCCCACTTTCTGTACTACTCACATGGAAAGTAGCCTGGTCACACCCCCCCTTTCTGTGCTACTCACATGGAAAGTAGCCTGGTCACACCCCCACTTTCTGTGCTACTCACATGGAAAGTAGCCTGGTCACACCCCCACTTTCTGTGCTACTCACATGGAAAGTAGCCTGGTCACACGCCCACTTTCTGTACTACTCACATGGAAAGTAGCCTGGTCCTACACCACTGTCTGTACTACTCACATGGAAAGTAGCCTGGTCCTACTCCCACTTTCTGTGCTACTCACATGGAAAGTAGCCTGGTCACACCCCACTTTCTGTACTACTCACATGGAAAGTAGCCTGGTCACACGCCCACTTTCTGTACTACTCACATGGAAAGTAGCCTGGTCACACGCCCACTTTCTGTACTACTCACATGGAAAGTAGCCTGGTCACACGCCCACTTTCTGTACTACTCACATGGAAAGTAGCCTGGTCACACCCCACTTTCTGTACTACTCACATGGAAAGTAGCCTGGTCACACGCCCACTTTCCGTACTACTCACATGGAAAGTAGCCTGGTCACACGCCCACTTTCTGTACTACTCACATGGAAAGTAGCCTGGTCACACCCCACTTTCTGTACTACTCACATGGAAAGTAGCCTGGTCCAACCCCCACTTTCTGTGCTACTCACATGGAAAGTAGCCTGGTCACACCCCCACTTTCTGTGCTACTCACATGGAAAGTAGCCTGGTCACACGCCCACTTTCTGTACTACTCACATGGAAAGTAGCCTGGTCACACACCCCACTTTCTGTGCTACTCACATGGAAAGTAGCCTGGTCCAACCCCCACTTTCTGTACTACTCACATGGAAAGTAGCCTGGTCACACCCCCACTTTCTGTGCTACTCACATGGAAAGTAGCCTGGTCACACGCCCACTTTCTGTGCTACTCACATGGAAAGTAGCCTGGTCACACGCCCACTTTCTGTACTACTCACATGGAAAGTAGCCTGGTCCTACCCCCACTTTCTGTACTACTCACATGGAAAGTAGCCTGGTCACACCCCCACTTTCTGTGCTACTCACATGGAAAGTAGCCTGGTCACACGCCCACTTTCTGTACTACTCACATGGAAAGTAGCCTGGTCACACGCCCACTTTCTGTACTACTCACATTGAAAGTAGCCTGGTCACACCCCACTTTCTGTACTACTCACATGGAAAGTAGCCTGGTCACACGCCCACTTTCTGTGCTACTCACATAGAAAGTAGCCTGGTCACACCCCCACTTTCTGTACTACTCACATGGAAAGTAGCCTGGTCCAACCCCACTTTCTGTGCTACTCACATGGAAAGTAGCCTGGTCACATCCCACTTTCTGTGCTACTCACATGGAAAGTAGCCTGGTCACACGCCCACTTTCTGTACTACTCACATGGAAAGTAGCCTGGTCACACGCCCACTTTCTGTGCTACTCACATGGAAAGTAGCCTGGTCACACCCCCACTTTCTGTGCTACTCACATGGAAAGTAGCCTGGTCCTACACCACTGTCTGTACTACTCACATGGAAAGTAGCCTGGTCCAACCCCACTTTCTGTGCTACTCACTTGGAAAGTAGCCTGGTCCAACCCCACTTTCTGTGCTACTCACATTGAAAGTAGCCTGGTCACACCCCACTTTCTGTGCTACTCACATGGAAAGTAGCCTGGTCACACCCCCACTTTCTGTACTACTCACATGGAAAGTAGCCTGGTCATACCCCCACTTTCTGTGCTACTCACATGGAAAGTAGCCTGGTCACACGCCCACTTTCTGTGCTACTCACATAGAAAGTAGCCTGGTCCAACCCCCACTTTCTGTACTACTCACATGGAAAGTAGCCTGGTCACACGCCCACTTTCTGTGCTACTCACATGGAAAGTAGCCTGGTCACACGCCCACTTTCTGTACTACTCACTTTGAAAGTAGCCTGGTCCTACACCACTTTCTGTACTACTCACATGGAAAGTAGCCTGGTCACACGCCCACTTTCTGTGCTACTCACATGGAAAGTAGCCTGGTCACACCCCCACTTTCTGTGCTACTCACATGGAAAGTAGCCTGGTCACACGCCCACTTTCTGTACTACTCACATGGAAAGTAGGGATGTCATTGGTATCGAATTTTATAGGTTATTAGTTATTCACTATTTTGGTGTCGATATATATAATATATCAGTCATTAGGTATGTAAGAAAAAGAGATAGTTTTACCATTAAAAAACATTTTTGTACCTTGAAATAACCAAGAAAAAGCTATGCAGAGTAGGAGATGATCGTGGTCCCTGCCAATCATGTGAATATTTGAAAAAAAATCAAATCGCAAGAAAATAATTTTTATTTGAAAAAATAATTTCTTTATATTTCTTTAATTAAAAAATATCCAAGATCTGGCATATCGATACCCAGAGATTGTTGATTCGGTTATCAGATACATTAAAAACACACGATATATCGATACCTTTGATACCAATGACATCCCTAATGGAAAGTAGCCTGGTCACACCCCCACTTTCTGTACTACTCACTTTGAAAGTAGCCTGGTCCTACACCACTTTCTGTACTACTCACATGGAAAGTAGCCTGGTCACACCCCCACTTTCTGTACTACTCACATGGAAAGTAGCCTGGTCACACGCCCACTTTCTGTACTACTCACATGGAAAGTAGCCTGGTCCTACCCCCCCTTTCTGTGCTACTCACATGGAAAGTAGCCTGGTCACACCCCCACTTTCTGTGCTACTCACATGGAAAGTAGCCTGGTCACACCCCCACTTTCTGTGCTACTCACATAGAAAGTAGCCTGGTCACACCCCCACTTTCTGTGCTACTCACATGGAAAGTAGCCTGGTCACACGCCCACTTTCTGTGCTACTCACATGGAAAGTAGCCTGGTCACACCCCCACTTTCTGTGCTACTCACATGGAAAGTAGCCTGGTCCTACCCCCACTTTCTGTGCTACTCACATGGAAAGTAGCCTGGTCACACGCCCACTTTCTGTACTACTCACATGGAAAGTAGCCTGGTCACACCCCCACTTTCTGTGCTACTCACATGGAAAGTAGCCTGGTCCAACCCCACTTTCTGTACTACTCACATGGAAAGTAGCCTGGTCACACCCCCACTTTCTGTGCTACTCACACACTCACCATGCTGACCCTACGGGGTATAGACAATCCCAAAGGGTCTGCACAATGCACCAATGCAGACTCAACTCCAACACTGCTTTGTTCCCTATACACTGTATCCAATGTAGGGTAGATGCTTGCCCAGGCTGCCAGATACTCGCCGCGGCTGCCTTGGTGCATCACGACAACAACTTTTAGCAACATGTCGTCCTTAGAGGGTTAAGGGCTACACACAGACCCGCTGGTATGCTGCCAACATCTGTGCCAATTGGAAGTGCGGTGCCTTGTGACGGGCCGGGAGGGGGTCTATACAGGACCCTAGCCAAGGCCTCTGCATCTTTTATCGACTCTGTATTGAGTACAACAGGTTGTGGGCAGATGGATATTAAAGTGCCGCTTGCTGCAGCCCTCTCAGTGTGTCTCCCCTATACTGGTGCCTGACAACTTCTGCTATACATCTGCTATACATCTGTATCTCCAGTGCAATATGGACATTTAGGTATTCTAGAACAGGGTTGCCACGGAAAAGGTAGTTTTAAATTTCCTAACTTTTCCCTGACATTTCCATGACGTAATATTAAATTTCCCTGACAATCGCGACATAAACCCCATGTTTTTAAATGCCCTCCAACTATGAATATGCACTCCTTATAACGTTATCTTCTACTTAGCGAGTGGCATTATCTAACAAGAGGGGTTTTTGTGTATCGCGTGCGCGCAAAATTTTTGTCCCCTCCTTTTTGAGGATTTAGTTTTTTTCTCCCTTAGAATCATGATAAAATACAGACTTTTTGAAAGAAAACAGGTGTCTTTTTTTGGCATTTCAATGATTTTCCCTGACAAAATATTATTTTCCCTGACGTTTTCAGAAAATTTCATTTTCCCTGACATTTTGCTAAAAAATCTGAAATTCCCTGACATTTCCCTGACCTGGAACAAAAAATATTTTCCCTGACATTTTTCCTGACAGTGGCAACCCTGTAGAAGTTTTAAAAAAAGTATTCTCTTAACTCCTTTAATGCAAAGAAATCAATCTTAATTTGAAAAATGGGGGAAAGTTATTTCTATCCCACTGCATTACTGGTTGCATTTATATGCTTTTAATTAATCCCAAATATGCCAACATGAATATCACATAATAAATGGATCCGTTGGCCTGACCAGTTTGCTGATATTACCTCATGTTCCGTCCCTCTGGTATACTACACATCTGCCTATATTGGCTGTCACATGAAGGACAACTATCCCAATAAATTTTATAGTGTCACCATTTAGGCCATTTCAGGCTGTGGCACTATCACTAGCCATTGCCCGAGCCACAACACCTAATTTTGAAACTTAACCTAAACCGAACCCAAACCCTGCACGGAGTGGAACATCCGCAGGGGAGAATTCCGGGGAAGGAATGTCGGCGGGGGGAATCGCCTGACGCCACTGGAGTCAACACCATGGTAAGGTCACGTGACCATTGATGAGGTCACGTCATCTAATAAGGTGCCCCCTGACCCACCTCTAACTACATCTAGTTAACTACAGCCAGCTTACAACATCCACCTCTACCCGCCCTCTGTCCTCAGCGTGGAGGCTGACCTTCAGACGTCCTTAGCGGTCAGGTGATGACGTCCACGGCTGGGGTGGATCGGGGACGTAGAAAAGTGGCGTCCCTTGTTAACCCTTTCCCTGCTGGCCTTGAATTATGTCATTTGGGACTTAACCACCGGGCCTATGCCATAGGAACATGCAACTTTGTAAGTATGTGCTCCCTGGGATAGTGGCTAAGGAGTGAAGTAATTTATATTGAAGAAGAATTTGCACCTTTTTGACAAGGGGACGTAGTATTAATGTTAAATATTTTTGGATTGGTTCAAAAATTCTTATTCTTTGTTTCATAGAAGGAGCTGTAATTTAGTGGTATTGATGCCCTAGGATAGCAATTTTGCTGCCCTGAGGCAGCAGCGGTTTTTCAAGGGTATTTTAGATGCTGCCCAGAGGCAGCAGCGGCCCTTAAAGGGTTAAGGAACCACAAACAGGACTGGGCCTGATTCTCTAAAACAGCCCCCCCCCCCCTGTGTGTGGCGGCCATGTTGGACGGTAGCCACCTGGCGGCTGTACAGACAACTACAACAACTACAGGACTACCTGCACTTCTATATGTTGTGGAAGCACATTGCTGGGGTTACTAACTGTGGGGTAAATGAGTGTTAGAACAGTTGCCTGGTATTACTGCAGGTTTTCCTATATATTTGTTTATTGTTTCACATTTCTCTCTCAGCTAGATCTGGGTCACGACTTGAAAATTCAATTTCTGAATCATTCCGAGACCGTCGGTGTAGGAGCCACTCACCAAACAACATGGTAATGGCAGTAAAAGCTAACAGAGAAAAGGCATTAGTGCTAACTGCGGGTAGAAGAGAGTTACACGATCTACCTTTAGATGATAGATCTTCTTACGTATAGCACTAACTGTGTCTTCATGCTGCCTCTGTAGATGTGCTTATATATGGTACTAAACAAGTTAATCCCAGCTGCAGGGTTTATAAGGTTGTAGGAGTCAGCAGCATCAAGGGAAGCCGGGGGGGGGGGGGCAGTTAACCCTTTAAAGGGCAAATCTCGGTACCTTTCCATCAACAGTCATAGTGGAGTCGGGACATATACTCAGGGGCGGTGGGGCTTTAAGGACGGCATACTCCACCAAGAAACCATTACCTAGGTCGTCACAATGCAGGAAGGCAGTTCTGGCTAGTTACTCACCAGGGCTGCATTGGTGCATAATGACAACACATGTCGACATGTGGTCCATAAAGGGTTACATTAGTATAGACCTACACCTTGTCTTACATATACAGCCCAAGTCTCAGAGTAAAGCAGCATGTGGTACTTACAGGGTTAAGGGGGTTACTTTAGTACATCCCGTCTTACATACATTGCATGTCTCAGAGTAAAACAGCCAAATGAAGCTAATCACCCCAGAGACACACATACACACACACCCTACCGCCGGTACTGGTGTCCTGGTGGTATACAGTAAAACATATAGACTTCCTCTTACCCCCACTCCTCCCCTCCCCCCTTTGCCACAGGCGGGGGCGGTAGGCAGTCTAGGCAGTCTATAGTACATGATAGTGCCCATGTCTGTGGGACACAGCACTAGGGACCTGGTACATACACAGTATAGTGTCTGTAGGGTGGGACACTTTGAGATGCAAGTGATGACACTGCACCAAGTCTGCAGTCTGGTATAGGGGGTCTGTAAGGTGAGTAGAGTGTCCCTGAGGTACAAACAGCACCACACACCCAGTCTGCAGTCTGGTATAGGGGGTCTGTAAGGTGAGTAGAGTGTCCTGAGGTACAAACAGCACCACACAGGGCACCGAGTCTGCAGTCTGGTGTCCAGTGTGGTGTAAGGTAGTCAACTTGGAATCAACTATATGAATGTAGAGTCGATGATAGACCCTGCTCTAATCACTGGGGGTCCTGCTATGTGTCAGGCCTAGTGTGAACAGACGGTTTGTCTTATAAACAACTCCTGTACTATCATATCATCAACAAACATGCTCATATCTGAGTGAATATAGAAAGCTAAGTGTCTAAAGATAAGCATGGAACCTTCTTTGGCCCTGTAAACTTTTTACTTTGTCTGTAATGAGGTCCTGTAGTTCACCCAAGGTCAAAACATGGGGATCTCTCACCAGCCAAGTATGGCAGTACTGGGCTGGCTCACTAGCTAGGTTACCAAGGATGTACTGTAGCAGTCTCCGTCTGTCAGGTCACCCCGGGCTGTAGCACCAGACACTACACGTAACCTGACCCCTCCCCTCCCAGCTCTCCTCTGCATTCTGTGCCAAAATGTGCCAAAGTGTGCAGGGTAGTAGCAATATAATGTCTGCCTAAATGGCCCCGGTCTGGCAGAAACCTAATACCCTATTTCTAGCTTGGTCCAGCTGTCCTCCACACTTTAGGCTTTCCAAAACTGAAACTCTCAAATCTCCCAACTAAATGTGAAGTTATAAATACATGGCCTGGCAGAATGACAGCTGTTGCCAGATCACATGTCCTCCACACCTTGGGCTTTCCAGAACTTAAATTTTCAAATCTCCAAAATAGATTTGAAGTAAAAAATACATGGTGCATTCCAGTTCAATTTACCCTTAACATGAAATATCAAGTTATCAAATACCATATTATCCTAAATTAAAATCAATACTTTAATGCTGGTGATGGCAGGGGGGAAAAGCTGTCATGGGGACTGCCGTGTGTGCTACAGTGTAGCTGTATTTGTGATTGCTTATGGTGTTTTTAAAAACTATCTTATATATAGAACAATGAACGCCTCGGCCCTCTGCAGGCTTTGGCTGCCTGGGCGCAATAATACGTTTTATAATTCACTACATGCCACCCTTCCACCCCGTTACCCTCACTGACATAGTGACTTTACTGTGCAGGGATATTGCCTGAATGGTCAGCATGTGACATTTTGGTTAGAGGTGTCCCGGTCACTTTTTAATGTCATTTCACTCCTGTAGATCAGTAAACATGTTTACCGTATTGACACAACATAGCGTGACTCTTGTATAGTGAGGCCCCATTTTTAGGAACAAACACGGCCAGATATTGAATCTACCAGATCGTCGAATCAAGTTTATATGCATATGTATTGTACTATCCCTGTCAAAGTAGCTGGATACACAACGGTACTAGTGCTGGATTATTGGAGGTCGGATAATCGAGGTCTCACTGAATACGCACCAGGGGGTACAGGGGTGTTAAGGCTTATTTTGAACACTAAATCAGGACACTGTATAAGCCCATCTAGTGGGAATACAGGTTCTGCCAAAGTGAAGAGCGCCCGATGCTATATCTCGGCGCTGTTGTACTACTATGTTTTATGGTCTATAATCTAGCAATGTGGACGGCAGACGTTCAATCTCATCTTTATTGCTGGTGCTGGAGGGGTGGGAATGAGGGGTGGGGGGCTGTCTATACGGTGTAACAGATGTGATATTCATGCAGTCCTGGGGGACTCTACACCCAGCAGCACACAGACCAGTCAGCACCTGCCGTGTTGGGGAGGTGTTTTAACCTAACCCGTAAAGTGGAACCATGTTACAAAGACCACAATCAGCCACGCTTACTGTTTTACACAATCCATACCACCACAAGCACACACACACAGCATCCACGCTGCGGTTACTGCCGGTTCAATGCTTCCCATCAGTATATCTGTATGGAAGGACATTGGTTACCATGGTAACTGTACTGTTATAATGAACTGTTACACTAGATACCCCAAGCCTTGTGGTTGAGAGTCTCATATGTTCAATTTCAAGTTCAATTCTTTTATTGCAGCTTAATCAAATATTTGGTCTTATATGACAAGTCCAATAGCAAGAGCAATAGTGGGCCAACCATCCCTTGTTGCTATAACATTATTGTATGTCACTTATAAAATGTATGTGCTTTATGCAGGCAGTATATGTCATTCAACAGAAATAATAGATAAGATATCTAGCAATATCACTGTTCATCAATGCTTATACAAGAGCAACCTGGTGCTTATGGCATGCAAGCACTGCCATATTTAGGGTGTACAATTCTGCCGTGTTCCTGTCAAGGTAGATATTTTCACGCTGTGCATATCTCTGAAGATTTTATAATCCTCAAAATTATGTACAACGCGAATATATATCCTGTATAGTCATACAACTTCCTGAATTCATATCTATGCAGAATTGTCCTTTTAAGCGTAATCTTTTTAGAGTAATCTATACAACAGTGGTCTTGTGACGTGTATGAAGTGTGTGACGTGTTTGTCATGTGCTTGTGTACATCAATACTACTGTTTACACTGGACCGGGGTCTACAGTTGTAGTATAGATGCAGTATGGCCAATAGGGCCAGTAAATCAATGTCAGGCTGCTATAGGCTGAGTGTGAGTGATTATTATGTCTCACACAGACTATAGTGGTAGTAGGGTCAGTAATTCAATGCTGTAGGCTGTGTGTGTGATTATTGTGTCTCACACAGACACACACAGCTAATCAACACACAGGACGTAATGACGGTGAGGTGACCGCTGGTGTGTAGACAGAGCTGCCCGTTATAAAGTGGACGAGTCGGTGGTTACTGCGCGAACTGTGCCTGGCCGTGTGCATGGTTACTGCATGTGCGGTGCCTGGCCTGTTCTGTACCCTGGCCACTGGCCTAGAGCAGAATGGGCCAGGCACAGTGAGCGCAGTCATCATTGCCGAGGGCACTTTTAATTGACGTCCTGTACTTATTTCAGTCCCAATTCTAATCTGAGCCTTTGGGGCCAGATAGGCTTCCACTGCCTGAGGTATCTTTCTACATCAGTACTATGAGTTGACCAAATGTTTCGTGAAGGCCGCTGGTCTGCCAAATCACACACACAAATCATAGCAATGAACAACACACAGGTCACATGGACACAGCCTTAAAGCAAAAGATCTGTCTGTGAGAATACGGCATGAAATTCATTTTTCATATTCTGAAAAGTGTGGGGACAAGTGGCAATACAGGGCAGTTAAGTGGTGAGGAACAACGAAGCTCCAAAAAAACTGAAACATGGCAGGAAGCTTAATCTCGCTCTATTTTGTCAATGAAAATAGGGGAACCTCATTTCAGCAGCTGTTTATAGTCACAATTTGGTGTTGAAAACATTGTAAAGTGGTTACCTCAAGGTACATGGTCGACTCAAAGACACTTTACCCTATCTGTGAGAGGAGTCTGCAGACAGCTTCTTACAGGGCGTTCAGCAAACTGTCATTACCTTCCCGTCTGCCTCATAGCGCTATCCTATAACAACCCCCACACACACCTATTCACTCCCGACCCACCACTGTTAATAAGCTACCGCTTCCTTCAAAGGGAAAACTCATCGACACAAAGCCAGTATAATGTCGCAGATATTATGACTTTACACTGTAATAAATGCCTTACAGTATACATACATGTAAATAGATCAAAACCCTGCCAACAGAAACATCTAGAGAGGAGGCTGATCTCCACATTGCTGATAACTACATTAATGTAACTTCATATAGCCATCATAAACTAAGCTGACATCCTTTGTATTTCTGATCAAAGGTGAAAAACTTGGCTACAAAAGGCCAAAGTGCAGCACTCCCCACCATGACATGAGGATATATCCGCCATTAACTGATGGACTTTGAATATAGAGTCAATAAGAGCAGAGTTGTGCACCCAGGGATATCTTATAACAAAGGTGTCCATGTAGATATCCAGCTCTCCTGCATGTGCACATTTCTTTCCATTCAATTTTCTCCAGAGCCTCCTAATAAGCTCTCAAGAGGAAAAAGGCCTTCTAATTTGAGATAATAGAAAGCCTACCTTATCAACTGTTAATTGGTGCCCAGTGGAGTTCTTGATGCATATTGAGTCACCGTTAACCCTTTAAGGGCCGCATGCTGCTTTTAACAGTGCCAAACAAAGCGGCCAATTCAAATGATGCTCTGAAAGCCAGTATCATATATTCCCCAGGAATGCTAACACTGGTAGGCCTATAGTATAGGAGATTGGGGGGTGTCAGGTTCTCCCAATACTGAGGGTGTCCTATATACTTATAGGTACTTATAGGTAGCTCTGGAAGCTGGCACTAAGGTGCCACTATTTCCAGCTCCAAAGTGATGATCATTTCTTCATTTATTTATTTTTAACCGTGTCCTGGGAGGGGTTCCCATTCCCAGTTGTATTTAAGTGGGTTATAAACCTAGATAAAATCAGCTAGCCCCCCCCCCCCCCCCTCTCCAACTGATACTATCATACCCTTACCTCCCCACCCCCAATAGATATTTGCTTCCTACACCTTTGTTTACTTATTCCCAACTTGATCTGAGGCTCCTTGGAAAACTTTTATACACCCCGCACAAGTTCCATACCATACTTATCCCACTGTGCCTGCATACATTGTATGCTGCAGTTTTTGTGGCACACGGCTCTTAATGTAGATGCTGCGTGGGCTGAATGGCTGCCTCGTGCACAAAGGGATAACTTATGACTTATATAGTGGTATGGTCTATATGGCATCTTATTCTAACATGACAATATGGATTATATAGTATGGCCTAAATAGCTTCTAACAATGAGACATTTGATAACACGTAATGGCTGTAATGTGACCTGCATGTCCCGCAGTCCTTTAACACTTTAAGGACGGATGTCGCTATGAGATGACATTTGTCATCATGATGCACCAATCCAGCCCTGTGAGTAACTCACCAGTGCTGCATTCATGCACCGTGCTGAGCCTCGGCATGAAGCTTGAATGCAGCAATGGTGAGTTACTCACCAACGCTGCATTCATGCATCATGACAACCAAGGGCATGATGCATGAATGAATTATTCCGTCCTTAAAGGACCAGCACAGTACCTTAATTAGCTAAGCCCTTTTAACAGCCTGATGCATGACTGCAGCCCCGGCAGGTGAGTCACTGACCCTGACATGGTTGCAGTACCTGACATGGTTGAAGTACCTGACATGGTTGAAGTACCTGACATGGTTGAAGTACTCCCAAAGTGTGGTACACTCCCAAAGGGTCAACATGATGCACTGTACACTCCCAAAGGGTCAACATGATGCACTCATGCATCATGCCAACCCTACACTCCTGAAGGATCAACAGTAGTGACAAGTTACTCACTGACGCCTCTTTAGTGCATCATGTTGACAAATGATGGTGAATCATGGATGCATCGCAGGGGCATGGCAACCAGGGGGGACATGCCCCCCCCCCCCCACTTTCGACCAACCCCAAAAAAGATCAAACCAAAAGGGTCAAGTAAAAAGGAGTCAAAAGAGTCAAAATACCCCTCAGCCCCCCCTACTTTGGAACTGCTTGCCAACAACAGGAGAGGCGGCTACATACAGCTGTATGCAGCTTTGTACAGGGGGGGCAGCAAACTGTCAGTACCTTCCCTTCCCGCCTGCCTCACAGTGCTATCCTATAACACTGTACCCCCCCCCCCCCCCCGCACACACACCTCCCCCTAACTACCGTAAAACCTCGCGTATAAGCCTAACTCGCGTATTAGCTGCACCCCTAACTTTGGGAAATCCTATAAGCCTAATAGGGTATATGAAAATTGTTAATTTAGTACAGTATTATACTTTTAAAAACTCTTGTATAAGCCGCACCCCATATAGGCATGGTTGGTATCAAAAGAAAGCTGAGTCTGATTCGCGTACAAGCCGCGGCTTCTACGCGAGGCTTTAGGGTACCACTAGTAATATACTACTGCTGCCACCTTCAAAGGGACAATTGACTGCATATATCCCACCATCATGAAAAAAAATCAGGATAATGATTAGATGCTTTGATAAAACCCGACTGTACACGTAAATGTTCCAATATAAACACACAACTCTGCCAACAGAGACGTGTAGAACAGAAAGACTAGATCTGTACAAGGACTGATCTCCATGTTACTTGTAAGTATATCAATGAAACAAAGATGGGCATTTGAAGCCAGTCTTATTAATAATAAGACAACCACCACCCCCCCCCCCCCCCGTGTACTGTACACCACCATGACAGGGCCTTATACAACACGGCATCTCATGCTGAACTCCTAACACTAGAAGTAACATGGAGTCACCAAGAGCAACTCAAAGATCTGCAACCAGCAGTGTTGCCAAAAACTTTTTATGCACACAGGCCAATGTGGCCTGTGTCACAAGATCTTACACAGGCCATTAGCCTTCCACACAGGCCGCATCAATATAGGGTGATGCCATATGCATCTGTATGTGGCAATAGAGATGTAAATGTTTTTCAATAATTGATTATATTGAAAAGAAATGTGTAAATTGATTAAATCATGTTCATCTGGCCATAGCTTTGCTTCTAATAGGAGTATCTGAAAAATTCTTTCACTGTTGGAAAGCTGAGGTCATGGCCGGCCATCATGGCCGGTGTCTGATGGCCTTACATCGGCAAATAAGATTCTACATCGGCAAAAGCCGATGTGCCGATGTCATTTCGGCAACACTGAACCAGGGATATCTAAACTCCTTTTTTTTAAAGTCTATGTATGAATATCCAACTGACGTCAACTTGCCCATTTCTTTCAATTCAATTTTCTCATCAGAAACCTTCTCAAGAGGAAAAAGTCCTCCCTATTTGGGATTCAAGAGGGAAAAAGAGAGATTGGATGAGTGTGTGACGGCAGCCTTATTAACTGTTAGTGTCAAGTGATGTCTTGGTGACCGGGGCGGGGGGGGGGGGGGGGCGGCGTACAAGAATTATTTTGTCTAGCGTACAAGTTTTCAAAGAATACTTTGTCCTGGACTATTGGAGAAAAGTAAAGTGTCTCCTCTCTCTATATGATATGTAGTGAAAGCTGAAAGTCTTCACCTAAGCTTCATGGCTAGTATTAACCGATGAATCCCAAAGGGAAATAATGTAACATATAACATGGGAAGAAACTCTAGGTTCGGTAGGTCGGATTTTTTTTTTTTTTACTTTCCCTCTAAAATTGACCCAAAAAAGTGTAAAAACGACAGTTCTACATCCCTCACAATTAAACAAGTTCCATGCCGTCCTTATCGCGCTGTGTGCCTGCATACATGCTGCAGTTTTTGTGGCACACGGCTCTTAATGTAGATGTTGCGTGGGTTGAATATCTCCCTCGTGCACAAAGGGATAACTTATGACTTATAGAGTAGACCTGTATAGCATCTCACATGGCAATATGAAGTATATATAGCAATGCCTATAGCTTCTGACAATGAGACATCCGATAACACATGATGGCTACTACATTACCTGTTTGTACCGTGAGCCATTAAGAGCCGCAGAGTTAATGCACTATGCCCCTTTGTCATTTTGCTTTAATGCAGCACATCATGATGCATGGATGCAGCACGTCATGATGCATGGATGCAGCACATCATGATGCATGGATGCAGCACATCATGATGCATGAATGCAGCACATCATGATGCATGAATGCACCACCCCACCACTGTCAATATGTTACTGCTACCAACACATGGAGAAGTAACCGACACTGACCCACCATCATAAAACACCAATGTCTCATCTGCAGTGTCTCATCCCTACTGTACACATAATTATCCCATAACAACAGAGACATCTTCAACAAAAACACTATACCGTATCATTGCGTTTAAGCACTGGGTTTTGAATAAGCACCAGTCTTGTATAACCACTTGGGTAAGGGAGCCTTCAAAATACACTGTTAGAAGTAAGTAGTGTTCCTGTAGAGTAAATATTGGGGGCAACTTTGGTTCCAGTAAATTCTGCTGTAGACCTACAGTAGAATCTACTGTAGACGCAGACCTGAGTTCTAAAAGGGCTCACATATATTCAACATCTTGGAGATTTGAACCCCCAGCTTCCAATCCATTGTCCCGAACCATGACCACTACACCAGTGAATCCTGCATGTCAGGTGCATTGAAACTACTTATGTATGAATGGTAAAGAGGTCAACACAGGATCCCTGGGGGCAATTTTAGAAATAGGCTGTTCATGTCTTAAGGGTTGATATGAAAATTACCCTATTGCAGTAATGTACTAATAAGTACTGAAATACCATTAGTTGGAGTGTAATCTTGTGGCCTATGTTTTTCAAAGTAAATTTTACTATCTTTCCTGCAGATTGTAGAGATACATTGGTTTTATCCTCTGCATATTTTCAACAGAAACATTTCAGTGTACCAAAATATAGTATACTTTAGAATTGCATCAGGAGAAATGTAGTTTGTATGAGAGTTTCCTGCCAGGACTGGAACCGCTGACCCTCAGACTGCTCTACTGACTGAGGTAGAGGGGCAATCACTATTAGCCTGCATCAATAGGCTTTTGAAAAGATCAGGTCATATTTGAGCTGTGGAGGGTACTCCCTCCAACCTCTCTACTCTCTCTCCCTCTGGTTGCTGGTTATGGGGTTCGAACCTGCATCTACAGTAACAGAATTGTACATGTACAGCAAAATCTGCTGTATTATTTTTTACAGCTGAAGTACTGTATAGTTACAGCACATTTTGCAGTTCACGAACAATAACTTTTTACAGTGTATCTTAAGCAATAAAAGGCAATCTTGAATGAGCGCCATGGGTAATCATACCTAGAAATCTTACCGCCGGTCAAACACAATGGTAGGGTATATATTAAGACTTCCAAATTACTGTTATCTATATTGATGAGATGTCCTACAAGTTTGGGATTTATGAGGAAAAAGATGGCCCCAAGTAGCCATGCAGCAAAATCCTACACAAAATAACATCTTCTCAGACATGCAAAATGGGCCTTCGATGATGAGATGCTTATGGATTTGTAAGCCTATATCCCAGCGCTTATACAGCGCTTACTTGAGAACCAATTTTAGTGCTTGGGACAAATTTTAAGGCCCCTCTACCCCAGGCGTTTAAGGACGCCATGATACCTTAATGCATCATTCCCTTGGTCGTCATGATGCATGAATGCAGCCCTGGCAAGTAACTCGCCAGCGCTGCATTCAAGCATCATGCCAACCTTACAGGGTTGAGAGACTCCGGAAGGGTTGGCATGATGCACACCGATGAAGTACTTGCTGGGGCTGCATTGGTCCATCGTGATGACAAATGTCATCTTTTAGCGACACCCGTCCTTAAAGTTAAATTTGACGGTAGTCAGCAAGATCAAACTCAAAGCTCTGTAACCAGGGCATCTCAATATCTGTAAAAAGTCTGTGTGTCAATATCCAACTGACGTCCATTTGCAGATTTCTTTTAATTCAATCATCTTATCAGAAGCCTTCTCTAGAGAAAAAACTATCCTTTTTTGGGATGTAGGAGGAAAAAAGATGGCCACATGAAGCTCAGCTTACCCAGTATTAATCAGTGTCATGTGGATAAGCTGATGACGGTGGACGGACCTACAGTACAGCTGTGTCGGCAGCGGCAGGGGCAGATTCCAAAAAGGGCTACTGTAAAGTTAAGGCCAAATAAAAAAAAGTTTTGTTTCAGGTAACATGGGAAGAAACTCTAGGGTCTGTAGGTCGGATTTTTTTTTTTTTTTTACATTTTTTTTTAACTTTCCCTCTAAAATTGACCCCAAAAAAGTGTAAAGATGGGGAATTTTTTATCCAAATTTTTTTAAACCTAACAATAAAGTATAAAAATATAATAATTTCTTCAAATTTGCATAAAAAAACGTAGGGTCGGCCCTATTTAGATAGGGTCGGTCGGGTGACCTGAAACAAACCTTTTTTTCTTTTTGGCCTAAGCGTAAAATCCGCAGCGAGTGCGCGAGTCAGATCGATGTTGCGGATTATAGGATCGGCCCCAAATCATGGTGCGGCTTATATGTGAGTTTTTCCTAAAGTCGCTTTAATCAGACCCCCTGTGTGGCTAATAGAACTCCCCGCATGTTAGGGGGAACTTACGGTAATACCACAGACTGTACAGCCTGAGAGTCTAACCATACACGGGGCAGCCATAGGTCTAGTCTCAGCCTATTCTAATGCTTCTCCCAGCGTCAGTATCATATTCTTTCTAAATGCAGATATTTTTACACATCCTCAACTTCCTGCCGTCCTGTGAGGACGTAGATGCCTCACAATGACGCACGGCGCCCCGTATGGAGCTTTATGTGACACAATGCAGCTTCATTAAAAGCAGCCGGAGACAAAATGGTGCAGAGTGTCATGTTGTGTGGGCCGTCTGACAAACGGCCACACATCATGAGACAGGATAGACCATACTATAAGGTATGGTCTGTACTGAATCTAACAATGGACATGTATAACATGTACAGGCTATACAATGTGTACTGCATGGTAACCCTCTAAGGATGGCATGTCACAAAAAATATGACATTTCTTGTCATGATGCACCAATGAAGCCCCTGCGAGTGACTTCCAGTGCTGTATTGGGAGTGTCTCAGCCCCGTAAGGTCGGCATGATGCTTGAATGCAGCATTTGCGAGTTACTCACCAGGGCTGCATTCGTGCATCATGACGACCAAGGGCATGATGCATTAATGCATTATTATGCCGTCCTTAAAAACTTAACCCTTTACCCTTCACGTGCAGCACAGTATCTGAATAAACTTGCACATCATTTTGTCAGCATGATGCATGAATGCAGCCCCGTGCTGCATCAATGCATCATGCTGACCTAAAACATGGCTGATGTTCTCACTGCCGCTGTGTTACTGCATCAGTGAATACGATGCTGTCAAGCACCACGCCGTCATGGCGTCAAGCACCACGCCGTCATGGTGTCAAGCACCACGCCGTCATGCCGTCAAGCACCACGCCGTCATGCCGTCAAGCACCACGCCGTCATGCCGTCAAGCACCACGCCGTCATGGTGTCAAGCACCACGCCGTCATGCCGTCAAGCACCACGCCGTCATGCCGTCAAGCACCACGCCGTCATGGCGTCAAGCACCACGCCGTCATGGCGTCAAGCACCACGCCGTCATGGCGTCAAGCACCACGCCGTCATGGCGTCAAGCACCACGCCGTCATGGCGTCAAGCACCACGCCGTCATGCCGTCAAGCACCACGCCGTCATGGCGTCAAGCACCACGCCGTCATGCCGTCAAGCACCACGCCGTCATGCCGTCAAGCACCACGCCGTCATGCCGTCAAGCACCACGCCGTCATGCCGTCAAGCACCACGCCGTCATGCCGTCATGCCGTCAAGCACCACGCCGTCATGCCGTCAAGCACCACGCTGTCTGTAAAGGGTTAATATAATTGACCCATATGGACCATATGTTAGTCATTATCTACAGGTGAAGGTTAGCAGTAATGCACAGATGATGTCACACACGCAGATCTATATGTCGATGCCCTGTGTATATGGTGGCCTGCACTCTGGTAAAAGGGTAATACACAAGTATGAACTGTAGTAACAGGAGCTATATATATTTATTATACGATATGGGCGCACACCGACCATTTTAGGTGATATTCGCGTTCTGATATTGGTGCTTATTATACGATCGGGGCTCTGATCGTGCTTTTTCTGTGATATCCCCGTGCTGATATCTAGTGATATCGGCACCCTTCCGGTGGATATCAGCACGTTTCCGGGGGATATCATCCCGTTTCCGGTGGTCCTGAGCAATTCCGAAATTTCGTCCCCCATAAAATCCGAGGTTCTATGGAGACTCGAACACGCTACATCAAGACTTGAAGTCCGATGTGCTAACCACCACGCCGTGAAGACGCTGGTAGAGGTGGGTGGCGAAACAAGGAGTCTACAGGCGGATTTCCAGCCCTGTAGGACCATTATTTACCGAGTTACAGAAGAAAAGGGATTTTTTCGTATAATTTCTTTGAAAATCGATATTTTATTTTAATTTCTTTTTTACTATAAAGGTAGTAGTTGGACTTTATTTACCTAGTCGTTAAAATAATTTTAGGGGGGGGTTTTCACATACAAATAGGCCTTTTAAAATTGTTACGTTTCCACTAGTCCACGCTCAGGTTCGAACCAGGGATCTCCTGAGTGTGGGCTCGACGCGCTAACCGTTCGGCCACAGCGGATATGGTATAAGGTAGGGGAAACGCTGGCTATGTTCTAGTCTATCTAACGAATGCGCCCCGCGCTCAGGTGCCAGAGCCTTTTTGTATCGTGTCCTCTCATTGGCTGTCCCGTTTTAACTCCACCAATCAGCGAGCAGGTTGGTGGGATGTCAAAATCAACATGGCCCCCTCCTTGCTCGATCTAGTCTACATAAATATCCTTCAAAATGGCGAAATTAGGACGAATTTAAGGTAATTAAAGACATTTGAATGGAATAATCGTATAATAAACCTAATAATGAATGGCTAACGCCCTCACTCGGGGCTGTATCGCTGGATATCGTCACTCGTGCTACGCACTCGCGCCGATATCCAGCGATACAGCCCCTTGTGAGGGCGTCAGCCATTCATTATTGGTTAAATACAGGAGACTTGGGGGGGTGAAATCGTTCTGATATTCTGGATATCAGAACGATTCTGAATGGGGAATTCAGAATCGTTCTTATATTCTGAATATCAGAACGATTCTGAATGGGAATCGGCAGCCATAAAATCCGAGGTTCTATGGAGACTCGAACACGCTACATCAAGACTTGAAGTCCGATGTGCTAACCACCACGCCGTGAAGGCGCTGGTAGAGGTAGGTGGCGAAACAAGGAGTCTACAGGCGGATTTCCAGCCCTGTAGGACCATTATTTACCGAGTTACAGAAGAAAAGGCATTTTTTGGTCTAGTTTCTTTGAAAATCCAAATTTTTTTCTAATTTCTTTTTTACTATAAAGGTAGAAGTTGGACTTTACTTAGCCTTTCGTTAAAATAATTCTAGGGATTTTTTTTCACATAGAAATAGGCATTTTGAAAAAGGTTCGTTTCCACTCAGGATCGATCCGGGTACCCTTGGTGTGTGAGGCGGCGACGCTAGCTGCCATGCCTATCCGGCTGTGGTGGTTGTGGAGGGAAACGCTGTGTATATTGCAGTGTATCAGGGAGCAGTTAGTTTTTAAAGCAGCAGGTCGCGCGGCGTAAGTACACTCCTATACGTTAGCACTGAGAGTATGTTGGATTTGAAATAATGACCGATCCCCTCACCTCCCCTACTGAAGAGTTCCACAACATGGCGCTACTGGTGTACAAGTGATATTCAGTCAATAATCCTTCAAAATGGCGAAATTAGGACGTTTTAAAGGTAAATAAGGACATATTAATCGGAATATCGTATAATAAACCTAATAATATATGAATATCACCGAACTTAGGGTGTGTATTCATGAATAACAAACCTCGGTGCTACGCACCTCGGTTCGTTATTCAAGTATACACACCCTGCGTTCGGTGATATTCATACATTATTGGTTAAATATATGACATACACTTTTACATAAATTGTCTTGAATAACATTTAATTGTTGATAAACCTTTTGGGTAAATGGTAACTACACATGCACTGAGTAGCAACCTCCATTTATTTCTAAACGAAATGTGAGGTACATATTGCCGAGAAATAAACGACACAGGTAGTACTCCCGGGACATGATATTGTAATAATAGGAATAATTCAGAAATAAACACAATTTCAAACTCAGGTAAGGAAACAAAAAAAAAAGCTGTGTTCCGGTAACCCGACCGACCCTATCATTTTGGCCTGACCCTTTAGGCTTTCCCTAATGTAGGTTATCACTAAATGGGATAGATGCACCTGATAATGGCTTAATTGGGCAGATATTGGTTCTAAACAGTTACAGGTTCTGATGCCAGCTGTGGCCGATCGTCCCGCGGCATGTCACTGTGTTGTGTTCCATATTTATAGCAGTAATAACTAAGTGAGTATGCCTCACTATATATATATATATGTATTAATACCATTCTCTGAGTCGCCCAAGGCCATTTTATTGGGTGACGTACAATGTTACAGTGTTTGGACGTAGCCAAGAAATTGTTGATTTTCTGGAAATTTGTCTTTAATTTAGTTAATGCTGGCAAATGAATCGGGAAATGTGTATTAATCGTGCTGGATTGCCTATATGACGTAAACATGACTGGATAGCTTCTGTTATTATGGGATAGCTTCTGCTTCTATTATTATGGGATAGCTTCTGCTGCTGTTATTATGGGATAGCTTCTGCTTCTGTTATTATGGGATAGCTTCTGTTTGACATTATGGGATAGCTTCTGTTTGTCATTATGGGATAGCTTCTGTTTGTTATTATGGGATAGCTTCTGCTTCTGTTATTATGGGATAGCTTCTGCTGCTGTTATTATGGGATAGCTTCTGCTATTATGGGATAGCTTCTGCTTCTGTTATTATGGGATAGCTTCTGCTGCTGTTATTATGGGATAGCTTCTGCTGCTGTTATTATGGGATAGCTTCTGCTTCTGTTATTATGGGATAGCTTCTGTTTGTCATTATGGGATAGCTTCTGTTTGTCATTATGGGATAGCTTCTGTTTGTCATTATGGGATAGCTTCTGTTATTATGGGATAGCTTCTGCTTC
The DNA here is from genome assembly GCA_947462335.1 of Harmothoe impar. NCBI lineage: Eukaryota > Metazoa > Annelida > Polychaeta > Phyllodocida > Polynoidae > Harmothoe > Harmothoe impar. The sequence goes on from OX381710.1 coordinate 920,334, forward strand.
TGTTATTATGGGATAGCTTCTGCTGCTGTTATTATGGGATAGCTTCTGCTGCTGTTATTATGGGATAGCTTCTGCTTCTGTTTTTATTGGATAGCTTCTGTTTGTCATTATGGGATAGCTTCTGTTTGTCATTATGGGATAGCTTCTGTTTGTCATTATGGGATAGCTTCTGTTTGTCATTATGGGATAGCTTCTGTTTGTCATTATGGGATAGCTTCTGTTTGTCATTATGGGATAGCTTTTGTTTGTCATTATGGGATAGCTTTTGTTTGTCATTATGGGATAGCTTCTGTTTTACCGTAACCTTCAGGTATATACAAACCTCTCTGCATGAAACCGCGTCTAATCGATGCTGTATGGATTGTGATTGATTTTATGATGTCCCAGTAATGGATCCCTCACCTCCCGCTGCCTTAATCAGCTCTTACCGCACGCGGCCCATAATGCACCATAACAGCCACTCTGTTATATCCCGTCCCCCGTCCCGGCTCACAACACGCCGCTCAGTGACGGGCATTGTGGGAGGTGAGAGAGGACTGAACCCTGTCTACTCCACCTTACTCTGTATCACTGGTCATGATACACACACGCACGCTGGCGAGTAACTCGCTGCTGCTGCATGTGTGCATCATGCCTGCACCCATCCTGTAGTATTGTCATGATGCATGGATGCTGCAGCTGCGAGTTACTCACCAATGCTGCATTCCTGCATCATGCGGCTTGCAGCATTAAAGCATTGTGCTGCCCTTCAAGGACTCACAGTGCATTACGACCAGGCACCGTCTGCCAAATGGACGTGTGGCCGACCCGGCTCTACAATAGGTAATCTCCATTATTACTGGGTGGGGGTTGAGTTGAGTTCCATCCTATTGTGTAATCTTGCGTCGCACTAGGATAGATATCTATATGCTGCTTGCCAAATACAGCGGTGACCACATCTATGGATGATCTAATCTATGAAATGAAGGACCGCATCTATAAGGTGAGGACACAGTCGTGGTGCTGCGTCACTGCTCCACACCAATACCAAGCCTTACCGTGTCCTGCTGTCCTGAATTCTGTAAGGACGGCATGACGCTAAAAGAATCCATTTGTTGCTCTGATGCACAAGTACATCCCAGAAGAGTAACTACCAGTGCTGCATTGGTGCATCATGGCGACCCTTCAGGAGTGTATCAACCCATGTCATGATGCACAAATGCAGCACTGGCCCACGCATATGGGCAGCGGCTGCCAATACAGCAGACTAGTGACTGACACAAGGACCCTCAAGTTCTGTCCCCTTTTACAATTCTTTCACAAATGCTGAGTGTGCAGAGCTCGGCCCTGGATACACAAGCAGCCCTGGTGCTGCGTCACTGCGTCACACCAATACCAAGCATTACCGTGTTACTGTATTCTGTAAGGACGGCATGACGCTAAAAGAATCCATTTGTCGCTCTGATGCACAAGTAGATCCCTGGAGAGTAACTGCCAGTGCTGCATTGGTGCATCATGCCGACCCTTCGGGAGTGTATCAACCCATGTCATGATGCATAAATGCAGCACTGGTGAGTTATTCACCAGGGCTGCATTCATGCATCATGGCATCAAGCGGTTCGCTGCATCAAGGCATGATGTTGTCCTTAGAGGGTTAATATCACAACCTCTGCACATAAGACAGCCCCTGTGAGTCTATTTCTGTCAAGGTCTGAGAAGGAAACCAACAGTCGGAGCCTGTATGTGTGGGGGTGGGGATAAGTGGGTAATACATGTCAGGGTTGGGTTAATATGCTGAGAGAGAAATCGTGTGTACAAAGGTCCGCAGGACTATTCCCAGGCCGATTAGATATTGTGGCAGTTGATTAATTTCACATTGTAGGTAGTGTCCGTGAAAAAACAGAAATGTACAATATTAGCTAGATATGTCCCTATAGGTGTGTATACGGCACCCCTACACCCCCTGTACACCCAGTACTGTAGATATGTCCCTATAGGTGTGTATACGGCACCCCTACACCCCCTGTACACCCAGTACTGTAGATATGTCCCTATAGGTGTGTATACGGCACCCCTACACCCCCTGTACACCCAGTACTGTAGATATGTCCCTATAGGTGTGTATACGGCACCCCTACACCCCCTGTACACCCAGTACTGTAGATATGTCCCTGTAGGTGTGTATACGGCACCCCTACACCCCCTGTACACCCAGTACTGTAGATATGTCCCTGTAGGTGTGTATACGGCACCCCTACACCCCCTGTACACCCAGTACTGTAGATATGTCCCTGTAGGTGTGTATACGGCACCCCTACACCCCCTGTACACCCAGTACTGTAGATATGTCCCTGTAGGTGTGTATACGACACCCCTACACCCCCTGTACACCCAGTACTGTAGATATGTCCCTGTAGGTGTGTATACGGCACCCCTACACCTTCTGTACACCCAGTACTGTAGATATGTCCCTGTAGGTGTGTATACGGCACCCCTACACCCCCTGTACACCCAGTACTGTAGATATGTCCCTATAGGTGTGTATACGGCACCCCTACACCCCCTGTACACCCAGTACTGTAGATATGTCCCTGTAGGTGTGTATACGGCACCCCTACACCCCCTGTACACCCAGTACTGTAGATATGTCCCTGTAGGTGTGTATACGGCACCCCTACACCCCCTGTACACCCAGTACTGTAGATATGTCCCTGTAGGTGTGTATACGGCACCCCTACACCCCCTGTACACCCAGTACTGTAGATATGTCCCTGTAGGTGTGTATACGGCCCCCCTACACCCCCTGTACACCCAGTACTGTAGATATGTCCCTGTAGGTGTGTATACGGCCCCCCTACACCCCCTGTACACCCAGTACTGTAGATATGTCCCTGTAGGTGTGTATACGGCACCCCTACACCCCCTGTACACCCAGTACTGTATTATTCCTATCTCAGACAGCTATATAGAAAACTGCCTCAAATATTTAACGACTGTCGTGTGTCAGTAATATCTCTGGGTAGCTGCCTTATTCATACATCCACACATCATGAGGACGGCATGATGCCTCATGCTTCATGTTCATTTGTCGTCATGATGCACCAATGCAGCGCTGATATATGATTCTTTAGTGCATCATGCCATCCATTTAGGAGTGTGTCAAACCCGTAGTCTCAGCATGATGCATGGATGTATTGGGTTACCCAGCAGTGATTCATTTACACATCATGTTGATACACCACCACAGTACATTAAAGCCCTCTGCTGCCCGTACAGGGTTAGAGGCCGCATCCTGAGGCACAAACACACAACCTGGAGGAAGCTCAATAACCCGGTAAGGGCGTGTTCATTTTGTAACAACAGGGGCGGGGGGATGGTGGATTGGGGGGGGGGGAAACCAAACAAATTTGGACGCCTTGAAGGATAAAAAAGTTACACCCTTTTTAGCGAATAAGCCAGCACGTTACTAAAGCTCAAAGGGGTTGGCCGCGCTCAACTTTAAACATGCGGAGGGGGGGACCGAATTTCGACCCCTCCCATGGGGGGGATCAAAAATATTTTGACCAGCTCGTGCACAATCTCACCGACCACCCCCCCCCCCTTGTTAAAAAATTACCACTCCCTAAGGGCCGCATACTGCTTTAATATACTATGCCCCATTTCATCATGAGTAGCTCGCTAATCTGCATTAGTAGTATAGTATGTATCGGAACGGGACTATAGTTAAGTACTGTTTATTACTCAATCGACCTGCAGCCAATCAGAGGCCTCCCTTTTGGCGGGAAATTCAAAAGCAGCCAATGAGAGGCCTCCCTTTTGGCGGGAAATTCAAATAGGTCACGTGACCGGAAGTGACCTACTTCCGGTCACGTGACCTTTGGGCGGGAAATTCAAATAGGTCACGTGACCGGAAGTGACCTACTTAAGAGGGTCACGTGACCACCATGTTGGCGGGAAATTCAAATAGGTCACGTGACGGGAAGTGACCTACTTAAGGGGGTCACGTGACTACTAGGTTGGCTTTCAAAATAAGTCACTTGAGATTTTGATGGATAAATAAATTTAAAAAAAGAAAAAAAAAGCAAGCTGAAAAAGCTTGCTAAAAAATAATTTAAAAATGCGGCTCTTTTTTTCTAGGAGGGGGGGAGAGGGGCACTCTGGGGGGCACTCTTTAAGATGCATGGGGGGGGGGAGGGGGGGAGGGGCAGGGTTTTTTAAGAGTGAGACTCGCTTCTCTGCCCTCTCTAAAAGAGAGGGCAGAGAGGCGAGTCTACTTACAATGAAAGGTATCATGATCGCGTTTATGATGATGTGCATCATGATGTGACTATCTTACAACTTTATAGACAATAAGCAAGACATGGGCGTACTTACACGGGCTATTTGTAAACTAATTTCTCTTGAATCTATTAACAGCTCACATTTTTTTCTTAGATGACATCTGACAGCTGCTTGCTAGGCTAAGATATTGTTAAATAAACAACTTGGAAAGCTAATTACAGTTTTCTGGCTTGAAATATAGTCTTTCAACAGACTTTTTTTCTCATCTTACACAGAGGCAAATATCAGAGACACCCAATGGCGCTTAAACTGCTCTCAGCCAAGGGTCGGGCACTGCTGGACTATAATAGACGGGTCAAGGACCGTTCTACTGTGGGTCAGGCTAGGTCGGACATTCAATAACGCGACTTTAGCAAAACTTGCTTGAAAGTCTGACCATGCGAGATCCTTATGCCCCAGTCTGTCAATGCTGTCCAGACTTTCAAGCAAGGTTGTCAAAGACCTACCTGTCATTGAATGTCCGACTTAGCCTGCCTGACCCTCAGTAGAACGGTCCTTGACTCATCTATTATAGTCCAGCAGCGCCCGACCCCTGTATGAGAGGGGTATTGACACCATTGGCTGACTCTGATAATTCGCCTGTGTGCACGGGGGGAGGAGAGGGTTTACAGCTTGCGCTTATAGAGCACTACTAGTGGAGGTTTGGATGAGGCGACTATGACATATGATATTTGTCTTAAAAAATAGCCATGGCACATGTCGATGTCGCTTAATTATGCTCATATCTCATGTCGATTTTAAGAATTGCTCATGTCACCTGTCACTGTGTTTTTCAAGCTTCATGTCAAATGTCACTAGGCTTCAGTGGTCCACACCACCGCTGCTGCTGCTGCTGCTGTCGGTGCTGCTGCTTGTGCTGCTTGTGCTGCTCATGCAGCAGCTGCTGGCTGCTTGTGCTGCTGCTGCTGCTGACAGATGCTACTGCTTGTGCTACTGCTCGTGCAGCAGCTGCCAGCAGCTGCTGAAGCAGCTGCTGGCAGCTTGTGCTGCTGACAAGGTCATGGGGGCTGCTGCTGACGATGTCACGGATGCTGCTGACAAATGCTACGGCTTGTGCTGCTCGTGCTGCTTGTGCTGCTGAAGTCGCTGCCAGCTGCTTGTGCTGCACGTGCAGCTGCTGCTGAAGCCGCTGCTAGATGCTGCTGCTTGTGCTGCACGAGACTGAGTAGCCGCTATTCGGCGTTTCACTCCTTATGTACCCTGTCCTAGTTAATCCTCTTAAACGGCTGAAAAGGCTCTCTCAGCACAGAGACTCTACTCAATGTAAGAGATCAGTTAAGTAAGTTTTCACATGCCACCTGACTACTGCGGGAGGGTTTAGACTTAAGCAGCTTAGTGCACGCACGTGTCTGTTAGAAAAGCTACCTGCACACCTGCCTTCCTTTTTTCACTAGTATTTACCCCCTGCCGACTTATAAGGCACCTATACACGCCTTCTTGCTTCTAGAGCTAAGCTGACTGGCAGCTATTTTAAAAGAGAATACTGGTTACCTGTATAACGGATAAGGGGGTTATGAGATTAGCGTGTGTATACAAAAAAAAACAAAAAAAAAGCTACAGGGGGCGCGTGTCTGTCTGTGAGGTAGAGTCCATGTGGTAAGCGACTCAAGTGTAAAACAACAGCACCTCCTCTTGTCGCAGTGAGTGGTGTGGACGGCGGGTGGCTAGTTGAATTTAAGCGTCAGCTTGAAAGATAAGGCCAAATAAAAAAAAAGGATTGTTTCAGGTCACCTGACCGACCCTAGCAAAACAGGGTCGACCCTACGTTTTTTTTTAAGCAAGTTTGAAGAAAATTTCATATTTTTATACTTTTTGGGTCATTTTTAGAATTTCCACGGAGGATGGCTAGTACTTTCATGTTAAAAAAATAAAATAAAATAAAACAAAAATCCGACCTACCGACCCCAGTCTTTCTGCCCATGTTACCTGAAACATACCTTTTTTTTTCTTTTTTTTTGGCTTAATCCGTTCACGGGCTGGCGCGTCACACCTGTCGTTAATCACCCCCTGTAGTCTTTGTATACACAGGTGACTCGGCTTTATCTCTTCACCAGCTATAATCCCATATACATGTAGCGCACGTTACACTCGTTAATTCTCTTTTCATGCTGATGGATTAGGGGTGGAAGGGTTCAGGTGAAAAGCGATTTGACTCTCTCTGGAAGAGGGTTGGAGCTCTAGGTGAAAACAAGCTTTGAACATCCAGATTAGCTGCTCTCTCGGCTATATAAAGAGCCTCATTTTTTCTAATCTCTGCCCACTTCGTCTTGTTGTACACTATCAGTCACGAGGCAGACGCTGGAAGTAGCAGATGTTTGCAGTATGGTTTACACAGAGGTTACCTGCTAATAGGATTTTGTCAGAATAGGGTGAGTTGCTATTAAAATGAACATTTTAAATGGTTTGTTAATATGGTATCTGATGTTAATGAGCTAACACCTAACATTGAGGATTATGACCTCCCAGAGGGACGTCTCGCTAAATTCTCCAGTCTTGACTATAGTCTTAACTGTCTAAAGACTGTGGAGCGCGTTAATGGGGGGGCCTCCTTACTAATTTCACTTGACCAGGCCAGCAGGGTCAACTAGGCTAGGTAATTACAACCACAAGGGTGGCTACTCAACATGCAAGTAGACCTACTACTACGAGATTGTCTTTTGACCACTCTGCTGCCGCCTGCTGGTCTGGCCATTACATGCTCTAGTGTAGTTCTCCGCTCTTTTCGTCAGATGACGCCACAATAGGGTTTTTGTACATTTCCACGATACTCGCGAACATTTTAAACGCATAATGACCTATAATAAGCAACAAAGCACACTTCTAATATGTTGAATATAAGAAACATGTCAACGCTGTGTATTTCTGATAGAATGAGGCAGATTCTTTGAAATATCAACTAAACTATAGTGAGATTGAAAATACTACACCATATCTAAAGCGATATAAAAGCTATATAAAGTCAGAACTTCTCACGGAACGGCATCTGCAACAGATCACTCAACCATTCGTCTTGAAATGCCACACAGGGTTCCCGTCCAACAGGACTCTGAGCCTTGTCGCTTTTGAGGAAGGTTTGATCTCATGTTGCTTAACATGTGGTGTAATTAATCAACACCGCGGCCCCTCTTTAGGGGCCACACAATAAACAAAGAATAAAAAGGGTAGACCTTAGGTTTAAAGTGAATCTCCCAGGATTTTGGCGAAGTCGACAAAGGGGTAGATAACAGATTAACCTGCAAGAGACTATACGCAAACCTTGATACTCTCAGAGGGGGAGTCCCATATTGCGGACTTGTGGTCAGATCTATCCCTTCTAGGGGGCAGGTTGCATGTCGTAAATGTCTACTACAGACATTGGGATATATTGTTAATCTTACTCTAGGGTCTCCATAATTAGACCCTGAATCCGTTGTTAAACGGGTGTGAGGGGGTGGTAACTAATACTTATGAGATGTTAGCTTAGTTCATAGTCTCCTTACCAATTTTCACTTGACCAGGCTGGCAGAGCCAACTAGTCTAGGTAATTATAACCACAAGGGCGGCTACTCAAGATCTAAGTAGACCTACTACTACGAGATTGTCTTTTTGGTCCTTCTGCTGCTTAGTTATTACATCCTCCAGTCTAGCTCGCCACACCCTTTGAGCAGCACCACCATTGCCTCGGTAAAAGTGTAGGGTGTGTGCTTTCCACCTTCAGGTATCCATAGATTCGATCACTATCACCCCCCTTGAAATGACTTCAGCTGTTAATTAGGGCGTAAAGCCACCAACCAAGTCCCTGTCAAAAGATGTGAATAACGAAACGCGCTAGTATAGTTCTCCGCTCTTTCGTCAGATGGTGCCACAATAGGGGTTTTGTACATTCCTACGATGCTCGCGAACATTTCAACGCATAATGAGCTACATAGGCAACAAAGCGCGCTTCTAATATATTAAAATATAAAAAACAATTCAATATTGTGTATTTCTGATAGAAATGAGGCGGTTTCCTTAAATACCAACTAAACTATAGCGAGATGAAAAATACCACACCATATCTAAGGCTTTATAAAAAACTATAGAAAGTCAGAACCTCACACGGATCAGCATTCTGTTTGCAACGGATCACCCCTGACCCACTGGTCCTCGCATGCCACACACGGCTCTGCCGTGTTTGAGCTTTGAGGTATCACCCATCAAGTGATCCATGCCGCCCAACATGAAGCGTAATTAATAGCTGCTGTTGCATAGCACAGTGGCAGCATCTAACTAACTCTAAAGAGTTAGTCGGCCCCTCTTTAGGGGCCACACAATAAACAAAGAATACCCTGAATCTGGGACCTGCGGGCGAGGGCCCCAACTGTGAAGTCATTATTGGCCACATTGGTAATATCAATTAAAACTTTAGACAACACCCACCTTAAGTATCATTAACGGACAATATCAATGAACTCAGCATCCGCCTGGTTACCACATTTAGCACCAATTTTACAACTCACAGGGGCCACACTAGCCTCACCGCGCTTTTTATTGCTCTGCTGATTTCTCCAATCCAAAACATGAGGTATCTAGTCTAGCTGTGAGCTCATTGGGCCAAACAAAAAAATAATCCGTGTTCAGGTAACATGGTCCAAAAAAAAATAGGGTAGGTCGGTCGATTTTTTTTTTAGGATTTTTTTTTAGGGTTTTGAGATGAGTTGTATGGGAGAATCACAATTGTATAGAGTTGTTATTTGATAATGTAGGACCAATATCTGTCTAATTAAGCCATTATCAGCACTGTTTTTGTCATAGAAAGGATTTCCTCCCTTCTTATCTTTCAAATGATGACAAATAGGCTAGTTGAAGGTCATTAGGTACTCCTTTCCCCTTTGGTGATAACCTAGATCAGGAAAAGTCTAAAAAAAATCTAAAAAAAATCTTAAAAAAAAGATTAGGGTCGGGGCAAAATGATAGGGTCGGTCGGGTTACCTGAACACAACTTTTTTTTTGTTTGGCCTTAGGTAAGTCCTTTGTCGACCTCGCCGGCAAGTCCCGGATTCAGTATAGAAAGACTAAGGGGACGGGGGGTAGGTCTATAGGTTTAGTGCTATCTGTGTCATTAGACCATTTAAGTGACATGTGACACTAGCATTCTTAAAAATCGACATGCGACATGAATAAGAAATTCTCAATTACGGTGCCCCTACATTTTCTCCCTTAGTGACACTATTAGTATTATAGTAGTACCGAGAACTATCCTCTTTTTTTTTTTTAGAAAACTAAGTAAAAATATCCTTCTTCATGTCCAGTTACATTCAATGCCGATCAATTTGACACTGTAGCAGCCTGTCTCCATATCTGTATGCTGCATAAATGCACAATACACGGTTCTGCACGCACTTAAACCAAGGCTAACATGGTTGACCTATATAGATATGATACTCTCGTTTTCGGGGCTAGTAGAAATTAGGCGTCTAATACGGACGTTCCGGGTTCGAACCCTCACTAAGTTTTAGTCAAGACGTCTAGCCACGTCGCCTAAGGCGACGAAAGCGCGTCAAAGCGTTTACAGGGTTCGAACCCGTGAGCTGCTCCTTGGGGCCGCAAAAAACGCTTAGACACTGAAATCCCATAGGGAAAAAATTTTGGGTTTTTGGACTTTAGGCCTTAATTTGAGGGTGATCCCGGGCTGATAGAAAAATAATTCTTGGACGAGCGGATAGCTCTGGATCTCTTTTATCTAAAACAGCGAAAAATTGATTATGGTTTCGCCGCAATTCATCCGACGGGGGGTAATCAGCCCCCCCCTCTGCCAATCTAGGCAGTGAATTTTGGCGACCGTGCGATCACTCACGGCCACCGCGACGAACCGACAGAAGACCTCGGCATCTTAGTATGATTCGTGTGACCTACTTAGAGGCTCACACGGTGGAGGTGTGTCCGGCGTTCGGCGCGCTGATTGGCTACTGGTGGGAGGCGCTGTGCCGCGTCAAGAACTTCACCTATTAGGGGCGGCTGTTAAAGGCGCACTGAGTTGAGGTGCACCTTTAAGCAAGAGCGCGATCCGGCCCAGTCTTGCGGACCTCTGTTTGGAGAGTGTAGCGGGCGGCTATGTCGCGCTCTCCAACCACAGGCTTAACAGTGGTCCGCAAGACTAGAGTGCAAGACGCGTGCACACACAGACCGAACAGACACACACAGACCCACACACCCACACACTCCTATCAGTGAGACGTCTAGCAGATTCGGGAGAGGGGACCAGGGAGGTACTCTCGGCTAGCGGCCACTAATTGCCTGTTTAGATAAGGCACAGAAACAAAGGGTGATGACAGACTACGTGTTCAAGCAGCCGACATGTCCTGACACTTGATAATGGGTGTGGACCGCTAAATTCGATATGGTGACATGACCATTTCTTATAATCGACAAACGACATGAGGTCTAATGACAAGTGACATGAGGCCCAAAAAATCCTAGTGACAGGTGACATGAACATTTCTTAAAATCGACATGGGATATGAACATTATTAAGTGACATTGCCATGTGACATGGTCATTTTCTAAGATCGACATTCGACATGGGGACCCCCTATCCAGAGCCCCTTGATAGATGACAGCTGTTGTGTGTAAGAAAAGTGTATGCCTCACAATCAAAAGATGATAAAAGGCTTTATCCCACTCGATGTGGGTTTTGAATCAAATATCAAGGGATCAAATATCAGATCGATATTTGACGTCGTCAAGTGATATCTGACGTTGTCAATCACTTTTACTATGTAGTCAAGGTCGTAAAAACAGGGCCCCCTGATTGGTCAACAGCATGAATGAAAGTTGCATCTCAAACTTTTAATACTCGGTATGGGGCCCCGTGGGACTGGGACCAATATTTGCAATTTTCGGAAATACTGTCGAGAATTTCTAGATGGAAACATCTTGTCTGGGGTAATTTGACCTCTACTCTTCGATATTCAAGTAATACTCAAGCTATTCTGACTCTAAACATGAGTAAAACGGTCATTTAACCAGCGTTATCGGCAGCGCTGACATCAACAACTGCTGATCTCCCTTGGTTACATGACCCAGCTCCGTTTCTAAGGCCTCATGGATCGGGGCCCTGAAGGGGGATCTGCAGAGGCCCTATATCGGGCCCTAGATATGTACATTATATTAATATCTCATAACTTAATTTACTCTAAAATCTTCTGATGGTTCATAACTTTGACCCTTATCTCCTTTTCTCGCGGGATAAAGATATAATTTGGTTGTTGGTGTGGCCTCTCGTGGATATCTGCTCTTCTCCACGGCACCTCTCGAGCCCCCTGCGGGGCCTCTAGGGGCTGCTAGATGTCTCTCTGCTATGTAGTGTGGGATGTAAAAGAACCCTTGTCTCGGTAAAAGGGCCAATAGATTCGATCACCATCACCGCTCTTGAAATGACCATAGCTGTTAACTAAGGCGTAAAGCAACCCACACACCCACACACCCACACACCCACACATTTTTCTGTATGAGCCTTCAGACCTCAAGCTGCTCAGTGTACGGGACTAGGTTTTGTCATAGGCCCTACGGACGCTACTCAAGGTAAAAATAAGAGAGCTGTCTCACCATGACATTGGGCTGGCTGTAGTTTTTTATGTTTCGGTACCTACAACCAAAACAGCCAGTACCCACCCCAAGGCTTCATGTCGCACGCGGGAAAAGTATAACGGTGGCGCCAACTGTCGGAATAGCGGGTACACTACGTCATTAGTTCTTTTGTTCTCCGCTGAGTGACTGGGCGAAATGTAGTCGGTAGCTCTATTTTCTGTGCACTGTTCTGTTCATTTTCTACACTTAACACTTAAATAGACCGCGTGTTTGTACAAGCTAACCGTTTTTATCAGTGCAAAAATTAAATAAGCATCGGATAGAACACTAAAAAAATGAGAAAGTAATCCAGCACTTAGTATAAGGCACCAGTTTTATCATGAGACACCGAAAGTCTGGTTTTTTTAAGGTGGATAAGACAGTCGACTGAGAGCTCCAAACTAACCAAAAACGTACCAGAGGTCGATCTATCTCGTACCCGACAGGGCAGGGGCCTTCTACACCCCGGCTCTGATTGATGAGCAAGCGACAAGTGCTACAGAGGGCCTATTCCTCTTTTGAGGTGGGCCCGAAATTGAACAAAAGAATAAACTCAAGAAAAAGCCTTAAGCTTAAAAGAGTTGTAGATACCGATTTTAACGAGGAAGTCACATTCATTAGTTTACAAATAGCCCGTGTAAGTACGCCCATGTCTTGCTTATTGTCTATAAAGTTGTAAGATAGTCACATCATGATGCACATCATCATAAACGCGATCATGATACCTTTCATTGTAAGTAGACTCGCCTCTCTGCCCTCTCTTTTAGAGAGGGCAGAGAAGCGAGTCTCACTCTTAAAAAACCCTGCCCCTCCCCCCCTCCCCCCCTCCCCCCCCCCATGCATCTTAAAGAGTGCCCCCCAGAGTGCCCCTCTCCCCCCCTCCTAGAAAAAAAGAGCCGCATTTTTAAATTATTTTTTAGCAAGCTTTTTCAGCTTGCTTTTTTTTTCTTTTTTTAAATTTATTTATCCATCAAAATCTCAAGTGACTTATTTTGAAAGCCAACCTAGTAGTCACGTGACCCCCTTAAGTAGGTCACTTCCCGTCACGTGACCTATTTGAATTTCCCGCCAACATGGTGGTCACGTGACCCTCTTAAGTAGGTCACTTCCGGTCACGTGACCTATTTGAATTTCCCGCCCAAAGGTCACGTGACCGGAAGTAGGTCACTTCCGGTCACGTGACCTATTTGAATTTCCCGCCAAAAGGGAGGCCTCTCATTGGCTGCTTTTGAATTTCCCGCCAAAAGGGAGGCCTCTGATTGGCTGCAGGTCGATTGAGTAATAAACAGTACTTAACTATAGTCCCGTTCCGATACATACTATACTACTTGCATTCATGCATCATGCCGATCCTACATGGCTGATACACTCTTAAATAGTCGTCATGATGCATGACTGCAGGCCAGATTAGCCAGGGCTGCATTCTTGAAGACACATTAAAGCACCATGCGGCCCTTAAAGGCTGAAGATGATCTCCTGTCTGTGAACAATGGCATCAGTGGGAACTCCACTCCTTCATATTCTTCAAGACAAAGCACGATGCAGCCCTTAAAAGCCGAAGATGGATCTCTCCGCCTGCCTCCACTCCGCAATACTCAACACCTTATGTAAATCCCACATGAACCAACTGCTCTACAACTGTAGAAGTGTACATGTCCATCTTAGTGCAGAGGACAGAAATGCATGTACTACTCACACATGGTGGGGTATGTGAGTAGGAGTAGGAGTAGGAGTAAGTAGCACAGGGAGAGTGGAGGCTGGGGCAGGAGTAAGTAGTGTAGGGAGAGTGGAGGCTGGGGCAGGAGTAGGTAGTGTAGGGAGAGTGGAGGCTGGAGTAAGTAGTGTAGGGAGAGTGGAGGCTGGGGCAGGCAGTAAGTAGTGTAGGGAGAGTGGAGGCTGGGGCAGGAGTAAGTAGTGTAGGGAGAGTGGAGGCTGGGGCAGGAGTAGGTAGTGTAGGGAGAGTGGAGGCTGGAGTAAGTAGTGTAGGGAGAGTGGAGGCTGGGGCAGGCAGTAAGTAGTGTAGGGAGAGTGGAGGCTGGGGCAGGCAGTAAGTAGTGTAGGGAGAGTGGAGGCTGGGGCAGGCAGTAAGTAGTGTAGGGAGAGTGGAGGCTGGAGTAAGTAGTGTAGGGAGAGTGGAGGCTGGAGTAAGTAGTGTAGGGAGAGTGGAGGCTGGGGCAGGCAGTAAGTAGTGTAGGGAGAGTGGAGGCTGGGGCAGGCAGTAAGTAGTGTAGGGAGAGTGGAGGCTGGAGTAAGTAGTGTAGGGAGAGTGGAGGCTGGAGTAAGTAGTGTAGGGAGAGTGGAGGCTGGGGCAGGAGTAGGTAGTGTAGGGAGAGTGGAGGCTGGGGCAGGAGTAAGTAGTGTAGGGAGAGTGGAGGCTGGGGCAGGAGTAAGTAGTGTAGGGAGAGTGGAGGCAGGGGCAGGAGTAAGTAGTGTAGGGAGAGTGGAGGCTGGGGCAGGAGTAAGTAGTGTAGGGAGAGTGGAGGCTGGGGCAGGAGTAAGTAGTGTAGGGAGAGTGGAGGCTGGGGCAGGAGTAAGTAGTGTAGGGAGAGTGGAGGCTGGGGCAGGAGTAAGTAGTGTAGGGAGAGTGGAGGCTGGGGCAGGAGTAAGTAGTGTAGGGAGAGTGGAGGCAGGAGTAAGTAGTGTAGGGAGAGTGGAGGCTGGGGCAGGAGTAGGTAGTGTAGGGAGAGTGGAGGCTGGGGCAGGAGTAAGTAGTGTAGGGAGAGTGGAGGCTGGGGCAGGAGTTAGTAGTGTAGGGAGAGTGGAGGCTGGGGAAGGAGTAAGTAGTGTAGGGAGAGTGGAGGCTGGGGCAGGCATTAAGTAGTGTAGGGAGAGTGGAGGCTGGGGCAGGAGTAAGTAGTGTAGGGAGAGTGGAGGCTGGGGAAGGAGTAAGTAGTGTAGGGAGAGTGGAGGCTGGGGCAGGCAGTAAGTAGTGTAGGGAGAGTGGAGGCTGGGGCAGGCAGTATGTAGTGTAGGGAGAGTGGAGGCAGGAGTAAGTAGTGTAGGGAGAGTGGAGGCTGGGGCAGGCAGTAAGTTGTGTAGGGAGCGTGGAGGCTGGTAAAGGAGTAAGTAGTGTAGGGAGAGTGGAGGCTGGGGCAGGCAGTAAGTAGTGTAGGGAGAGTGGAGGCTGGGGCAGGCAGTAAGTAGTGTAGGGAGAGTGGAGGCTGGGGCAGGAGTGAGTAGTGTAGGGGGAGTGGAGGCTGGGGCAGGAGTAAGTAGTGTAGGGAGAGTGGAGGCTGGGGCAGGCAGTAAGTAGTGTAGGGAGAGTGGAGGCTGGGGCAGGCAGTAAGGAGTGTAGGGAGAGTGGAGGCTGGGGCAGGCAGTAAGTAGTGTAGGGAGAGTGGAGGCTGGGGCAGGAGTAAGTAGTGTAGGGAGAGTGGAGGCTGGTAAAGGAGTAAGTAGTGTAGGGAGAGTGGAGGCTGGGGCAGGAGTAAGTAGTGTAGGGAGAGTGGAGGCTGGTAAAGGAGTAAGTAGTGTAGGGAGAGTGGAGGCTGGGGCAGGAGTAAGTAGTGTAGGGAGAGTGGAGGCTGGGGCAGGCAGTAAGTAGTGTAGGGAGAGTGGAGGCTGGGGCAGGCAGTAAGTAGTGTAGGGAGAGTGGAGGCTGGTAAAGGAGTAAGTAGTGTAGGGAGAGTGGAGGCTGGGGCAGGAGTAAGTAGTGTAGGGAGAGTGGAGGCTGGGGCAGGAGTAAGTAGTGTAGGGAGAGTGGAGGCTGGGGCAGGCAGTAAGTAGTGTAGGGAGAGTGGAGGATGGGGCAGGAGTAAGTAGTGTAGGGAGAGTGGAGGCTGGGGCAGGAGTAAGTAGTGTAGGGAGAGTGGAGGCTGGGGCAGGCAGTAAGTAGTGTAGGGAGAGTGGAGGCTGGGGCAGGCAGTAAGTAGTGTAGGGAGAGTGGAGGCTGGGGCAGGCAGTAAGTAGTGTAGGGAGAGTGGAGGCTGGGGCAGGCAGTAAGTAGTGTAGGGAGAGTGGAGGCTGGGGCAGGAGTTAGTAGTGTAGGGAGAGTGGAGGCTGGGGCAGGCAGTAAGTAGTGTAGGGAGAGTGGAGGCTGGGGCAGGCAGTAAGTAGTGTAGGGAGAGTGGAGGCTGGGGCAGGCAGTAAGTAGTGTAGGGAGAGTGGAGGCTGGGGCAGGCAGTAAGTAGTGTAGGGAGAGTGGAGGCTGGGGCAGGCAGTAAGTAGTGTAGGGAGAGTGGAGGCTGGGGCAGGCAGTACAGCCACATGGTGGGTATCACTCAGTATCATGTTACATTCACATAAAATGACACTTTTATGTAAATACTGCCACTTGTCACTTCAGGCCCCATCACACAGAGCCATGTGAGGTGCATGTCCCTGTGCAGGTGTAGCCTCAGTACATGCTATGTATAGCAGGGGCCAGTTAAATGGGCGGGGAGGCTATGTATAGGGGGCTAGGGGGGGGGGGTTATAAGGCTATGTATAGGGGACTAGCGGAGGTAGGGGCAGGGGTCGATAAGCTGGGTAGACAAGTCATGTCAGCTGAAGGTGCCGCTCCTTGCTACTGTAAGAGGCACAGCAACAACACGTTAGGGACCGGTGTGTGAGGGGGGGGGGCTGTGGGGGTGGGGGGGGGGGGCTAACAGGGTAAACTAGGAGATACAGCTGGGCTGAAGAGTCAAGGCACGGCTGGAAACTAATACAGCCAATGTGGGGCAGAGGTAGGGTAGGGTAGGGTAGTTTAGGGTAGGGTAGGGTAGGGTAGGGTAGGATAGGGTAGGGTAGGGTAGGGTAGGGTAGGGCAAGGCAGGGTAGGGTAGCGTAGGGTAGGGTAGGGGAGGGTAGGGTAGGGTAGGGTAGGGTAGGGTAGGGCAAGGCAGGGTAGGGTAGCGTAGGGTAGGGTAGGGGAGGGTAGGGGAGGGTAGGGCAGGGTAGGGTAGGGTAGGGCAGGGTAAGGCAGGGTAGGGTAGCGTAGGGTAGGGTAGGGTAGAGATATGAGACTACGAGACAGGAGTTGTGAAAAGAACATCAATTCTGCGGCCAATGGAGTCATCAGAAGGCCTCTCTGTAGAGTTCAAATCTCTAGTAGAAGCATCAATCTCCAGGCTGATTCTTGGTCCAGCCTCAAATCAAACTGCACACATAAATTAACACACATTGCCCACGGGTATATAAAGATGGCCGTGCCCTGACAGAGATCAGCAGTTTGTGCCCCTGGTGAGGGGCTGCCACAATCTGATATCACTGATACTCAATATGGATTTGTATTACTGTACAAATGTTACTGTTGCTGCCGCTGTGCTGCTGCTGCTAATTCCCAAGCCTGTAGATGCATTCTGCTGCACATACCGTGCACCATTCAGGGCAGGAGTCACGTGTAGTCAGATTAACTGTGTGATGAATAACACATTACATGGTTGCTATAGTAACTTCTGTGATTTGCCTAGAAAAGGGCAAAAATGTGAACTCAAAAGTTGCAGAAACTATCCAGAACCCTTCAAATTCATTTTGAGAAAGTAATATATTTATGAATTTTCGTGATCAGGATTACAACTTGCCCTCCACAAACTGTTCCACAAACTGTTCCACTCTGTTTACTTATATTCCTTGTGTTTATGTGCTTTTTTGGCGTGTTTAAGTTACGTTTTTGTCGGAGTTTGTTCAAGCTTTATTCAGTAAACAAATTCCTATGTTTGAGCGACTTTGAAGGGTCTAATTGTCTGCTGCCGCCTCTATGTCTGCTCCCTTTGAGTGGGTACTCCACTGCCTTGATTGGGTGGCGTCCTGCATTGATGGGGTAGTCCCCAATTCGTGATTGCCAGTTGTACATTTCATGTAGGCCTACTATGAAGGGAAGTCGTTTGGGGGGAAATCACCTTGCGTTTCTAATTTGTGTTTAATCTTAAATAATTTTAAATCATACTACTGTGTCATAACGTGAATAGGGCACTTGTACATCGACATGTGTGCCATCTAGACTGGATAGAGACATCTCGGAAGGCTCAGCAGATGGCTCCGCCATCCTCTGAGCCTTCCTCGACGTCTCTATCCAGTCCAGATGGCACACATGTCGATGTACCGTGCCCTATTCCCTAAATAACCTTGGTGCTCTGTAGCACCCCTGCTACACCCACGCCCCCTGCCCACACCCCGCGGTACTACCCGACACAGGATACACCCTGCCCCCTCATACCAGCAGAGGGCGCCTCCCCTGGGACCTAGACACGCCACCTACAGCCAGATAGCTGTACTAATCACTAAACACTGCCTGTAGCAGCTAACCCTCTAAGGGCCGCATCAGGTTTAATGCAATATCCCTGGTATGGCCATTGTTGTCATGGTGTGCGAATGCAGCCATGGCAAGTCTACACATCAGGGCTGCATCCATGCATCATGGTGAACCTCTGGGAGCGTACGTAGGGTCTGCATGATGCTCAAATGCAGCACTGACACACCAGTGCTGCACTCGTGCATCATGACGACAAAGTGGATACAGCACTAAAGCACCCTGCGGCCGGTGACCGCTTAGTGTGGAGTGGGACGCAGGTTAACTGGAGCTGCAGGCAGCGCCACACCTACATCTAGTCACGTTACCCGCTTCCTTCGTCATGACAGGGGCTGCAGTTCCCAAACTGCCACACATAAACAGTGCATACTCTGACACAGGCCATGTTTGAACCTCAGAAGGTGAAGGGGAGATGTGGGGGTGGGAGCAATTGGTCAGGTTCCCTCTTCCTTCATCATAACAGAGGCTTCAGTTCCCAACATGCCACCCATAGACAGTGTGCACCCTTTGAGAGTATTATTTGCTGTTGGTGGCAGTAAGAGGGGCTTGCACAGGCCTTACACAGCCATGTGTCAACCTGAGGAGGGAGACGTGAAGGAGTTGTGGGATGAGAGGTAACCTTGCCGCTATGATGGCTATAGGATCGATTCTGACCCTCCCTTACCTCTCCAACACAGGGGGCATCTCACGACTCTGTGACGGTACTGACTGTTTGGGCGGGCGGGGTGAGGTGTCTGGGGTGTGAGGTAGAGGTACTACAGAGGCTATAGAGCTGACAGGCGTGTGAGTGGTCAGGACAGAGGTGTTACAGAAGGCATGGAGAGGTGACGGGTGTGGGCGGAGGTGGCTGCAGACTGCTACAGAATGCTGAGTATAGGAGAATGGATCCATGTTTAGAGGAGAACATCCACTCTGCAGCAGAGGGCGTGATCATAAGGCCCCTCTGTAGAGTTCACATCTCTAGAAGAAGCATCAATCTCATGGCTGATTCTTGGTCCAGCCTCAAATCAAACTGTACACATAAATTAACACACATTGCCCACGGGTATATAAAGATGGCCGTGCCCTGACAGAGAGGTTACTACAGTATTGCTGCAGACATCAGCAGCTTCTGCCCCTGGTGAGGGGCTGTTACAATCTGATATCACTGATACTCAATATGCATTTGTATTACTGTACTAATGTTACTGTAGCTGCTACTGCTGCTGCTAATTCAGCAGCCTATAGATGCATTCTGCTGCATGGGCCATGCACTATCCAGGGCAGGAGTCACATGCAGTCACATTGAATGTGCGTTGAATCACACGCAAAGTAGTTGCTATGGTAACTTCCTTGATTTGCCTAGAAAAAGGGCAAACATGTGAAGTCAAAAGTTGCTGCCACAGCAGCCTTCCAGAACCCTTCAAATTCATTTTGAGAAAGTAAAATATGAATGAATTTTCGTGATCAGGATTACAATTGGCCCTCCATAAACTGTTCACGGCCCCTCCCTCACCAACAGATGTTTTAGTACAGAAATAACAGACCAGGAAACCTTGCCAAAGCAGTAGCATGCTGCTGTGAGTGAGGTCTACATGAGGCAGACCTGTAGTGTCTGCAGACAGTAACAACACTACAGTAAGTGTACTCTATAGACACAGCCTGACTCAATCTCGGAATACAGCTTTACACACTGCCCTCACACAACAGTGCCCTCAGGTACACAGCAGAGTCCAGGTGGGACCTGGTGATGTATGTAGCACCTGACATACCACACCCCCATAGGGACGGCAGCAGGGTACATCTTGTACATCTCAGAGTGCCACAGGGACAGCAGGATGAATGCCACTTAAAACATTGAATGTGTGGCTAATGCCACACATGACTCAGGGTTGCAGGGGTTTCCTTTTCTATGGGTTTATGTCTCTGAATAAGATCTATCGGTCATGCACTATTGTATGTGATTTGGATCAATTCATAAATTCTGGTTTATATTTATGTATTAAATCATTCAGTATGCAACAAAAATAGTTCAAGTCAGATCGATATATTTTTATTCAACTGTGTTGGTAAATTACACTTGAAGCAACTGGAGAGTGGAGGCTGGGGAAGGCAGTAAGTAGTGTAGGGAGAGTGGAGGCTGGGGCAGCAGTAAGTAGTGTAGGGAGAGTGGAGGCTGGGGCAGGCAGTAAGTAGTGTAGGGAGAGTGGAGGCTGGGGCAGCAGTAAGTAGTGTAGGGAGAGTGGAGGCTGGGGCAGGAGTAAGTGGTGTAGGGAGAGTGGAGGCTGGGGCAGCAGTAAGTAGTGTAGGGAGAGTGGAGGCTGGGGCAGGAGTAAGTGGTGTAGGGAGAGTGGAGGCTGGGGAAGGCAGTAAGTAGTGTAGGGAGAGTGGAGGCTGGGGTAGGAGTAAGTAGTGTAGGGAGAGTGGAGGCTGGGGCAGGCAGTAAGTAGTGTAGGGAGAGTGGAGGCTGGGGCAGGAGTAAGTAGTGTAGGGAGAGTGGAGGCTGGGGCAGGAGTAAGTAGTGTAGGGAGAGTGGAGGCTGGGGCAGGAGTAAGTAGATGGTACATGGTACAGCCACATGGTGCAGCACCACTATAGGAGTATCACCACATGCTGCGGACCATCACTCAGTCAGGCATCATGTTACATTCAGACAAAACGACAGTTTATGTAAATAGTGCCACTTCTCACCCAATCGCATAGAACCATGTAAGGTGCATGTCCCTGTGCAGCTGTAGCCCCAGTACATGCTATGTATAGCAGGAGGGGGGGGGGCAGTTATATGGGCGGGGAGGCTATGTATAGCAAGGGGCAGTTATAAGGCTATGTATAGGGGGCTGGGGGGGCAGTTATAAGGCTATGTATAGGGGCTGGCGGAGGTAGGGGCAGGGGTCGATAAGCTGGGTAGACATGGCATGTCAGCTAGAGGTGCCGCTCCTTGCCACTGTAAGGCACAGCAACAACACGTTAGGGCGCTGGTGTGTGAGGGGGGGGGCTATGGGGGGGGGGGGCTAACAGGGTAAAACTAGGAGGTACAGCTGGGCTGAAGAGTCAAGGCAGGGCATGAAACTAATACAACCAATGAAGGGTAATGTGGGGGACAGAGCTAGGCAAAGTAAGGGCAGAGCAAGGAGCCAACGCAGGGCAGGGTAAAACAAGGCAGGGCACTGAAGGGTAGGGTAGGGTAGTTTAGGGTAGGGTAGGGTAGTTTAGGGTAGTTTAGTTTTGGGGAGTTTAGTTTAGGGTAGTTTAGTTTAGGGTAGGGTAGTTTGGTTTAGGGTAGACTAGTGTAGGATAGGGTAGGGTAGTTTAGTTTAGGGTAGGGTAGTGTAGGATAGGGTAGGGTAGTTTAGTTTAGGGTAGGGTAGGGTAGGAGTAGTATAGTATGTATCGGAACGGGACTATAGTTAAGTACTGTTTATTACTCAATCGACCTGCAGCCAATCAGAGGCCTCCCTTTTGGCGGGAAATTCAAAAGCAGCCAATGAGAGGCCTCCCTTTTGGCGGGAAATTCAAATAGGTCACGTGACCGGAAGTGACCTACTTCCGGTCACGTGACCTTTGGGCGGGAAATTCAAATAGGTCACGTGACCGGAAGTGACCTACTTAAGAGGGTCACGTGACCACCATGTTGGCGGGAAATTCAAATAGGTCACGTGACTGGAAGTGACCTACTTAAGGGGGTCACGTGACTACTAGGTTGGCGCGAATTTCAAAAAAAGTCACTTGAGATTTTTATGGATAAATAAATTTTAAAAAAGAAAAAAAGCAAGCTGAAAGCTTGCTAAAAAATAATTTAAAAATGTGGCTCTTTTTTTTAGGGGGGGGAGGGGCACTCTGGGGGGCACTCTTTAAGATGCATGGGGGGGGAGGGGGGGAGGGGGGGAGGGGAAGGGTTTTTTAAGAGTGAGACTCGCTTCTCTGCCCTCTCTTTTAGAGGGCAGAGAGGCGAGTCTACTGGTTCGTCTACTTACAATGAAATGTATCATGATTGCGTTTATGATGATGTGCATCATGATGTGACTATCTTACAACTTTATAAGAAATAAGCAAGGTCTCTCTCCTATACAATTACAGTTTTCTAGCTTGAAATATAGTCTTTCAACAGCTCCTTTTCTCATCTTACACAGAAGCAAATATCAGAGGCACCCAATAGCACCTAAACCGCTCTCAGACAAGGGTCGGGCACTGCTGGACTATAATAGATGGGTCAAGGACCGTTCTACTGAGAGTCAGGCTAGGTCGGACATTCAATAACGTGACTTTAGCAAACTTGCTCGAAAAGTCTGACCATGCGAGATCCTTATGCCCCAGTCTGTCAATGCTGTCCAGACTTTCAAGCAAGTTTGCTAAAGACCTGCCTGTCATTGAATGTCCGACTTAGCCTGCTTGACCCTCAGTAGAACAGTCCTTGACTCATCTATTATAGTCCAGCAGCGCCTGACCCTTGTATGAGAGCGGTATTGGCACCATTGGCTGACTCTGATAATTCACCTGTGTGCACGGGGGGAGGAGAGGGTTCACAGCTACAGCTCTCTTAAGGCAAAGCTTGCGCTTATAGAGCACTACTAGTGGAGGTTTGGATGAGGAGGCTATGACATATGATGTTTGTCTTAAAAAATAGCCATGGTGCATGTCGATGTCGCTTAATTATGCTCATATCTCATGTCGATTTTAAGAATTGTTCATGTCACCTGTCACTATGTTTTTCAAGCTTCATGTCAAATGTCACTAGGCTTCATCTCGAATTTAGTGGTCCACACTGCCGCTGCTGCTGCTGCTGTCGGTGCTGCTGCTTGTGCTGCTTGTGCTGCTCATGCAGCAGCTGCTGGCTGCTTGTGCTGCTGACGATGTCATGAGGGCTGCTGTTGACAGATGTTGCTGCTGCTGCTGCTGCTGCTGCTGCTGCTGCTGACGATGTCACGGATGCTGTTGACAGATGTTACTGCTTGTGCTGCTCGTGCAGCTGCTGCTGAAGCCGCTGCCAGCTGCTTGTGCTGCTCGTGCAGCTGCTGCTAAAGCAGCTGCCAGCTGCTTGTGCTGCACGTGCAGCTGCTGCTGAAGCCGCTGCTAGATGCTGCTGCTTGTGCTGCACGAGACTGAGTAGCCGCTATTCGGCGTTTCACTCCTTATGTACCCTGTCCTAGATAATCCTCTTAAAATGGCTGAAAAGACTCTCTCAGCACAGAGACTCTACTCAATGTAAGAGATCTGTTAAGTAAGTTTTCACATGCCGCCTGACTACTGCGGGAGGGTTTAGACTTAAGCAGCTTAGTGCACACACGTGTCTGTTAGAAAAGCTACCTGCACACCTGCCTTCCTTTTTCACTAGTATTTACCCCCTGCCGACTTATAAGGCACCTATACACACCTTCTTGCTTCTAGAGCTAAGCTGACTGGCAGCTATTTTAAAAGAGAATACCCGTTACCTGTATAACGGATAAAGGGGTTATGAGATTAGCGTGTGTATACAAAAAAAACAAAAAAAAAGCTACAGGGGGCGCGTGTCTGTCTGTGAGGTAGAGACCGTGTGGTAAGCGACTCAAGTGTAAAACAAAAGCACCTCCTCTTGCCGCAGTGAGTGGTGTGGACGGCGGCTGGCTAGTTGAATTTAAGCGTCAGCTTAAAAGATAATCCGTTCACGGGCTGGCGCGTCACACCTGGCGTTAATCACCCCCTGTAGTCTTTGTATACACAGGTGACTCGGCTTTATCTCTTCACCAGCTATAATCCCATATACATGTAGCGCACGTTACACTCGTTATCTCTCTTTTCATGCTGATGGATTAGGGGTGGAAGGGTTCAGGTGAAAAGCGATTTGATTCTCTCTGGAAGAGGGTGGGGCTCTAGGTGAAAACAAGCTTAGAACGTCCAGATTAGCTGCTCTCTCAGCTATATAAAGAGCCTCATTTTTTCTAATCTCTGCCCACTTCGTCTTGTTGTACACTATCAGTCACGAGGCAGACGCTGGAAGTAGCAGATGTTTGCAGTATGGTTTATACAGAGGTTACCTGCTAATAGGATTTTGTCAGAATAGGGTGAGTTGCTATTAAAATGAACATTTAAATGGGTTGTTAATATGGTATCTGATGTTAATGAGCTAACACCTAACATTGAGGATTATGACCTCCTAGAGGGGCGTCTCGCCAAATTCTCCAGTCTTGACTATAGTCTTAACTGTCTAAAGACTGTGGAGCACGTTAATGGGTGGTCTCCTTACTAATTTCACTTGACCAGGCCGGCAGGGTCAACTAGGCTAGGTAATTACAACCACAAGGGCGGCTACTCAACATGCAAGTAGACCTACTACTACGAGATTGTCTTTTGACCACTCTGCCGCCGCCTGCTGGTCTGGCGATTACATGCTCTAGTATAGTTCTCCGCTCTTTTCGTCAGATGACGCCACAATAGGGTTTTTGTACATTTCCACGATACTCGCGAACATTTTAAACGCATAATGACCTATAATAAGCAACAAAGCACACTTCTAATATATTGAATATAAGAAACATGTCAACGTTGTGTATTTCTGATAGAATGAGGCAGATTCTTTGAAATATCAACTAAACTATAGTGAGATTGAAAATACTACACCATATCTAAAGCGATATAAAAGCTATATAAAGTCAGAACTTCTGACGGATCGGTAGGATCACTCAACCATTCGTCCTCGAAAGCAACACAGGGTTCCCGTCCAACAGGACTTTGAGCCTTGACGCTTTTGAGGAGGTTTGATCTCATGCTGCTTAACATGTGGTGTAATTAATCAACACCGCGGCCCCTCTTTAGGGGCCACACAATAAACAAAGAATAAAAAAGGGTAGGACTTAGGTTTAAAGTGAATCTCCCAGGATTTTGGCGAGGTCGACAAAGGAGGAGATAACAGATTAAACTGCAGGAGACTATACGCAAACCTTGATACTCTCAGAGGGGAGCTCCATATTGCGGACCTGTGGTCAGATCTATCACCTCCAGGAGGCAGGCTGCATGTCGTAAAATGTCCACCACAGACATTGGGATATATTGTTAATCCTACTCCAGAGTCTCCATAATTAGACCCTGAATCTGTTGTTAAACGGGTGTGAGGTGATGGTAACTAATACTTATGAGATGGAGCTCTTACGAGACATAAGCACCACCCAGCGCGGGGCTCGCCTTGAGATGGGAAATTCACTACAGTAGGGTGGCCGGAGCATTTTTGAAAATAAACTAGACACACATGTATTATGTATGTCTAGAATGTCTCAATATTCGCATTTAACAAATTAGCACTGTTATATTGATAGAGTAACTAGGTAACTAACTGTAGCTGATTACATATACCTCACTCCTCAAACCTTTCTGACAGATCTGAAGATCTGTATAGAGAAGACATGCCATACCCATGGCTTACTTATAGCTCTGCCATGCTATAGTAACTATTGGGAGAACTAAGATTTCTCTATCTAACTGTATGACAGAAGGTGTCCTCTAGTGTTATTTATATGATTTTAATACTTGAGATTGGGGTCTGAGGTCCTCATATGACCCCCAGCAGATGCTCTGACGCTGGCTGGCGGTAGATTGTATCATTTCCATTCAAAATGCATTATTTTAACTTGATTTATCTCTATATTCAGTAATTTACCGTAAACTACCAATTAAAGATTTTCTATAAAAAAAAAAATGAGCCCTGAAAATGCGCAATTTAGGTGGCTTATCTCAAAAAAGATAACAATATCCTAAGTAGTTATAGGACCCTCCATGGGATAGCTGCATTCAAGATGCTTCAAACAGAAAAGGAATCTCGTTGATACATGGATTTGCCATCAGCCAGTGCAAATTCTCCCAAAGGTCAGGTTAAAGAGATTTCCCAGTTATGAGCTTAAAGGAGACTCAAAACCTCAGGTCTGTCAACATTGCCCCTGAATTACATTATGTAATACAGTTTATAATGCATTATCCAGCCTGTATAGGATGGACCCATTCAGGATCTGTTGATAACAAATTACTAGAAGTGTCTATCTGCTTTGAATCGAAAATGATGGCATATCATAAAAGGGTCATTTAACATAGGATCAGATACACACTGGGCCCTCACGCCGACCCTCCGGCCACCCTAACTACAGCATTATCTGTCGTTGAAAATGGTGCTCGTGTAGAGTCGGGATGATGTACCAAAAGAGTGTTTTATACACAATGATATCCTTGTACAAATGCGTATACCTAGTAGGCAGCGTCTTATCATCAAATCTAAGAGGGTGCTATAGTTTTATTATACTTTTATAGACCATTTTTAAAATCCGAGCTTAGCTTAGTTCATAGTCTCCTTACCAATTTTCACTTGACCAGGCTGGCAGAGCCAACTAGTCTAGGTAATTATAACCACAAAGGCGGCTACTCAAGATCCAAGTAGACCTACTGCTACGTGATTGTCTTTTTGGCCCCTCTGCCGCCTAGTTATTACATCCTCCAGTCTAGCTCGCCACACCCTTTGAGCAGCACCATTGCCTCGGTAAAAGTGTAGGGTGTGTGCTTTCCACCTTCAGGCATCCATAGATTCGATCACCATCACCCCCCTTGAAATGACCTCAGCTGTTAATTAGGGCGTAAAGCAGCCCAACAACCAACCAAGTCCCTGTCAAAAGATGTGAATAACGCTGTAGTCTGCCCGTTTCTGTGATCCAATATGAACCCTTCCTAATAGCACCCCCACTGATGCATTGCATAAAAATAGCCCCCCTGACCTCATTTCTTGAGCTATAAAAAACACAAACCCCTCATTTTAATCACAATATCATGGCAGTCAACATGAATGGAACCATTAGTGGAGAAAGATAAGAGTCTCTGTTTTCTGTAGCCTACAATATTATGGTGACATTCTTCATGTCAAAATGTAATAAATAAATATGAGTTTTTAAAACTTGTTACCATGGGGATGTTGGTAATTGTGTTCTTGAAGACGTATGTGAAATCCAGATGTATGTACCTCTGCCCAATGATGTCCCTAGCCATTTTAAGTTAACCTGTTCTGTCTGAGTTAGAAGGGTGCCTAGGAGGGCTAGAGCTACAGAACCCCTAACTGCTGTGAAAGTGCCCCTCTCCTGCCTAGATCACAGAAATGGGAAATATGTTCAGTTGCATTCACCATGATATTTCTGGATCTAGGCAGGATAGAAACTCCTGATCTTTTACAGATCTGAAAAGCTCTCATAGGGATCTATACTAATGGAACCAATATGTATTTTTTAACTCATTTTTCAAAAATTTATCAAACTCCCTACCTTAGCGCCCCTATAAATAGGGTTAAGTACCTGTCCGACCCCTCTACCACTGCTGCTGGAGGAGTACCGAGAACTACCCTCTTTTTTAGAAAACTAAGTAAAAATTATCCTTCTTCATGTCCAGTTACATACAATGTCGATCAATTTGACACTGTAGCAGCCTGTCTCCATATCTGTATGCTGCATAAATGCACAATACACGGTTCTGCACGCACTTAAACCAAGGCTAACATGGTTGACCTATATAGATGTGATACTCTCGTTTTCGGGGCTAGTAGAAATTAGGCGTCTAATACGGACGTTCTGGGTTCGAACCCTCACTAAGTTTTAGTCAAGATTTTTGGGTTTTTGGACTTTAGGCCTTATTTGAGGGTGATCCCGGGCTGATAGAAAAATAATTCTTGGACGAGCGGATAGCTCTGGATCTCTTTTATCTAAAACAGCGAAAAATTGATTATGGTTTCGCCGCAATTCATCCGACGGGGGGTAATCAGCCCCCCCCTCTGCCAATCAAGGCAGTGAATCTAGACGACCGCGCAATCACTCGCGGCCGTCGCGACGAACCGACTGAAGACCTCGGCATCTTAGTATGATTCGTGTGACCTACTTAGAGGCTCACACGGTGGGGGTGTGTCCGGCGTTCGGCGCGCTGATTGGCTACTGGTGGGAGGCGCTGTGCCGCGTCAAGAACTTCACCTATTTGGGACGGCTGTTAAAGGCGCACTGAGTTGAGGTGCACCTTTAAGCAAGAGCGCGATCTGGCCTAGTCTTGCGGACCCCTGTTTGGAGAGTGTAGCGGGCGGCTATGTCGCGCTCTCCAACCACAGTCTTAACAGTGGTCCGCAAGACTAGAGTGCAAGACGCGTGCACACACAGACCGAACAGACACACACAGACCCACACACCCAGACACCCCTATCAGTGAGGCGTCTAGCAGATTTGGGAGAGGTGACCAGGGAGGTGCTCTCGGCTAGCGGCCACTAATTAGCTGTTTAGATAAGGCACAGAAACAAGGGTGATGACAGACTATGTAGTCAAGCAGCCAACATGCCCTGACACTTGATAATGGGTGTGGACCACCAAATTCGACATGGCGACATGGCCATTTCTTATAATCGACAAACGACATGAGGCCTAATGGCAAGTGACATGAGGCCCAAAAAATCATAGTGACAGGCGACATGAGCAATTCTTAAAATCGACATGGGATATGAGCATTATTAAGTGACATTGACATGTGACATGGCCATTTTCTAAGATCGACATTCGACATGGGGACCCCCCATCCAGAGCCCCTTGATAGATGACAGCTGTTGTGTGTAAGAAAAGCGTATGCCTCACAATCAAAGATGATAAAAGGCTTCATTAATTTGATGAAATTCTAAAATAGATATAGTATTCATGTTCTGTGTTCCACAGAGGTAAATTAATTAAGCCTCAACTCTTTCTAGAAGCAGTAATACAAAAATGTATAACATGATAACGTTGTATCAAACATTTTCTTATATACTGGCTTCTGGTAGGAGTTGAATCATAAATAAAGTACCTATGTGAAGCACATGACATGCATGTCATGCTTATTAAAGAATAACATCAATTCAATCAGGTATTCAAATATTTTGGGTTTGCAGGCACAGTTAGAAGGGGTAAGGTTAGTGGTGGTATCTGACCAGGATGTATCAGATTACTACAAACTGCCCCTGACCCCTTCCACCACCACCACTGGTCACCGGCTGTCTGGGGCTCCCGTGGTCAGTGGATAAATTCTATCCACTCTGAATCTGCTAGACGTCTCTCTGCTATGTAGTGTGGGATGTAAAAGAAACCCTTGTCTCGGTAAAAGGACCATAGATTCGATCACCATCACCGCCCTTGAAATGACCATAGCTGTTAACTAAGGCGTAAAGCAACCCACACACCCACACACCCACACACCCACACATTTTTCTGTATGAGCCTTCAGACCTGAAGCTGCTCAGTGTACGGGACTAGGTTTTGTCATAGGCCCTACGGACGCTACTCAAGGGGGAATAAGAGAGCTGTCTCACCATGACATGGGCTGGCTGTAGTTTTTTATGTTTCGGTACCTACAACCAAACAGCCAGTACCCACCCCAGAGCTTCATGTCGCACGCGGGAAAAGTATAACGGTGGCGCCAACTGTCGGAATAGCGGGTACACTACGTCAGTAGTTCTTTTGTTCTCCGCTGAGTGACTGGGCGAAATGTAGTCGGTAGCTCTATTTTCTGTGCACTGTTCTGTTCATTTTCTACACTTAACGCTTAAATAGACCGCGTGTTTGTACAAGCTAGCCGTTTTTATCAGTGCAAAAATTAAATAAGCATCGGATAGAACAATAAAAAAATGAGAAAGTAATCCAGCACTTAGTATAAGGCACCAGTTTTATCATGAGACACCGAAAGTGATAAGACAGTCGACTGAGAGCTCCAGACTAACCAAAAACGTACCAGAGGGAGAACGTACCCGACAGGGCAGGGGCCTTCTACACCCCGGCTCTGATGAGCAAGCGAGGGCCTATTCCTCTTTTGAGGTGGGCCCAAAATTGAACAAAAGAATAAACTCAAAAAAAAGCCTTAAGATTGAAAGAGTTGTAGATACTGATTTTAACGAGGAAGTCCCATTCATTAGTTTACAAATAGTCAGTGTAAGTACGCCCATGTATAGGAGAGAGACCTTGCTTATTTCTTATAAAGTTGTAAGATAGTCACATCATGATGCACATCATCATAAACGCAATCATGATACATTTCATTGTAAGTAGACGAACCAGTAGACTCGCCTCTCTGCCCTCTAAAAGAGAGGGCAGAGAAGCGAGTCTCACTCTTAAAAAACCCTTCCCCTCCCCCCCTCCCCCCCCCCATGCATCTTAAAGAGTGCCCCCCAGAGTGCCCCTCCCCCCCCTAAAAAAAAGAGCCACATTTTTAAATTATTTTTTAGCAAGCTTTCAGCTTGCTTTTTTTCTTTTTTAAAATTTATTTATCCATAAAAATCTCAAGTGACTTATTTTGAAATTCGCGCCAACCTAGTAGTCACGTGACCCCCTTAAGTAGGTCACTTCCAGTCACGTGACCTATTTGAATTTCCCGCCAACATGGTGGTCACGTGACCCTCTTAAGTAGGTCACTTCCGGTCACGTGACCTATTTGAATTTCCCGCCCAAAGGTCACGTGACCGGAAGTAGGTCACTTCCGGTCACGTGACCTATTTGAATTTCCCGCCAAAAGGGAGGCCTCTCATTGGCTGCTTTTGAATTTCCCGCCAAAAGGGAGGCCTCTGATTGGCTGCAGGTCGATTGAGTAATAAACAGTACTTAACTATAGTCCCGTTCCGATACATACAATACTACTGGTAGGGTAGCGTAGTTTAGTTTAGGGTAGGGTAGGGTAGTTTAGGGTAAGACAGGGCAGGGTAGGGTAGGGTAGGGTAGGGTAAGGCAGGGCAGGGTAAGGCAGAGTAGGGTAGCGTAGGGTAGAGCTTGGCAGGGCAGGTAAACAGGCATAAAAGCTAACTGCTGTGGGGTAGCAGCTAAGAGGCAGAGTTCTTATATGGAAAGCAGAGGCTGACAGTCGGCTAGAGCTCGGTGAGTGAGACAAGGTCAGACATGACGTACAGGAGGTGGGAGCGCCTCTGGCGGCCGGTGAATGCCCAAGTACCCCCGAGTGTGGGGCGGGTGTGGGGCGGGTGTGTATGGGGTGTGGGGCGGGTGTGGGGCGAGTGGGGGGCGGGTGTGGGGCGGGTGTGGGGCGGGTGTGGGGCGGGTGTGGGGCGGGTGTGGGGCGGGTGTGGGGCGGGTGTGGGGCGGGTGTTGGGCGGGTGTGGGGCGGGTGTGTATGGGGTGTGGGGTGACTACTGGGGGCAGGCAGTAATCCAATATAGGGCAATAACCTTGGTGCTCTGTAGCACCCCTGCTACACCCACGCCCCCTGCCCACACCCCGCGGCACTACCCGACACAGGATACACCCTGCCCCCTCATACCACCAGGGGGCGCCTCCCCTGGGACCTACAGCCGGATAGCCGTACTAATCACTAAACACTGCCTATAGCAGCTAGCCCTCTGAGGGCTGCGTCGGGTTTAATGCAATATCCCTGGTATGGCCCTTGTCATGATGCATGAATGCAGCCATGGCAAGTCTACACACCAGGGCTGCATCCATGCACCATGGTGAACCTCTGGGAGTGTACGTAGGGTCTGCATGATGCACGACTGCAGCACTTACACACCAGTGCTGCACTCGTGCATCATGACGACAAAGTGGATACAGCACTAAAGCACCCTGCGGCCGGTGACCGCTTAGTGTGGAGTGGGACGCAGGTTAACTGGAGCTGCAGGCAGCGCCACACCTACATCTAGTCACGTTACCCGCTTCCTTCGTCATGACAGGGGCTGCAGTTCCCAAACTGCCACACATAGACAGTGTGCAGCCTTTGAGAGTATTATTTGCTGTTGGTGGCAGTAAGAGGGACCCTTACACAGGCCTTACACAGCCATGTGTCAACCTCACAAGGGGAAGGGGGGTTGGGGAGATGTGTGCGGTAACCGTGCCGCTACAACGGCTATATGATTGATTCCAACCCCACCTTACCTCTCCAACACAGCTTCATCTCACGACTCTGTGCCGGCTCTGACTGTGAGTGGTCAGGGTGGGGTGTCTGGGTGTGGGACAGAGGTGTTAGGAGGGTATAGAGAGGTGAGGGGGTGTGGGGGTCAGGGTGGGGTGTGGGGGGCCAGAGTGGGGTACCTGGGTGTGGGACAGAGGTGTTAGGCTGGGTATAGAGAGTTGACGGTGTGGGCGGAGGTGGCTGCAGACTGCTACAGAATGCTGAATAGCAGTCTACGAGACAGGAGTTGTGAAAAGAACATCAATTCTGCGGCCAATGGAGTGATCAGAAGGCCTCTCTGTAGAGTTCAAATCTCTTGTAGAAGCATCAATCTCCAGGCTGATTCTTGGTCCAGCCTCAAATCAAACTGCACACATAAATTAACACACATTGCCCACGGGTATATAAAGATGGCCGTGCCCTTACAGAGAGGTGTGTGGGTGGCGCCACCTCTCACTACAGCTGTACAGTATTGCTGCAGACATCAGCAGCTTCTGCCCCTGGTGTGGGGCTGCCACAATCTGATATCACCAATACTCAATATGGATTTGTATTACTACTGTACATATGGTACTGTAGCTGCTGCTAGTGCTGCTAATTCAGCAGCCTATACATGCATTCTGCTGCATGGACCATGCACTATCCAGGGCAGGAGTCACATGCAGTCAGATTGAATGTGCGTTGAATCACACGCAAAGTAGTTGCTATGGTAACTTCCTTGATTTGCCTAGAAAAAGGGCAAACATGTGAAGTCAAAAGTTGCTGCCACAGCAGCCTTCCAGAACCCTTCAAATTCATTTTGAGAAAGTAAAATATGAATGAATTTTCGTGATCAGGATTACAATTGGCCCTCCTCAAACTGTTCACGGCCCCTCCCTCACCAACAGACGTTTTAGTACAGAAATAACAGACCAGGAAACCTTGCCAAAGCAGTAGCATGCTGCTGTGAGTGAGGTCTCCATGAGGCAGACCTGTAGTCAGGTCTCCATGAGGCAGACCTGAAGTGTCTGCAGACAGTAACAACACTACAGTAAGTCTCCTGTACACACAGCTTTACACACTGCCCTCACACAACAGTGCCCTCATGTACACAGCAGAGTCCTGGTGGGACCTGGTGATGTATGTAGCACCTGACATCCCACACCCCCATAGGGACGGCAGCAGGGTACATCTTGCACATCTCAGAGTGCCACAGGGACAGCAGGATGAACGTCACTTAAAACATTGAATGTGTGGCTAATGCCACAAATGACTCAGGGTTGCAGGGGTTACCTTTTCTATGGGTTTATGTCTCTGAATAAGATCTATCGGTCATGCACTATTGTATGTGATTTGGATCAATTCATAAATTCTGGTTTATATTTATGTATTAAATCATTCAGTATGCAACAAAAATAGTTCAAGTCAGATCTATATATTTTCATTCAACTGTGTTGGTAAATTACACTTGAAGCAACTGTTGTGTGATTTCAGATGTTATTTTAAAATGCAAATCAGTCAGTTTGTCATTAACTGTAACAAACGTAAACAGGAAATGCAGAAAGCATTTGTGTACATGTAGATGACATGTATCTTAGATCCTTGTGATTGTGTGACTGCGCGAGATTTCAGGTCGGACAATGTTTAGCGCCTTTGTCTGCGGTGTGGGCGTCTACAAATCTCTTATAAAAAGCATCTCACAATATTTTGTTCTTTTTGTCCCATTGCATTAACACTATAACAACATAGTAGACGAGGTGTCCATGCTAGTACTGTCTAGTTTGTCCACTGAATTAAAGAAATCTGCATTTTTTGTGGCATCAACTTTACATGCAGATTTTTTATGTTATAATGGTTTCAATCTTTCTGTTTCTTGAACCAGCATGGAGATGAACATTTCGTCTAGTGGCCCAATATATTTTATTGACTGATATTCATTTTGTAGTAGGCCTAGTGATGCAGACAAAGAGGGGTTGATCATTTTGGACTGTCCGTCCTGCGTAGGCGGCACATAAGACTCGTGGGTTCCAAGGAACCCTGAGTCAACTACAGCAGAGGGGTAATATAAGACAAAGGAGTTCGCACCTTGGTTATTCCGCATACCCTGCCATAACCTTACTGCTGTGGTTTAAAACAGATAGACAATGGCTATGAAAAGGTGAGTAGGATTAACCACAGTAAACTGGTAGGGCGACTTGGGCTTCGCCCTTGTCTGGCCCCACCAGTCTGCTGTGGTTAATTCTATTTATCTTTCATAACCATAGTCTACCTGTTACATATACTGGCCACCCATAGGGACAGCAGCAGCATTACACACCCAGGGATGCATTCATGCAATATGAGGAGAAGAGGCATGATGCATTGAAGCAGTATGCAGCCCTTACAGGGTTAGGGTGGCTGTATTCACCCACATCTAGTCAAGGTCCCCTCTGCCTTCATCATAACGGAGGCTTCCGTCCCAAAATGCCGCATTTAAACCCACAGATCTTGGTACCCCTCCAACGACAGTCAGGGCGCAGTCGGGACAGGTACTCAGCCCTATTTATAGGAGAGCTGCCGCATTTAAAGGACGCATTAAGTGGTGGCAGTAAGGGGGTTAGTGCTTCTTGATAACAGTAAGAGGAGTCGTCAGAAGGCCACGTGTGGACCTCTGAGGTTAACAGGGGGTGTAAGGTGGCTGTCCCCCTACTATAGGTGTATCATTTTTCTACCCGGACTTGCCTCTTCGACCCAGTGTCATCTCACCCCGCTCTGTGACTGCTGACAGTAAGGTGTCTGGAGGTGGGCAGGGGGTCTGGGGGTGAAGTGCTACAGAGGCTATAGGGGGAGGGGTGGGGGTCAGGGTGAGGTGTCTGTGGGTGGTCAGGGGGTCTGGGAGTGAGGTGTTACAGAGGCTATAGGGGTGGGGGGGGCAGGGTGAGGTGTCTGTGGGTGGTCATGGTGTCTGGGAGTGAGGTGTTACAGAGGCTATAGGGGGGAGGGGGGGGGGTCAGGGTGAGGTGTCTGTGGGTGGTCAGGGGGTCTGGGGGTGAGGTGTTACAGAGGCTATGGGGGGGGGGGGGGGCAGGGTGAGGTGTCTGTGGGTGGTCAGGGTGTGTGGGAGTGAGGTGTTACAGAGGCTATAGGGGGGAGGGGGGGGGGGGGGTCAGGGTGAGGTGTCTGTGGGTGGTCAGGGGGTCTGGGAGTGAGGTGTTACAGAGGCTATAGGGGTGGGGGGGGGGGGGCAGGGTGAGGTGTCTGTTGGTGGTCAGGGGGTCTGGGAGTGAGGTGTTACAGAGGCTATAGGGGGGGGGGGCAGGGTGAGGTGTCTGTTGGTGGTCAGGGGGTCTGGGAGTGAAGTGTTACAGAGGCTATAGGGGTGGGGGGGGGCAGGGTGAGGTGTCTGTTGGTGGTCAGGGGGTCTGGGAGTGAGGTGTTACAGAGGCTATAGGGGTGGGGGGGGGGCAGGGTGAGGTGTCTGTGGGTGGTCAGGGGGTCTGGGAGTGAGGTGTTACAGAGGCTATAGGGGGGGGGGGAGATCGGTGACATGGTGTGGGCGGAGGTGGCTGTAGACGAAAAAGGAATACTGAATGGGAGTATAGGAGACTGGAGTTGTGACAAGAACATCAATTCTGCAGCAGAGGGAGGCCTCTCTACAGGGTTCAAATCTCTAGCAGAGGGGTCACTCTCAGAGCAGATTTTTGGTCCAGCCTCAAATCAAACTGCACACATGAACATACATTACCCACCAAGATGGCTGTATGAGTACAGAGGTCATTGAGGTTGATGGGTGGCGCCACCTCTCAGTACAGAGTCAGGTTATTGCAGACATCAGCAGCTTCTGCCCCTGGTGTGGGGCTGCCATCATCTAATATCACTGATACTCAATATGGATGTGTATTACTGTACAAATGTTACTGCTGTGCTGCTACTAGTTCTGCAGATTATGTACATTCTGCTGCGGGGGCCATGCCTATCTACGGCACAAGTTACAAGCAGTCAAATTAACTGTGTGCTCAATCACATGCAGCGGTTGCTATGGTAACTTATTTGATTTGCCAAGCAACAGGCTAAAATCATAATCAAGCAAGCTTATATGAGAACCCTTCAACTTCCAGTTCAGGAATAAGGTGCATGAGCCTCCTACGATTACAACTGGCCTACTACAAACTGCTCCAACCCCTTCCCTTCACCCTCAGCAAAAAGGCCTTAGATACAGAAATTCCGGTGAAAGACCAGGAATTCTACACTGAGCAGGAGAAGCACTTGGCAGGTCTGAATGAGGCTCATATTTTCATTATGTTCAGACAGCATTCAGCACCCCGTAGTGTTCTGTGACAGACGCAGCACTGCGGCAGTTATTTAAGTCCTGTAGAGATGGAGCTTAAGCCTGACTGAGTTTCTAAATGTGGCTTTACTAATATGGCGCGTCTCCACAGTGCCCTCACGCACACAGTGCCCTTACATACACAGTGCCCTCACGCACACACTGCCCTCACACAACAGTGCCCTCATGTACACAGCAGAGTCCTGGTGGGACCTGGTGATAGATGTAGCACCTGACATCCCACACACCCGTAGGGACGGCAGCAGGACTACAGGGACGGCAGCAGAATGCACTCTGTACATACCGCAGTGCCGCAGGGATTACAGCAGGATAAATGTTGTACACACCGGCCTCCCATAGGGACAGCAGCAGCATTCTGGGCACCGCTAGGAGGGGGAGGGTGGGTCATAAGGATAAAGCTGGTTCCCGCGTGAGGTTGGCTCCATTCTCAGTGCGCTACTTGCTGAACCATGTAATGTGCACGTCTGATACCAGGTAACATCTTGTGAGACTGGAGCCAAATTGCCGCAGGTACCAAACAAACAACTTTCTCCTTCTACACATTGTGATGCTGCATACAATAAAACCTCTTGTACTTATATAGGTTAACTATTGTCTATTTTTCTGAACAACTGTTAGGGACCAGGTCCGACATGTACAAAGACGTTGCAAGCCAAAGGCGTCAACGTCAAGGATACAGGGACTGAGATAACACAAGGCCGGGAGATATGAGGAGGGATGTATGAAACCGGTGTGATGTATATAAATATCCACAAAGGTAAGCTGGCCAATTACTGCTACTTAAAGATGTGAAAGAGCTGAAGATGACAGAAACAAGCTGCCCCTACAGTGGGTGTATGAAGAGGAGCAGACAGATGTCACCTTTGTCATCAATTCTCCCATGTGTGAACTGTCTCAGCATCACTTACATATCGATCTGTCTCCTTCACCCACACCCCTCTGTGTGCCTGTAACCATGGTAACCACACACAGGGACCACGTCTACACACCGTGACCAGGGACAGTTTACACACTGCCCCCTAACACTCACAATACATGTAAACCTAGATATTTTCGCGCATGTATATTTTCCGTGGATTGGCTTTCAAGTACAAATTCACGGATTTAGCGATATAGTAGTTAGATAGTATATATAGGATAAATATTCACGCTGGACATATTTCCGCGGATTTTAAAATCCGTGAAATTCGCGAAAATAAGTACAGTGCGAAATAACATACGTTTACAGTACATGTTATTGTATATTAAAGGTAGGAAGCAGGAGCATCAATTCTATCATCTTATTGATACCTAACTTTGCCTCTTTTGCTGGGCTTGAATTTCCCCAACAATTGGGAGATTAGTTGGGTTTACTCCTAAACAGCTCACTTTGTATATTATCTTGCCAACATAAAAACCTCAAAACTCATATCTTATATTACCGTAAAACCTCTCTGATAAGCCGACCTCCCCTATAAGCCGACCCCCCAATTCGAGAGAATAATATAAGCCAAAGTTCGGCCTATTTAAATATGGTTAAACTACAATGTACTGGATCAAAAACCTCCCTTATAAGCCGACAACTCTCTCTGAGATAATCCTATAGGCCGAATCAGGCCTAAAATCACCAAAAAAGGTCGGCTTATCAGAGAGGGTTTACGGTAACTGAATGTACGATCAGGCTACTTCCCGGGTTGTACCCATAGGGTCTGCATGATTGTCCACCGTACAGCAGGTCTGCGGGGCAGGTACAAAGACAGGCAGCACGTGGGCTGGGTGATGGAGGAGGCAATCTGCTGGTTCTGTAGGCCTGCACTGTTTGATCAAATCAGGCCGGACTAGAGAGGACACCAGGAGCAACTGGCAGTATGACTGATGTCGCCAGGCTGATATATATATATTTCTTTTTTTCCCTACATCTGGGATGGAGGCCTGTATGTTGTCTGTAAAGGATATAGACAAAGGTTCACGAGTTTTAGTCTGTTGGCTGGGTTATTTTACGAGTTGACTGTGGCCTGACAGTCAACAAGTGAAATAACCCAGTCAACAGACTTAAACGAGTGTTCCTTTGTGTTCATTTTTATCTTTTTTGATTCAAATTAAATTATTAGGGCCTTATGGGGGGTGAAGGGCTTAAACTAGTCTTTTTCTACATCGTTCAAATGTAAACAAACCGCCATTTTGATGACGTCACAAGGCCGTGAAATACGGACATGGGTTATTTCACGGGGGTGTGAAAAACGGCGCTCTTTGGTTAAATCATTGGCACTGCAGTATTCCATAAAAAATAAGGGCCCGTCTTGTTACCCTTCAGTTCCAGCGTATTGTCTTCATGAGCTTTGCCCTTTTGTCATCATGATGCATGAATGCAGCCGTGATTGTTTTTTCTAGTGCAGCTTTCTTGTCTCATAATGCCCCTATGAGTTGGCCAATGAGTTCACAGTCTTATCTGCATTGGTGTATCGTGACGACAAATGTCCCCTCTTTTTTCAATGATTTACCTCTAAGTATCAATGTATCTTCCCACAGCTGCTCCCATACTGCAGTATTGTCATGCAGGACACATGGAGGCTGACAGGGTGTGGTGGTGTTAGTACTGCATGAAGTGGGACGTTTTGTTCTGGATGAAGCAAACCACCTACCGTATTCGATGTAATAAGCGCCTAGGGCGCTTATAAAATCATTTTTATGACGTTTTTAGTACTTAAGCGTTTAAATGTCCCCGAAATCGCGAAATTTACCCCTTTGTTCTAGTCTAAAAATGCCTCAAAATGGGGGGGGGGCGCTTATTAGGGGGAGGGCGCTTATCATGTCGAATACGGTACACATATATACCTGGACACATACTACTCCACCCGGAATAAGGCAAGCTGTCAGACACCTTGTAAGGTATTGTACACCCTCAGCCTTATACCAGGTTATATCGCATGATTGATTTGTTTAACGTCCAGACATGCATGAAGTACCTCACGGGACATATCTCAAGTTGGCAAGGAGTCATCCACAAATAGTGGTAGTCTGCCTCGCAGTAGGACAGATATTTAGATGCTGCTTGCCCAATACAGCAGTGACCGCATCGAATCTATGAAATGAATGCCCGCATCTATGAGGTGAGGGAGAAAACCGCTACCGGGGCACGTCCCCTACTCTTTTCGAAGGATAGCATGTGTTCTTTTATTTGCCTGGTCCTACCTACCTGGGCTAGTACCATAGTAGGCAGGGCCAGGCACACTTATATTGCATCGGCTCTCACCACAGCTACAATGTAGGGAGCAGGCAAACAGAGGCTGGGCGTGGGGCCCGGCCGGGCTAGTCGGGCACTCAGCATCCTTTGTATTATTGAACCGGCTAAACTCAGAACACAACGACCGAGGAATCCTGGTATAAGAGGATATTGAACCCGGCATATTGTACCCTGTAAGGCTGCATGGTG
This sequence comes from Harmothoe impar, assembly GCA_947462335.1. NCBI lineage: Eukaryota > Metazoa > Annelida > Polychaeta > Phyllodocida > Polynoidae > Harmothoe > Harmothoe impar. The sequence goes on from OX381710.1 coordinate 960,051, forward strand.
TGGGGAGGGGGCTGGGCAAACAGGGGGAGGGCTGTGGGGAAGGGGGGGGGGGGACTGTGGGAGGGGGGTGAGTCTATATAGGGTGGATCATTGAGAAAGGTGCAGGCCAATCTGGGGGGTGTGAACAGGGGAGATGAACAGGCCTTGGTCGTCTTGTTGATGGGTGGGTGTGGGTGTGGGTGGGTGTAGGGGTGGGTGGGTGTAGGGGTGGGTGTGGGAGTGGCAGGCATCTACAGGCTACAGGCTAATGTGTGTGTGTGGGGAGGGGGGGGTAGCAGTTAACAGTTGGGGGGTGGGGGGTATGGACCCGCCCTGTGTGGTCCAGGCACCCACAATGCTGGTGTCCACACACAGAGGCTCCCACCACCAGAACTGCTGAGTCATCATGTTGCCTCCTGGTTCTGGTAGCCTCCTGGTAGAGTAGAGCTGGCTACTCTCACCACCAGAACTGCTGAGTCATCATGCTGCCTCCTGGTACTGGTAGCCTCCTGGTAGAGATGGCTACTCCCACCACCAGAACTGCTGAGTCATCATGCTGCCTCCTGGTACTGGTAGCCTCCTGGTAGAGATGGCTACTCCCACCACCAGAACTGCTGAGTCATCATGCTGCCTGCTGGTACTGGTAGCCTCCTGGTAGAGATGGCTACTCCCACCACCAGAACTGCTGAGTCATCATGCTGCCTGGTACTGGTAGCCTCCTGGTAGAGTAGAGATGGCTACTCCCACCACCAGAACTGCTGAGTCATCATGCTGCCTCCTGGTACTGGTAGCCTCCTGGTAGAGTGGAGACGGCTACTCCCACCACCAGAACTGCTGAGTCATCATGCTGCCTCCTGGTACTGGTAGCCTCCTGGTAGAGTAGAGATGGCTACTCCCACCACCAGAACTGCTGAGTCATCATGCTGCCTCCTGGTACTGGTAGCCTCCTGGTAGAACAGAGATGGCTACTCCCACCACCAGAACTGCTGAGTCATCATGCTGCCTCCTGGTACTGGTAGCCTCCTGGTAGAGTAGAGATGGCTCCTCCCACCACCAGAACTGCTGAGTCATCATGCTGCCTGCTGGTACTGGTAGCCTCCTGGTAGAGTAGAGACGGCTACTCCCACCACCAGAACTGCTGAGTCATCATGCTGCCTCCTGGTACTGGTAGCCTCCTGGTAGAGTAGAGATGGCTACTCCCACCACCAGAACTGCTGAGTCATCATGCTGCCTCCTGGTACTGGTAGCCTCCTGGTAGAGTAGATAGAGATGGCTCCTCCCACCCTGCAGGCTCCTCACACACTCAGTAGGGGCATCCACAACAACATATTGACATACCTTACTGCATGTACCGCAGAACGGTGGGGTTTTAAAAATACATTACATTAAAGAGAAAATGATGTTTTTTCTCCCACTAGGGGTTCGGCCCGAGTCCGTATTAACAGGGGTTGTCCCATAGCCAGGGTTTTACGGTAACCAGCAGTGGTTATTGGGGTGTGTGCACTAATTCATCAATGCATCAGGGAACTTAGAACTTGGTCTAATAAACCATGGTCTGATGAGAACAAGGGGAGGAATTCTGAATATATCAATCCTTTTTCTGTCAAAACACTTGACAAGTTGCTAGTACGTTCCCACTTAGCAGCTCACTGCAGAGCGCTATCATGTTACTAGCCCACTACAGGACTTACCAGCCAACTACACTAGGCAGGGGAAACAAGTGACCCCTCTCAAAACTCAAATGTTCAAATTGAGGCCCCTGAATAAAGCTCCTTTATTGTTAAGTGAAGGTAGAGAAAAACTTGAAATCAGGGGAAAACCTGAAGACTTTGGTCCCTGAATAGGACACCTGGGACGCTCCCTCACCGCCGCCTGTTTGTTACACATTCAGCCAGCAAGGACAACTTCACAAATACAGCCCAGAAAAAGTAAAGTGAATTCTCTAAAGATGAATAAAACTAATAATGAGTAAAATGAACATCGCCATTGTTCATCCATGTATATTTGATATGACTGAGTTCACAAACAATGTTGTCTCGCCTCGTGCCCTTTTTCTAATTGTCTGTGTGACTGCTGCGCATAGAAATCACTGCAACACTGCGGTATATAAAGACACTGTGTTGGTACCGTTACCATGGTTACCGGGCTGATATTGGCCACTATTATACATGAAGAAAAGCGGCTCGTTAGACGTATTAGCCGCTGCTGGAGACGCCTTAACGTCATCAATGTCGTCACAACTTAGTGTCTTCGTGCCCGGTTTTATCCTGAACCCGTCTAGGGCCGCAGAGTGCTTTAATGGCTCTCCATCATCATGATGCATGAATGCAGCCCTGACAGGCAACTCACCGGTGCTGCATGCAAGTATCATGACAACCCTATGGGGTTGATACACTCCCAAAGATCTGGCATGATCCATGATGCACCGCATATGAGTAAATTCACAGAGGCGGTATCGATGCATCATGATGACAAATGTTGACGGTGCATGACGGCACTTTACGCCTGTCTGCCTCGATTACCTCCGTCCTCTTATTGCTGTAATGACGTCCACAGACAACGGTCATTCCTGGAAATCTAAACTCAATGTTTCTTCGAATGATAATTAGTATTGGTTGTTCTTGCATAAATAAAAGGATACTTTATTGCTTATTTCTTAATAGAATTAAATTTCAAGGCTCATTTGTTTTTACAGTAAGCTTTCCAAGAGATCAACTTTCATTTGAGACATTTGAATTGGAAATTTGGTGATTTTATTGCAGGTAGTTATTTAACTCAACATTGGAGTCAAACAGCCGCACAATTTCTGTTGAATTTGTTACCAGACCTTAAATATTGACAACAGAATAGGTTTCTGTTTGTCCATGCACCCTTTGTGTCTATGTAAGAGGCACCACTCGTGGTGCTGGGACATGACGGTCAAGGGCCGAGTACAGGCCACAGGTCAAGCCCTCAGACAATGGTGTGTGCAGACTAAGGCCAAACTAGACATGAGGGCTTCAGGACATATTATACATAAACTTATTACACGACCTAACGTTATTGGTACGATCCTGTATAAGAACAGAGAAGGAAAAACGTACCACCCGGGTGTGTGGTATGCTTTTCCGTACCACCCCTATGTGTGGTACGCTTTTCGGGGCTCTAGACCAATCAGAGGGCAGCATTCGATCACGGGACAGCTAGGGCAATGGCGCCCATGTAAACAAACCGCTCGCCGATTTAACACCAAAAATCGCCGATTTAACATCAAAACTTGCCGATTTAACAACAAAATATTGTAGGAGGGGTAGAAAATTGTCTTCTGGTCGTGTAATAAAGCTTGTATTGTACGCTAGGGCCACGCACATCCCGTACCAACCCTCAGTGTGTCTGGTTTATAAAGCAAGACACACCTCTGGTTGGTACAGGATGTACGTGACCCCATCGTACAATACTGGCTATATAGGCACCACCACTGACATGTTAAGGTGGGTAGCCCCTATAGGCACCACCACTGACATGTTAAGGTGGGTAGCCCCTATAGGCATCACCACTGACATGTTAAGGTGGGTAGCCCCTATACAGGCACCACCACTGACATGTTAAGGTGGGTAGCCCCTATAGGCACCACCACTGACATGTTAAGGTGGGTAGCCACCACCACTGACATGTTAAGGTAGGTAGCCCCCCTATAGGCACCACCACTGACATGTTAAGGTGGGTAGCCCCTATAGGCACCACCACTGACATGTTAAGGTGGGTAGCCCCCCTATAGGCACGACCACTGACATGTTAAGGTGGGTAGCCCCCCTATAGGCACCACCACTGACATGTTAAGGTGGGTAGCCCCTATAGGCACCACCACTGACATGTTAAGGTGGGTAGCCCCTACATGCACCACTGACATGTTAAGGTGGGTAGCCCCCCTATAGGCACCACCACTGACATGTTAAGGTGGGTAGCCCCCCTATAGGCACCACCACTGACATGTTAAGGTGGGTAGCCCCCCTATAGGCACCACCACTGACATGTTAAGGTGGGTGGCCCCTACAGCCACCATCACACTACTTCAGGCACCACATGTTCAGGCACCACCACACTACTTATGTGTTAAGGTGGGTGACTCCCATGCACCTATTCTGCACTTGTTTTATGGGTGCATTCCACCTTCACCCTATTTACCTAGATGACATGCATTTAGACACAACTGTATAATTGTAAACATACACATTTTAATATATCATAGGCATCATATCTTAAAAACTGTCGCACTTAAGGAACGAGATGCCTGTACCCGGCGGTCTGTTTAAACCTGATTTACATCGAGATGGTATGGAAGTGCATTACAGCCCTGGGGGTTAGGTTCTCCCAGCGTACTCCCAGACAAGGGATGTAACGTTATATAACTAACTTAACCAGTCTGCTGACGTCTTTAGTTCCGCCCCCGGCCACTGCCGAGAGCGCCAAGAGGATCCTGGGAAGGCTTCCCAGGATGCACTTTGCCCCCTCCCCCTGGTGTGAGCTCTGGGAACCTCGGTCAGCGACAACACCAGGACCGTCTGTTACTGGGCACTGCAGGGTTACCACACTGAACAACCTCTGTAGGGTCCTAGTACAGGAGAGATGGGGGCAGCTTGGGACAACCTCTCTGTAGGCATCTGCTGTACAGTGAGTTGGGGGCAGCTTGTGACAACCTCTGTAGGCACATTCTGTACAGTGAGTTGGGGGCAGCTTGTGACAACCTCTGTAGGCACCTACTGTACAGTGAGTTGGGGGCAGCTTGTGACAACCTCTGTAGGCACATTCTGTACAGTGAGTTGGGAGCAGCTTGGGACAACCTCTGTAGGCATCTACTGTACAGTGAGTTGGGGGCAGCTTGTGACAACCTCTGTAGGCATCTACTGTACAGTGAGTTGGGGGCAGCTTGTGACAACCTCTGTAGGCATCTACTGTACAGTGAGTTGGGGGCAGCTTGTGACAACCTCTGTAGGCACCTACTGTACAGGAGAGTTGGGGGCAGCTTGGTGACAACCTCTGTAGGCACCTACTGTACAGTGAGTTGGGGGCAGCTTGGTGACAACCTCTGTAGGCACCTACTGTACAGTGAGCTGGGGGCAGCTTGGTGACAACCTCTGTAGGCACCTACTGTACAGTGAGTTGGGGGCAGCTTGGGACAACCTCTGTAGGCACCTACTGTACAGTGAGTTGGGGGCAACTTGTGGCAACCTCTGTAGGCACCTACTGTACAGTGAGTTGGGGGCAGCTTGGGATAACCTCTGCAGGTTTCTATCATCAGGGAAGTAGGTACAGCTTGGGAGAACGGATTCGCTTCTTCTCTCAGCCCGTCACAGGAGCAGACACAGCGGAGTAGCAATGTGTAAATCCACTCCCCCACAGACGTCTGAGTGCCTAATGCCCCTTAGCCCTTTAAGGGTAGCACAGTGCTTTAATCCATCATGCCGTTTTGATGCACAATTACAGCACAGGTCAGCATGATGCACACATGCAGCACCAGTGAGTCAGTGCATGCTGCATGCATGCATCGAATCGACCGTTAGGGGTTGGTACACTACTAGATATGATGCACCAATGCAGTGCCGGCAATTTCCGCGCTGGTGCTTCATTAGTGCATCATGCCGACAACTGCGGTATCATGATGTGCTTACAGGGTTAGTTCTGAGTCCGGCTGTAACTGAGACGCAGACAGAGGCTCTCTGTCACACCCAGCTAGGACAGTCTACTTGCTTCTGTTGTCTTTTTTATCTCTACTGTAAACCTAGATATTTTTGCTAGTATAAATTTTTGTTGATTTGTTCAAAATATAATTTTACGTGGATCAAATTAGCGGATTTTGGACAATGGTAATTATGTAACTATATTGGATAAATACACGAAAATATGTACAGCGCAAAATTTAAGTATTTATCTGGAGAAAGGACTATTGCAGAAAAACTGTTGGTGACTAACTCAGCATCCCCCGTCCGCCTCAAATGCTCCTGCATTTGACAATGGAACAGCATTGAATATTTTGATGGATGATTTTGTTAGCTCGGGATCGTGACGACAATGATGACTGAAGTCATCAAACTCCGTAAACACGGCCCGGGCTGCAAGGAGGAATCACTGTGAGATCAATTCATTAGATTTACGGGTGCTTTAAATCTAATATGTTATGCCGTTGGTCGTCCTGATGCATGAATGCAGCCCTGACAAGCAAGTCGCCAGTGCTGCATGAATGCATCATGCCGACCCTTGGGGAGTGTATATGAGAGTCTTGTAGGGTCTGCATCCATGCATCATGATGAAGAATATGATGCATTAAAGCATCTAAGGCATCCCTTTGTCTATGAGAGATTCAGTAGGTTTGAGCCATACGGTGGATGCCAGTAATTGAGTAGTTCTTCTGCCTTTCTCCGAATGCATTGCAGCATTTAGCAGCCGTTGCAGGCTGGATGGTGAACACATGGATTCACCCCCGTTATCTGAGTGTCATGTTTACCGGTATCTCCATGCCCAGAACAGCTGCTGCCTCTGTGCGTGACTAGTAACGCAAAGCCAAATGGATTTCGCGCACCTTATTTTTGGAAATGGAAATTTTTAATTGTCAATGGATTTGTTCTCCTTTCTTTCTTCTATTGATTCTCCCAGATCAACCAATTCTTTTTTTGTTCATCGCTCCACTTTTCCATCTACAAAATCCATTGACAAAAATAATTCTTGGGGCAAAGAATTGACCAACTTTTTATTTTGGTGTGGCCTAAAAATAGTAATACGGAGAAATGAAGATCTACAGTAGATTCTACTGTGTACCTACACGAACTATTGAGAGTGTACTTTATTCATGACGCTGATGAATTAAATTTTGTTGGAGCCAATCAGCCAAAACGCCGAAGGGGAAGGTACGAAGGCCATTGACCTCAATAACTGCTCTTAGGCCTGCGTGGTGCATTCATGCCCTTTTGTCATCATGATGCATCAATAACTTGCAGGTACTGGATTCTTGACGACCCTACAGAGGCAGCATGATAACTCAATCCAGCACTCCCGCTAAATTGGTGCATCATGACACCCTGAGACATCCTCTAGTCATTAACCAAGCGCTACGCTCATAGCCTTCTTCTGCTTGTAGCTTGTATAACACAGACCCTAGTGAGAAACTAGCGTTGTGGGTATAGGATATAAGAGTATAAGAGCAAGGTTTTTTCTCGCATTCCCCTGCGCTTGAAACGCTGTTCCCTGGGCTGATATTACACAGGGACCATCTTATAACTATCCATCAGCTTTGTATGTTCTTAGAATTTGCAAATTGCGTCTCATTTCTGCACATTGAGCAACTTAGACGAACGTACCATGCACAGGCAGGTATTCTCCAGCTAAGTGATAGTCCCTATTAATTGGTCTAGACAGCTTTTAATTACACTTCTTCATTTCACCTCAGGCTATTAGGATATATCATTAACACCAACAGACTAATTAATAGGTCTAGACACACCTCCCCTGGCAGAGACTCCCTCACCCATCTCTGCCGCAAGCTACGGACCTTCAAGACATCTTCTGTAATAGGAGGGACAAAAGCAGTGCACTTCTGTGGAAGGAGGACATAAAGAGGTACTACTTATGTGGGTTCCTGTCCGCACCTCACACAGCCTGTAAGCGCTGTGGGCTTAAACATATTTTAAATTAAATACACAGAAACTAAATTTAATTCTATTAAGCACACAAACCCTAGTCATTTCCCCCCATATATTTTGCTATTACCGTTCCGTATTCGATGTAATAGGCACATATTGTGCTTAACTAATTATTATTCTGAACCTTTTGGGCTCAAAATTTGACATATCTTGGGAGTCAAAAACCGTTATATAGATAAATCCTAAAACAAATCTGTCTCAGAGGCAGAGTTTTATGGTATATACATATGCATATTTATATATATGTACATGAATATGAATATATAACCCCAGTCAATATCACCTGTGGGCCTGTAGGATTGTGTAACCTGTAACCATGGTTACATAACAGTATCAGGGGGTGGGCCTGTTTGATGTATCAGTCACACACACTTAGCGGGTCTCACACAGGCGGCCGGTCAGTGCTGCTGAGTCAGCAGTAATTAATGATGTATGCTATAGGGTAGCACAGTGCTTCAATGTGTCACACCCTTTTGTCGTCATGATGCAGGATTGCAGCTCTGGCGAGTAACTCACAGGTGCTGGATTAACGCATCATGCCGATACAATCCCAGAGGGTCGACATGATGCACTAATGCAGTTCTGGTGAGTTACACACTGGCACTGCATTGGTGCATCATGATGACACTTAACCTTGGGGCATGATGTTGTCCTTAATATAAAGGGTTAAGGCCACATTGAGCCTGGGGCCAAAAAATAGTTTTATTCAGGTATCCCTAGCAACCCTTTTTTTGGCCCTACCCAATTCTTTTTTTAAAGGCATTTTTGGGGTTTTCTACTGAAATATTTGTTGTACTGAAATTATACAAAAATTAGAGGAATTTTGTCTCAAAATCCTTTTAAAAAAAAGGTTAAAATAAAGAAGAATCGACCCACCTACCCTAAATTTTTTGGGCCATGTTACCTGAATACAACTTTTCCTTTTTTGGCCTGGTCCATACTCAGCTCTGACTGCTACTGGGAGGGGGGGGGGTAGCAAGCATTGAGACTTTAAGGCCGCATTGAGCCTGTTGAGGGCGGCTGCAGGAGATATGCTGCTGTTGTCCTGCTTCAATCTGCCAGCCGTAACTCACCTTCACTCACCGTCACTCACCTTCACTCACCTCAATGACTCATTGTGAAGTTCATTCTGCAGCAAAGGTTGTCCATGGTCAGTGAATGTCAAAAGGTCATTAGGGTTAACCAGTACCAAAGGTTGATTTGTTCAGCGGATGTCCAGTGGTTCTCGCAGACAAGAGATTCTCCTAGCCTATTTTTTAACATGATAAAGACTATACTACAATACTGAACTGAGTTTTGTTTTGTGGAAATCCTAGGGGCTTAGATCTTCTGGACAGGGATTAAAAACCCTTGAAATGTTTATGGAGGACCCTAAATGTTGGTCTTTTATAAGTATATTTGTGTCATGTGAAAAAACACCTTAAAATCCAGTAAAAACTTACATAGATCTCTAATCTTGATATGGTGCTTAGAAATCGAAAACTAAGTAAAAAGAAATGCAATGCTAAATCCCTCATGTAAAACCTTTAAGAGCAGCATTGTGCTCTAATACACTTTACTGTGTTGCTGCAGACAGCATAGGGCTAAATGCAGCCCTAGGACATTCCTGTGTGTGAAGCCACTCCAGGCATGGGATTGGGTTCTGAAGAAACCCCCAAAAAGCAGTCAACCACCCCCCCCCCCCCCCAACCATTAATGGTAAAATGTTTTTATATTGGATCTCCATAAATCAAAGGGGTGGCATTTTGGTCTTCAAATAAACGGAAATCCGGGTAAAATCCCATGTCTGCCATCACATTGTTTTAATTAATAGCGAGCTACTCATATGCAGGGTATTAGTGCATCATGACAACAGATGGAGGCATCATGCTGTCCTTAAGGGGCTCACTGGTGGGAGACTGACCAGCTGTGAGGAGGTCAGGCCCTCAGGCAGCCTGACTAATTGCTGCACACTCTACATAGAGTGAGGTCAGGCCCTGGGGCAGCCCGACTAATTGCTGCACACTCTACATAGAGTGAGGTCAGGCCTTCAGGCAGCCCGACTAATTGCTGCACACTCTACATAGAGTGAGGTCAGGCCCTCGGGCAGCCTGACTAATTGCTGCACACTCTACATAGAGTGAGGTCAGGTCCTCGGGCAGCCTGACTAATTGCTGCACACTCTACATAGAGTGAGGTCAGGCCCTCGGGCAGCCTTACTAATTGCTGCACACTCTACACAGAGTGAGGTCAGGCCCTCGGGCAGCCTGACTAATTGCTACACACTCTACATAGAGTGAGGTCCGGCCCTCGGGCAGCCTGACTAATTGCTACACACTCTACACAGAGTGAGGTCAGGCCCTCAGGCAGCCTGACTAATTGCTGCACACTCTACACAGAGTGAGGTCAGGCCCTCGGGCAGCCTGACTAATTGCTGTACACTCTACATAGAGTGAGGTCCGGCCCTCGGGCAGCCTGACTAATTGCTGTACACTCTACATAGAGTGAGGTCAGGCCCTCGGGCAGCCTGACTAACTGCTGCACACTCTACATAGAGTGAGGTCAGGCCCTCGGGCAGCCTGACTAATTGCTGCACACTCTACATAGAGTGAGGTCAGGCCCTCAGGCAGCCTGACTAATTGCTGCACACTCTATATGGAGTGAGGTCAGGCCCTCAGGCAGCCTGACTAATTGCTGCACACCCTACATAGAGTGAGGTCAGGCCGTCAGGCAGCCTGACTAATTGCTGCACACTCTACATAACTAATTAGCAATCAGCGCGTCTGGGTTAGGCAGTACCATCATGATTTGATTTATTTTTGATTAATTGATTTGTTTAACGTCCAGGCGTACATAGTACCCCATGGGACTATATCAAGTTAGCAAGGAGTCAGCCACAAATAGTGCTAGTCTGCCTTGCAGTAGTAGGACACATATTTATATGCTGCTTGCCAAATACAGCAGTGACCGCATCTATGGATGATCGGATCAATGAGATGATTGATTGAATCTATGAGGTGAGGGAGAAAAACGCTACCGGGGCTAGTCCCCTACTCTTTTCGAGGGATAGCAAGTGTTCTTTTATTTGCCTGGTCCAACCTACCTGGCCTAGTACCATAGTAGGCAGGGCCAGACAAACCACAGCCTTTGATATCTCAGACTGAGGAGAGATTACAAGGAAGACCACCAGCAAGAAGGCCCGGGCCCGCACATATGGGCAGCGGCTGCTAAAACAACTTAGTGACTGATCACAGCAGTAAGACACTAGATCCCTTAAGTTTTGTAACTTTTCACAAATCCGGTATGCCCATTGGTATTATGGAAGGCTCCCGATGAAGTTATTCTCCTCCTTCATGCCCCCAACGTGAAGGTCCCCACTAACACACCGCCACTGTATTGGTGCACAATGACCATGGGGCATTGAGGTATCATGCCGCCCTTGAAGGTCTAATCTAATATATTTACAAAATTCTTTCAGTTTTGAAAAAGGAATTCATCCAGCTTTTTAGGGGTCAAAGAGTGTATCGATATAATGATTATCTTGATGCGATAATTGGAATTCCGTGAATGTCTGTTTTCGATTTTGAGGGTATCGATGACATCCCTAACTATAGTACAGTACAGTGGGTGTGCCGCACTATCCTAACTATAGTACAGTACAGTGGGCTGTCAATGGCTAACACCGGGCGTCCATTAAAGATGGCCACTTACGGCACCCTGCCACTTACTGTTAGAGTCCGGCCTCATACTGCGTGATGAAGTAACACTGCACCGTAATGAGCTCTCAGCTCCCGTTACAGCACAGAATTAAATGGACGCTTTCCGCTGTCATATGTTAGCACGGTGGGTGTTCTTGTTGTGTGTTTTTTTTTGTTGAGAAAATTAATCTTTATTGTGCCTCATGTTTCAGTCGTTTCATAATTTTTAAAGCTATAAGTAACTCAAGAAATATTGCCCCGTAGTCTTTCGACTGGTTCATTTTTGCCCAACCCTCAATTTTCTTGGCACATTTCTGGCTGCTTCATCCTATTATTGTCCTGTGGGAATCCTTGTTGTCATTCACCATGCTAGCTTCTCTAGCTCTCACTACAGCCATCAGAGGATCTCAAACTGATATCTGAGCACACCTTATTTGAGGCAAGTTAACCAGTAAGGAACATCAGAAGCAGTAGATCATACCAGTTTGACACACATCAGTCTTGGATCCCTTGGGGACTCAAGACAACATTTGTATTCATGTTACTCCCTAGCACTGCATTCCTGCATCATGCTGAGCCTTTAGGAAAGTATCAAGTCAATAGGGTGGGCATGATGCAGGAATGCCTTACTGACGAGTCACTTGCTAAGGCTGCTTACATCGGTCATGATGGCAAAAGAGCATTAAAGTGTATTACCATAAAACCTTGCGTATAAGCCACTGCTAGTACGCGAATCAGATTGGCAGTGCGGCTTATAGGATCGGCCCAGCGTCGGGTGCGGCTTATACGCGAGTTTTTGCTACTATGATACAGTACTAAAATCGGCAGATTCAGATCGCCAGTGCGGCTTATAGGAACGGCCTTAACTGGGGGTGCGGCTTATACGCGAGTTAGGCTTATGCGCGAGGTTTTACGGTAAAGCAGTATTCGGCCATTTAAAGGTTAAATGGCCGCCATTCCGAAACTTAAATAACTGTCTATTAAATTAACACGCGGGTAGTAGGACTGTCCTACAACATCAAGGACAGCCCTACATCCCATTACCACACCTAGAAAGTAGGTATGTGGATTAACTACCGCTTAACGGATCATTGATATAATTGCAAATGCTGTGGAATACAAGAATACAATCTATAAGGTTATGTACTTCCTCAGGATAAAAATAAATGAAATAACAACAAACAATATAGAATACAGTAGTTAGTACAGGTAACACTATACAACATATAACCCGGTCGGTCGGCATTAAACCACCACTATTTGTGGTTTACCGCGATTGTGTCCGTGTATGGCATCTCCTGTTGCTGCTACATGATACGACACGCGGGACACACGCGGTATGAACAGGGCTATCTGATAGCACCTGTTGGGTAGATTGACACACATTGTATGCAGACTGGGGATCAATGCTGACATTAACATGACCTCAGGTAAACTGATGTTTACCATTGTACGTCACAGTGGCAATATTTCTGGGTTTTTTCCTTTTCCAGGGGGGGATCCAGGCGGGGGGGATCTGGGGGTCTGCCCCCTTCCCCCTCCTATTTTGAAAAAAAAAAAGATTTTCCTAATGATATTTTGATCCCCTGCTTCTCTATCAAGTTGTTGGGAGGTTGGACTGGGTGGGTCAGTTCTGCCTCTTAATTCAAATTCCTTATAATCGCATTCAGTGGCGCTGTAGATGACCCCTGTAGGACCCAATCAGCTGACTCAGGTAGGGCTGTATTTAAAGGTAACTTGGTCAGATTGACATCTGAGTCAGTAAAGAGAAAATATGAATATGACTTGGTGAGGTTCTACCTGACATCTGACTCAGTGACTTGGTGAGGTTCTACCTGACATCTGACTCAGTGACTTGGTCAGGTTCTACCTGACATCTGACTCAGTGCCTTGGTCAGGTTCTACCTGACATCTGACTCAGTGCCTTGGTCAGGTTCTACCTGACATCTGACTCAGTGACTTGGTGAGGTTCTACCTGACATCTGACTCAGTGACTTGGTGAGGTTCAACCTGATATCTGACTCAGTGACTTGGTGAGGTTCTACCTGACATCTGACTCAGTGACTTGGTCAGGTTCTACCTGACATCTGACTCAGTGCCTTGGTCAGGTTCTACCTGACATCTGACTCAGTGACTTGGTCAGGTTCTACCTGACATCTGACTCAGTGCCTTGGTCAGGTTCTACCTGACATCTGACTCAGTGACTTGGTCAGGTTCTACCTGACATCTGACTCAGTGACTTGGTCAGGTTCTCAGTGAGGCCTGTTTCTGTAAAGGTTCTGTAGGAGCAGTGTCCACCATGGTGAGAAGAGGCACTCAGAGTGGTGTCTGTGTGGTGTGTGTGGGGGGGGGGGGTCGGTGTGGAGGAGTCGGCCGGTGTTTTCACAAAGTAAGGTAATTGGCGAGGTCGTGCTTTAATTACGGGAGTTGAGGCGGGTCGTGTTTTGTTGTGGCTGGGCATGTTTTGATGACCTAATTAGGGCAGCCTTCAGATTAGCGCCACTTTAACCCTGTAAGGACGGATGTCGCTAAAAGATGTCATTTGTCATCATGATACACCAATGCAGCCCCGGCGAATAACTGCATTGGTGCCTCATAGGCTCGGCATGATGCATGTATGCAGTGCTGGTGCGTTCCCCAGGCCTGCATTGATGCATTATGACGACATATTTCATTAAAGCACTATGCGACCCTTAAAGGGTTAACAACATAAAAACACCATTGCCGCCCACAACAGGGAGCTGCAGGAACAGGACGGTAACCCTCTCACGACAGGGAGCTGCAGAAACAGGACGGTAACCCTCTCACGACAGCACCATGCCGCCAGGTTCACGGCTATTTGTCTTCATGATGCACCGACGCACTACCCGCGAGTAACTCCCAAGCACTGCGTAGGTGCATCATGCCGATCCTCAAGAAGCCATTTAACCATGTTGGGTCAGCATGAAGCATTAATCCAGCACTGCTGGTGAGTGACTCAGCAGGTTTGAAAGACAGACTGCATTGAAGGAATATGCTGCCCTTCAAGCGCTAAGGAGAGAAGGATTATTGAGAACCTGAGATAATTCGGACAGTATTATTTTGGCATGCTAATGTTGAAGTATTTTTGCAGCTTATGAGAGAAGGCTCATAATCCTGAAATAATTGCAATAACATGTTATTGTTTTTTTCCTCTGGTGATTTGTCAATTACTGCAGGAATGCCGGACCTGGGCCCTGGATGACCACTGAGTTAAATCTGCTGTAAAACCTCCCTACACCCCCACTACAAGCATTAACCCTTTAGTGGCTGCATGCTGCTTTAATGTAAAACACCCCTACACCCACCACTACAAGCACTAACTCTTTAGTGGCTGCATACTGCTTTAATGTAAAACCTCCCTACACCCACCGCTACAAGCACTAACTCTTTAGTGGCTGCATGCTGCTTTAATGTAAAACACCCCTACACCCACCGCTACAAGCACTAACTCTTTAGTGGCTGCATGCTGCTTTAATGTAAAACATCCCTACACCACCACTACAAGCACTAACCCTTTAGTGGCCGCATGCTGCTTTAATGGCTGGATGACCACTGAGTTAAATCTGCCGTAAAACATCTCTACACCCACCACTACCGTAAAGTCTCACACAGAAGGCTATTAGGAAACACTTTAAAAAAAGTCTGCTTCGGTGGAGCGGGCAGGTGACTTTTTTTCTCAAGGCCACCAGCCCGATTTTTTTTTTTGGTCAAGAGGGGCCGATTTAAATACTTTTTTTGTCCGATTTTTTGGCGGCGGCGGTTCCGTAATCCAAATTATTAGGATAAAACTATCTAACACTCAGCTTTCATTTGATACCAAAAATGCCTATATAGACATATGAAATGCCCAGGTACCGGATGGGAAAGACATGTTCAACATTTAAAAAAAATTAATCTAAAAAAAAAAGAATTTGCGGCCGCCCGGGTGACTTTTTTTTAGGCCACCCGCTCCACTGGAAACAAGACTTTTTTTTTAAGCGTGGCCTTAGGGTGATCCATACAGTACGTCACACATGAGGGGTTGGGGGGGGGGGTCTTGGTCCCCAATGATAGAGGTATGGGGAAAAGCGTGACAAAGGGGTAGGGGGTCTTGGAAATGGCCAGAATTTGCATGACATACATTTTTGTACTTTATGAATGACCCCTTATATAACTCATATACCGGTAAGCCGTGCCTTGGGAGAATGTTATAAGCCGCACATTAGGAAAATCCTATAAGCCAAACCATAGGAAAATCTTTTAAGCCGCACCTGAGGACTGGCTCTCATACCTGTACCTTTAATGCATGAAGAGTAAGAGTACAGCGGCCCAACTCAACCCATCACCATCTCTATAGGCTAGTCCTTTGTTGAGTTAGACTTCAAGGGAGGTGACTTAACAGCGATCAATTAAAATGAATCCTGAATTCGACACTCCGCAGGACACATATAAGTACCGGGATGCAATGTGTTATACAAAACAGCATCGTGACTGAACGTGAGTGCATGTTGGCCTCAGCCAGTGTAAACTCACAGCAAGCAGTTCCCCAACATACACACGTTAATTACTAGTGAGTCGCCAGTTTGCTTTTATCTTTCCAAATTATCTAAAGTATTATGGGTCACTTAGACAAACATATTTCTACCGTGAATATGAATCCTATCCAGTTATGAGCTCTGGGGCATCGTGTACTGCCGGCAGTGTTGCCGAAATGACGCCGGCACGCCGGCTTTTGCCGGCGTAGCATCTTAAAGGCCGGCTTAGGGCTTTAGGACGCAGGCCTCAATGGCCTGCCATGATCTCAGCTTTATATTGCTGAAAGAATTTTTCAAATCGGCCAATTAGAAGCGAAGCTACGCCAAATTTAGTGAAGCTGTTTGATATTCAAATATTGTCAAAATTCTTTGCGGTTATAATGAAGTTAATATGGGCACCTTAAAGATGGCCTGCGTGAAAGGGAAATGGCCTGCGTAGGATGCCTAGACGCAGGCCACTTTGGCCTGCGTCAATAAAATGTTTTCGGCAACACTGTGCCGTGAAACTGCCGTAAAGACGAGCCCAGCTATAAGCAATCATAAGCCCCTCCTCCCCCCCCCCCCCGGCCACTGCTTGGGGGAAATGAAACAAACTGTGGCTTGTATGTAGGTATTGTGTAGTTAGGTACATCTGACATTGATGTACGGTACGGGGCCATGTGGTCAAGTGGTGGGTGAGGGGTGGAGGTCCTTGTAAACCACACGGCACTGCTACATGGGACTGTACTTCATGTACCGGACAGAGCACCACATTAGGCAAAAAAAAGGTTTGCTTTAGGTAACATGGGAGGGAAATGTGTGTTCGGTAGGTCGGATTTTTTTTTTTTTTTCAACATGAATGCTCTAGCCAACTTTTTTGAATACCAAAAGAAGCGTAAAAATATGAAAATTTCTTCAAATTGCATTTAAAAGAACGTAGGGTCGGCCCTGTTTTGACAGATAAGGTCGCGTGACCTGAAACAAACCTTCTTTTTTTTGGCCTTATCATACTTTCCAGCCATGCCAACTGAACATAACAGTTGTATTTCTCTTTTGGTGACAGCAGGTTTACGGTTAATGCCTAGCACATAGCCTACACCTGTATAGGTGTATGCCCACATAACTACAGCCCACTGGTCATTGACGCAGTGTTATTGTACCTTGTCTCCACCTTGTGGGGCAGTGGTTATAAGGCATACCCCTGTCCAGGTGTAGGCTATCTAATACAGATACTAGCGGTATGCACGTCTATGTGCAGGTATAACTAGCAGTATCAATCATGTCTATTGACGTAATCTGAGTGGGATAAGCGTGTACACAGCAGCGTTATGTCTGGTTATTTACTGAGGGATGATGTGACGACTCACTCACTGCCTACGGCATGATGCACTCTCCACCCCAACAACCCTATAGAGACTGCATCATGTCCATTCATCGTTGATGCATCATGGTGACCCTTCAGAGTGTATCAACCCCATAGGGTCGGCATGATGCATACATGCGAGTTACTCACCAGGGCTGCATGCATGCATCATGGACACAGTGTATTACCGCAGCATGCTGCTCCTACAGTGTTAACCCCGGTGCCCACAGACTGTGGTTGCTATCAGGGTGACAGGTTATCATGGAGTGTCCAAGTAGCGGTAAGTAGGCACTGCCTCCCACCCCGCTATCTGTACAGTCAGGCCAAAAATAAAATGTGTTCAGGTAAACATGGCCCAAAAAGATTAGGGTAAGTACCGGTAGGTCGATTTCTTTTTTTAATTTACCTTTTTTTTAAAGGATTTTGAGACAAAATTCCTCCCATTTTCGGATAATTTCAGTAAAAAAATATTTCAGTAGAAAAAAGGGATACCTGAACACAACTCTTTTTTTTTGGCCAGATGGCAGATGAAGGGCAGCATATGTGTCCTGTAAGGGCCGCAACAGTGCTCTAATCAGGCTAATGTGATGTCCTTTGTCGTCATGATACATGAAAAATCTAACGTGTGATCCTAATCACAAAAGACACAGGTATTTGTTTTTCATTGGATAAACATACTTATGTGTGAGTGTAATATGTGTGAGTGTAATATGTGTGTAGTGTAATATGTGTGAGTGTAATATGTGTGAGTGTAATATGTGTAAGTGTCATGTGTGTAGTGTAATATGTGTGTAGTGTAATATGTGTGTAGTGTAATATGTGAGTGTAATATGTGTGAGTGCAATGTGTGTAGTGTAATATATGTGAGTGTAATATGTGTGAGTGCAATATGTGTGAGTGTAATATGTGTGATAGTGAATTTGTACAACTCATGTCCCAACCCCAACCCTATCCTGAATCTGGGTCCTGCTGGTGAGTGCTTATCATGTACTTAGATACAGTACTCTCTTATAATAATTCATTGGTCAATTCTGGCATCAGAAATGAATTCCTTGTTAAAAGGTACCCTCAAGTCATGTGTCATACATGTATGTTATTCCATTTTAGGCCAGCAGGTGGGTGTGGGTGAGCAGGTGGGTGTGGGAGAGCAGGTGGCTGTGGGTGTGCAGGTGGGTGTGGGCGACAGTTGCAGGCTGCGGGCATGTACCGCCTTCTGTCGCTATCAAAAAGCGAGTCGATCGGAAGATAAACGGCGAAGATATGGGTGGTACGATTTCGTCTGCACACGTTGAGATCTCGCGCAGTACGAGAAGTACCAGTGGTGCCACTCTTTGTTTGACAAAGAATGCAGTAATTTATGTACTGCGCGTCCTCTTTTTGTCCACGGGAATAGACAGTGCCCTCTTTTATCGAACTTTTGGTCTTAAAAAAAGTGTCTTACCCCACGAGAAATCTATGTTCATATTGAATTAACTACTACTGCAAAAAAGGACATAAAGTCTATTCTAGTACATTCATGTTTGTCTACAGTGCTGAAAAGTAGGCTCATTTTTTGATAGGTATTTTTTGTTCAATTTTTTAGGGGACAACCAGTCGATAGAAATGGATGATTTTTATATCATAGAAAAGGAAAAATGTTGAACTTTAGGCTATAGGGCAAAAATTTTACCTCAGCCAAATTTTTCACCCCAAAAATAATCAATGAAATTTTTTTTTCTTTTCTCAGCAGGGTGTCTCACCAAGGCGTCGTATAAGACACTGGTAGCAAAGCTACCTGTGTCAATGAAACACCAGCGAGTAACTCGCCAAGGCTGCAATCATGCATCATGACGACAATGATTGATTGAGTATTCTGGCCCTAAAAGGGTTAACTTCTTATTGATGTACAGGATACGGTATACTACCCCAGCCCTTAGACAATATCGGTTCTTTTGCGAGTTTGTTTGTTTGTGAAGTGTAACGTCCCATTAGGGAGGTTTAGATCACGACGTGTACGGCAACGTGTACGTCTACATCAACGCTATAGACGCTACACGTTACAAGTAGGCATATCTAAACCTCCCTATTGTCTTTGCAGAGGAGATTAACTCAAATTTTAATTTTTCGCAAGTAATCCTTGGATGATCGTATCCAGGATGAGACCTTGATACTCTGTCTGCCTTGTGTAAAAGATTCTTTTTACGCTAAGTCTAAATCGGACTATATGACGACCACATTTAAGGTTATCTTTGTATTTGTTTCTCTGCTGACAGACCTGAATACAGCCTGTGGTACCCCTGTACCCTTCACGTAACTCCATCCACCTAAACACGACATCCAGCTCACAGCTCCACATACCTGTATAGCACAAGGGTTCAGGCTACGTTCACAAGTGACGTCACCTACGTCTGAACCTTCCCCATCTCCTGCCTCTTTCATCACTCGTTTGGGAAAATCGGTAAATACAAAGATACGGTCTGGGCACATTTTGTTGCTAAAACCCCCAGAACCCCCCCCCCCCCCCCCCTGAATGTGGTGCCGTGTTTGGTGAACGTCCCCCGACATGGAGGTGATAGCCGGGTCAGGCTGGGTACAGGTCAGGTGCCTTATCACGCAGACACGCCCCTCACCCCCCCCCCCCCCCACACACACACACACACACCACCACCACTGTCACCTACATGACACCTGCTACCCTGGGCGCTACTACATGTACCGTAAAACCCCTGCTATAGGACCACCCTACTTAAGAAAAAATTCGGCTAATAGAAAAAGGATTCAAAAATCGTTTTCTCTTTAATCTAATGTAATAAAACCCCACCAACTATAAGCCGAACCCTTAATTTGAGAACAATATTCGGCTTACAAAAATATAAAAACGCCAAAATAAATTCGTCTTGTAGGCGAGGTTTTACGGTACCAATATCTGCTATATATAAAGTATGACGCACAGATTTATCAAATCACGATATTTCTCTCATTATCAAACTACAAGCATGGACCTATAGACATTCATGCTACAAGTGTAGCTGAGTTTTTATTCCGTCACAATGTATTCAATACGGCCACGACGCCTGTTGCCTCTTATTTCATCAGTAGACTCAGTAGCACTTTAACACTGAGATGAAATCATCATAACATTTGATGAAGTCGGTTAATAGGTCTAGCTGATTTAATACTTAAAATTTGTATCTAGGTCTCTTTACGAGGGTTTTAGTCCAATTGACATCAAATCTATTTGAATAATAAATGGAATAATAAGGTATAGCCCTAGTAAAGAAGTAGGCCTTCTTCTAGATGAAGACAGTATAAATATGATATACAATCAAGGGGGGGGGGGGGGGGGGGGGTACATGATACGATGAGGATGATGAACAAATTCTACATGTAGAAAACATGGACAAATATCAACAAATGGGGATTCATAGCTTTGTTCACGTTGTAAAACATAAATTCTGTTGAGTCAGTGAAGCTGGAACTAGGAAGAAAACATTTGTTATTGCCATCATTTGAATCTTAAATATTTGTTTTAGGTAGGGAGTGGTCATTTTTTAACATGGGGTGGGGTGGATTTTCCAGTGACCCCCTCCGCCCCCCCCCCCCCCCCCCATCACGGACGTTTTTCCTTTTTTTCCCCTTTTTTTTTTTTTAAGGCCTCATTCCAACCTAGCCTAGGCTAGGCCCTAGGGATGTACACTTTTGGTGCCCCCCCCCCCGCCCCCTTGAGTCGGACTCAGAGGGGGGGGGGGGGGAGGGAGACCACATTTACAATCTGAACATTACTGCACATGTTAGCCCCCCCCCCCCCCCCAGCTGTTTATAAATGACCACTCCGTGAGAATGTAAGTCACTCACCATGCTCTCCTCTATGGCCTCAAAGACATGGCAGGAGAAAGGCGCCTCCACATTGTATCTGGTCAGGTAGGCGAAACACTTCGGGTCCTGGTGGGTGCGTGCAAACCGGGACAGACTGTGGAGCTTGTGTTCAAAGATGGGGCCCTGCGCCCCGACCCCCCTCAAGGTATGAGACAACACTTCTAACGTCATCTCCCGCCTCTCCGCCCTCCGCCGCACCTCGGCCATAATCCACGGCAGCATAGGCTGGGTGTAGCGCCTGTCCAGGATGGATTCCCCCAGGTACAGGATTCTGAACATCTTGCTGGCCCTGCCCGGCTGCATCCCGGGCTGGGCGGCGGCCGGGGTTTGTTTTGATGCCGCCCAAGCAGCCCCAGCCTCCGCCATCGTCCTCTGCGTCACCGGACTAGAGTCGGACTCACTCCCGAACGAGCCCAGACCGCTATCCTGGAACACGGGACGCTCCGGTCCGATCGTCGTCTCCATTCTGGTGATAATTCAGACGTTTTTACTCCATGTGCGGCGAGAAACATCAACTGACAGCTGTCAAACTCGAGTGTGGCTGCAGAGAAGATCAATTCGCCGCCATATTGTGACGTCACAGTTGGAGACGCAGGGACGGAACACGGGATGTGTGTGAAATAAAACAAGGGCGGCGCGGCGCGCCATCTGGAGGAACACGGCGTGACTACGTCCTGCACAAGGCAAACCATGGTAGGAAGGGTTCATTTATCAATTTTACAGGGGGCGAGGGGCGACGGGGGGGGGGGGTGTTGGGGGAGGGGGGGAGGGTTGGTAGCTATGTAACTATGTTTAGAGTTGCTGCAGATACACCATGTCCCAGTAAATCAGATATTATTGCCATTATTTACTCGTCCCTAGTGCATTGAGAAGATATATCCTATCTAGGCCTATGTTTATTAGAAAAATAAGTTGAGAAACAGTTTCAATTCCCCCACACTATATTTTAAAAGGATAGGCCTATGCACCCATGGCAAATGGATATTGTTCACCCTTAGGCCTATCCAAGTCTTGCCTCTGTAGGCTAAATGCTTAGGTTAAAAGTTTGAGCACTTTAATACTTCATAAAAGGCAGGAAAATAACGTAAAAAGGGATTTCTTATTGATAGTAATACCATAGTATTTTGTAGTTATTAAAACAAATACGTTTTTATAAAATAATGCTAGGCATACTAGGCCAAAAGAAAAAAGTAAAAAGGTTTGTTTCAGGTCACCCAACCGACCCTATCAAAACAGGGCCGACCCTACCTCTTTTTAATGCAATTTTGAAGAAATCTTTTTTTCTTTTAGGCCTACACTTTTTTGGGTCAATTTTAGGTTTACAAAAATTTGAAATCCCCCCCCCCCCCCCATTTTTACACGTTTTTGTTCAATTTAAGGGTATCCTGATGGGGGGCATACTTTTTATTTAAGAAAATTAAAGGAGGGGCGTAAAAGTTTTCACACCTGCGCAAAAATCAAACCTTTTTTTGTTGGCCCTACACCCGGTATCGGTGACATCGATTGATTGATTGATTTTTTATTAGCACGAATCGTCCCGTGATGGGACGTTTTTTATTCGCACACGCAGATTCCTCACAATAATCCAGGGGATATCATACGCTGCTTAACAAACGTGGGTGCATCCGGCTAGTGTTAGATAAATCAATATATACTATGACCTTAATTACGACTATGAAATACATTTCATTTATAAATATATATATATATATACTCACATACACACACACACGTACATATATACACATATATATACATATATATATACATGTATACACATATATATATACACACACACACATATACACACACATACACACACACACACACACATACACACACACATACACACACACGTATGCAACACTACATATAAAGATAGCCAGTACTGAGGTGCGGAGAATTATGTCGGAGGAAGCAACAATGGCAGTGTTTCGATTTTTGACTTGAACTGATCTTTTGATGTTATCTTCTGGATATCCTTGTCCAGAGTGTCCCAGAGGCTGACCCCGCGGTAATACGGTGACTTCTGATAAAAACATGTTTTTGCTCTCCTTTTTCTAAATTTAATTTTCAAGTCGCCTCTGGTTCGGACATTTAGCTGCCTTATGGCTTCACCATTTTGTGCCTTTTTCCACATAATCATCAGTAACTGGATATTTCTTCTCCTCTCAAGCATTTCAACGCCTGACTGTTCATGCAAGTTAGCAATGCTGATGTCCCTAATACCAGTGCGAAGGCAAATGCGTAGTGCATGGTTCTGCATGCGTTGCAATTTTATTAACTCACTAGAGGTCGCACAGGCCATATAAAATGAACAGTATTCGAGAGTTGGGGCTATCATTACTTTATATATCTCCAGACTGATCTTTTTAGTCATGTTTTTCCTTAATTTGCTTAGCTTGTATACTTTATTGCCAAGACACTTCTTGACCTTATTGATATGAGGGGTGAGACAAAGACGTTGATCTAGTTCAACACCTAGGTATGGGTACGTAACACATGTAGGTAGTATATTGCCAAGCAAGGATATTTCAGGGTCACCAGCATTGCTTAACATACCGTCCGAACCAAAAAACATACACATGCTCTTCTGGGGATTCACCGTCATACCATTGGACAGGCACCAAGCACCAACCCTATCAATATCTTCTTGTAATAGCCTGGATGCCTCTTGGTGACTATCTGAACTTACATAAAGTACCACGTCATCTGCATACATGGTATATTTACAATTTTGAAAACAGTCAGAGATGTCATTTATGAATAAGATGAATAATAAAGGACCTAAAATAGACCCTTGCGGGACGCCAAAATGGACTGGCTCGCTAGGTGACTTCTTGCCATTGGCTATTGTACAATGCGAGCGATGAGCAAGATACTCCATGAGCCATTTTTTTAGCTTTCGGTGGATATTTAAGCCACATATTTTTCTGATCAGGGTTGGGTGGTGTACGCTGTCGAATGCTTTGCAAAAGTCTATATAGCAAGCTGCAGTAATTTTTTAGTCATCTCGGGCCTCAAAGAGGTCCTTCATAACATTAAACACTGCGTCACTAGTCCCTTTGTTTTGTCTAAAACCGAACTGTGTCTTACAAAGAATTTCCCTGCTCTCTAAATGATCCGATAATAGCTTATGTACTATCTTTTCCAGGAGCTTACCCGGCAGGGGTAAAAGGGTTATAGGCCGCCAGTTTTTGATGTTGTTTAAATTCCCTTTCTTTGGAATTGGTACCAATAGCCCGCACGACCAAGAGACAGGGAATATTCCCTCTTCAAGAGAATTTCTGAAAATCGTGGTCATTTCAAGAGAGAGAAATTGTAGTGCATCCTTCAGCACCTTAGTGTTCATGCCCTCTAACCCACAAGACTTATCCACATTAATTTTATCAATGAGAGATTTTACAAGGTCATGCGTAATGAGCTCATTTAAATCAAGGTCATTTTCATCATCAGGTTCTCGTATGTCCGGATCAGGTATGAGGATACCTGTCGGGGGTAACTTGCTGAATAGATCATGCCCTATATTAGCGAAATAATTATTAATGAAGCTGGCCGTTTCCTCAACAGGAATGATCTCACCCGTTAATTCATTGGTAAGCTGGATGGTAAGGTTCCTGGTTACCGGGTTTATTAAATGGGCTACTTCCCTCCAAAACTTAGCAGGGTCTCCTTCGGAACGTTCTAATGTTGTAATAACAAAGGTACCTTCAGCATTTTCTAGCTGCCTCTGAATACGGTTTTTCATTTTGCGGACTGTTTTCAGGAGCTCTCTATCCTTTGTGACCCTATGTTCTTTTAACATGTTTGATCTATCATTAATTAGCTCAATGGTTTCAGCAGTGACCCAGGGCTCTGACTGTTTCTTAATGGTGAAAGTCTTGATGGGGCAGCATATATCAAGATAACTGATGATAGCATCATAGATAAATATCCATTGTAAATCTGGGTTCACAGATTCCTGGAACGTGTCCCAGTTTAGACAAGAAAGATATTCCAGAAAGTCCTCCCTATCATAACCGCGATATGACCTGCCAGTAAAGGATGTAGGGGTTCTAACTTCCTTACCCTTTTTCCTGCTGGCAAAAATAGGATAGTGATCAGAGATGAGACAAGGTAATACACCACTTTTGTGCACAATATCACAATCGGTCAATATCTGATCAATGCAAGTACCGCCCACGAGATTGTTCTCATTCGGCCTAGTGATGTCTTCAATATACCGTTTTAGACTGGTTTCTCTGCATAGGTCAAAGAGGCCTATTGCTGGCCCTGAGTTGCGTTCTCTGCTATTTGCATTAACATCACCCAAGATCCACAATTCATAGCGCTCTCGATCAATATTACCTACCAGACCTTGTAATTTGTCAAAAAAATCAGCATGTTCTCGGTTTGGGGGCCTATAAACATTCAGTATAATAAAGTTACGGTAAGTCGGCTTTTCAAAAACGAGGGCTTGAACTTCTATATTATCCTCCATTAACTGTAAGGCTGGCTCTACATGGCAGTAGGGGCTAAAAAATTCACATACGTAGGATAATAGACCACCACCGATATCGGCCAGGGTATCTTAATCATGTTATCGGCATGTGAACATTAAGTGGGACAGTGTCCACCTTGACCCAGAGTCTCATATCTCTGTGTGTCAACTAGACCCCCCCCCCTCCCACACACACACACACAGCCCTGGGGGTACTGAGAGATCAGCGCCAGGATGGTCACATAGGCCCTCACAGACAGCCTGGTAAAAAGGGTGGGGGTCGAGATGGGGGTCCCCATGTCGCCTATCGATTTAAAGAAATGCCCATGTTCCTTGTCACTATTGTTCTATTCCTCCTGTTGATTTTAAGAAATGCCCATGTCCCCTGTCGATTTTAAGAAATACTCATGTCCCTTGTCACTATCTTTTTATTTCTCCTGTCGTTTGCACGGGGGGCACTCCCTATCTTCTCTATAGTAGCTATGTGTGAACATCACCTCATATTTAGGACCCATATAACGGGAGGCAAATTAACAAAATAACACCCTTTTAACAGGGAATTGAGCAAAATATAGTACCCTAATCAAGGGGGACCACAAGAGAAATTTCCTTATCAAAAGTGATTAATGAAAATGATAGAAATGACCCACAAAATGTAAACCTAAACCTTGCCCCAATCAGCAAGAAACATGCACATCTGTCTTCAAAGTTGAGAAATGGTAGGGCCAAAATGAAAAAAGTTTGCTTTCTGGTAACATGGTCTGGAAAGTTAGGCCGGGCCGGCCGATTTATTTTTTTTTTTTTCATTTAATCTTTTTTTGCTTTCTACATTTTTAGGCCTTATTTGTGAGTTTTTGCTTTAAAACCCTTAATAATTGTCCGATTTACGAACCGTAAAAACTGGGAAATAACTCAATTTCACAGAAATTGGAAGAAATAGGGGGACCCGGCCCTGTTTAGCTAGACCCGGTCGGGTTACCGGAAACAAAACTTTTTAGTCACTGCCTTGAAATGTACCCCTTTTCCTACAAAATTGTCTAACAAGCACCCCTTTTCAAGGGTCCTCACAAAAAAGATACCCTTTCCCTTGGAATCGTGTTCACACATAGTCAGTAATGCCGAGGGAGTGCCCCCCCCCCCCCCCCCCCCCCCCCCACTGGGGTCGTTTGTCACTAAGCCCCATGTCACCTGTCGATTTTAAGAAACAGCCATGTCACCCTGTCGATTTTAAGGGTCTACCCCCATTACAGTACAGTCACAGGGGGGTATAGATGGGGGGGGTCCCCATGTCGCATGTCGATTTTAAGAAATGGCCATGTCGCATGTCTATGCCGCTTAAAAATGCCCATGTCCCATGTCGATTTTAAGAAATGCTCATGTCCCTGTCACTATCTTTTTAAGCCTCATGTCGCATGTCACTAGGCCTCATGTCGTATGTCGATTTTAAGAAAAGGCCATGTCGCCATGTCGAAATTAGGGGTCTACCCCCATTCACAGTGCCACACACCAGCACACTGTGGGCGACTCAGTCTCGGGCCCTGACTGGACTAGGCTGCACACCACACACACGTCACCTGTCCACACGGCTGCATGCTGCCTCACCATGACGCCCGGGGGGGGCACTTCATATATTTTGTATACACATGTGTGCGGCTGGGAAGGGCACTTTTTGAGCAAAATCCCCCTCACCAAGGGTCTGCTTTTCACCAAAATCCCCCTCACCAAGGGTCAATTTTCACCAAAATCCCCCTCACCAAGGGTCACTTTTCAGAGATTTCAACAAAATCCCCCCCAAAAGGGTCACATTTTGCCCAAATTCTTTGTAACAAGGGTCACTTTTGACCAAAATTCTTACACCAAGGCCGACTCCTTGGGGAAAATTGTTAAAACCTAGGCACTTTTGTCCAAAATCCCCCTCAGCAAGGGTCACTTTTGACCAAAATCCCCCTCACCAAGGGTCACTTCTGACCAAAATCCCCCTCACCAAGGGTAAGGGTTGTCAAAGGGCCAGCCGCACACCCGTGTCAAAAAAAATTTAAGTACCCCCCCCGGGCCATGACGGTAAGACACTGTTACCTAGCCTCATGTACACATGGAAACTAGTTGGCAGTAATAGCACCAAGTAGAGGACAGCTCGATTTTATATCGGCACTTGCCGCCACCTCAATGACTCACTGACTCACTGACACTTGACTCGGCCGGACACACGTCTGTCTACAACACCATGTCGGTAGGAGTCACACTTACCTGGTCTTACATAGAGGTAGTCAGTAATAGCACCCAGTCTCCTATGTAAGCAGTAATACCAGTAATAGCACCAGTACAGGTGTAGCACAGCTTATACTTATATAGTTACATGCCTCCACGGCACTGACACTTCATTCGGCCGGCCGGTATATACTCGACGTGCCAAACTCGTACAAACTCCCTATCTAGGATTATCTATGTCTAATAGATTTGCTCTATATAGAGACGTGGAGATAAATAGCATGACTGCCCAACTCCCATTGTTCCTAGCAATGGTTACTATTTAAACAGTGGCAAGAGTTTCTTTAAGTATATATACATCGAAATGTAACTATATAATGTATTACCGCGGGCCATGCTGGATGTGAAACCGTGGGGATGTGAAAGTGAAACTTCGGGGAATCCCCCATCAGTCAGACCCATGCTGGAGACTGATTGCTGCTGCCCGTGGCGTCCCCGGGACTTGTCAGGGGGAGGGGGGTGTAGTAGCCTCCTGTGTGACAGGACACTTAGTGTGAATATCCTACATTTATTTTTGACTTAATCTAAATTTAAATGTCGATTTTGAGAGGTGACAAACTGTCAAAAATGAAGAAAATATAACCACTGTATTTATAGTTTGCTTTAGGAAATGTAAATATCAAGAATATTTTCTACTATTAATAGTTTAAACTGTCAAAAGCGTTTTGGGGAGATTAAGGGTGTCTGTGACTATTCCCAATGACATATGGCCATGACAATCCAAAAGATATTTCGAAAGTTTTATTACAATCACTTTCAATCTAAGTTGGTACTGAACATGCATTACTGGGTCCTTGTTTCCATGGCAACTAGTACTTCTTATAATGTTCACATTTGGAAAGAACAAAATATACTACAATACATAAAAATCAACTCTCTGCAATGAATAGGGCACCTCAATGTAATGGCCACTTTAAGTCTCAAGGGTGACTACTACAGATCTATGCCCCAAGGAAGGGTGACTTTTTAGAAAAGATGTTAATAAAGTTTTAAACATTTCTGAAACATGATCTACAAATGTATGATGAACATAACCTCAAAAGCCTGCATGAATATCATTTGAAAGATAATCATCCTGTGAATCTCCTGATATGAGCTGTTTTCAAACATAGCCATTACAGACAATGTTATGAGGATTCTGCTAAAAACCAATGTAAACACAACTTTATTATGAAAAAGTCACCCTTTCTTAAGTCATGGGTCTATAGAGCGAGTTGACTGTATCCCAAAAAAGCAAATCTTGTTGATTTAGGTTACCATACTGACAAAGGAACTGTTCACGATGGTTGTATGTACAGTAAACATAAAACTGTAAAGTACTTTATTTCACGCATATATATTTTCGCAGATTGGCTATTGTGGTGTATGTGGGAAGAAATTCAGTGATGAAAAAAGTAGAGACTGAGGCAAGTCTAACTTCTTCTGCAGGGTAGGCACAACTGACTAGTTTGCCGCGCTTTTATTGACTTCCGGTATGAGCGAGTTACAAGGTCTCACAATACTATTTTCGATATGTATATAACATCCCTCCACCTTAAGTTTTGTACTCATAAGTCCAGTCTGGTAGGTGGCTTTATTACTCGAGTAGACTTTCTAATACCAACTGGTGCAGGGCTACTTGCTCTTGGTGTAGGAGGCGTAGCACTAGGTAGAGGAGGCACATGGTGGTCTTGTGGAGTCGCTGGAGTGGTACTTGGAGGAGTACTGGGCTTCGGCATTGCAGCTGGCACTGGAATTTGAGGTGCAGGTGCAGGTGCAATGTAAGGCGGTATCGGTCGATTCTCCATGGTGCGACCATTATCACAACACTCAGGCTCAGTTGGGACACGAGCTCTAATGTGATCCATGTGGCGTCTCCACACTCGTCCATCGTCAAGACGCACGATATACGTGACTGGACCAGTCTTTGATTGGAGCACTCCCGGCATCCACTTGGGCATACCAGCAAAATTCACGACCCACACAGCATCACCAACAAAGAAGCCACGTGGGCTGACTGAAGGCTGATGGTACTGCCGTGCATAGGATTGTCTATCCATAACCTTACTGGACAGAGACGGATGAAGTACATCCAACAGGAAACGTGGCTTACGTTTCATCAGTAACTCTGCTGGTGCTTGTCCAGTAGTCGTCTGTGGAGTAACACAGTATCTGGAAAGGTAGCGTATTACCTTAGTTTCCAGATCCTCACCTGGCGTTTTATTGATACCTTCCTTAAGCGTCTGTACGGCTCGCTCAGCTAAACCATTACTGGCTGGGTGGTATGGAGCAGTACAGATATGCTTAATAGCATTTTTCTTACAGAACTCTTGAAACTCTGAACTTGTAAAACAACTTCCGTTGTCACTCACAAGTACAACTGGAGTTCCATGAACAAAGAATGTTCGTCTCAACTTCCTTATAGTAGCTTTGGAAGTGGATGTGTTCATGACATGAGCATCAATGTACTTTGAATGAGCATCTACAACCACTAGAATCATTTGTCCATCAATTGGGCCAGCATAGTCTATATGGATCCGATGCCAAGGTTTACCAGGCCACTCCCAAGGATGGAGCTGAGCATGCGGCGGAGACTTGGATTGGACTTGACACTGCTGACATGATTTAACTTTAAGCTCGATATCAGCATCGATTCCTGGCCACCAAACATAACTCCGTGCAAGTGATTTCATCCTAACGATTCCTGGATGGCACTCATGGAGTTGATCCAGAACACAGTCACGAGCTTGTGGTGGTATTATCACGCGCAAACCCCACATCAAGCAAACTTGTTCTGCACACAGTTCTTCCCTCCTGCGAAAGTATGGTGCCAGTTCTTCGGACACACTAAAAGGCCAACCCTTCAAAACAAAGTTTTGTATGGAAGCCATGATCGGGTCTCGAGGGGTCCAAGAAGCAATTTGAGTAGATGTCAAAACCTCAGAACACGTTAGAACCTCAAAAGCCAACACTGTTTCAGCAGGCACAGGCACGGTGAAGTACGGTGTCGTTAAAGGTAACCGGCTTAGTCCGTCAGCATTGCCGTTCTCCTTGCCTGGCTTGTAACGTAAACGATATTGGTAATTTGACATTGTCAGTGACCAACGCTGTAAGCGGGCAGTAGACATAGGACTGATGAGTTTGTCCTCTTTCAGCGGGCCCAACAGCAGCTTATGGTCTGTTTCCACGGTGAATTCGTGACCATACACATACTTATGAAACTTGGTCACACCGAAGATTACGGCGAGCCCTTCGCGCTCGATTTGTGCATAGTTCTTCTCAGCGGGAGCTAACGATCTGGATGCAACCGCGATTGGTCGGTCGGAGCCATCCGGCATCCGATGAGAGAGTACCGCACCCAGGCCGTACGATGACGCATCACAGCCAAAAAGCAATGGTAGAGCCGGGTTGTAGGGAACTAACACTTGCGAAGATTGCAATAGTTCCTTTGATTTAGCAAACGCTTGTTCCTGTTCTGGCCCCCACTTCCACGGAACATCCTTCTGTAGGAGCTGATTCAGTGGTGCGAGTGTCGAGCTGAGGTTCCTTAGGAACTTGTGGTAGTAGTTTACCATTCCCAGGAAACTGCGGAGTTCACTCACATTGGTAGGAGGTGGTGCGTTCTGAAGAGCTGCTACTTTCTCGGTAGTCGGGTGAATTCCTTCGGCATCCAGCTTGTGACCTAGATAGACACAGGAATCTTGTAGAAACACACACTTCTCACCTCTCAGACGTAGTCCTGCCTGCTGCAGCCGACCCAGTACAGTCGTCAAGTTTTGATGTGCCTCCTGCTTTGTGTGCCCCGACACCAAGATATCGTCCAGATACACTGCTACCATGGGTATACCCTGAAGTACCTGCTCCAGAACTCTCTGGAAAATACCTGGTGCGGAAGATACCCCAAAACACAAGCGTGTGTACTGGTACAAACCTTTGGTAGTGTTGATTGTTGTGAGTTCACGGGAATCCTCACTGAGAACTACCTGAGTATATGCATGACTGAGGTCCAACTTGGAAAAACGAACACCCCCAGCCAACTTTTGGTACAAATCATCAACATTTGGAATTGGATATTTGTCCACCTTTGCTGCTCTGTTGACAGTCAGTTTGTAATCACCACAAATGTGAATGTCACCATTCGGTTTCATTACCGGAACGATTGGAGCAGCCCAATCTGCAAATTCAACTTTTACTATGACCCCGTCACGTTCGAGGCGATCAAGTTCAGCCTCGACCTTCTCTCTGAAAGATCAAGATAGTGTTCGCGCCTTGAACTGACGTGGTTGCGCATCAGTGTCTATATACAGTTTCGCTTCGTAACCCTTTAACTTACCAAGCTCGGGTTTGAATAGGTCAGGGAATAGTTTCCTGTAGTCCACATCTGAAAGAGAATGCACTGCCGACCAATCAAGACGTAACTCGTTGATCCAGTCTCTTCCGAGAAGACATGGTCCTTGACCCTCGACAACTAATGCGTCAAGTTGCAATGACTGACCTGCATGCTGCACATTCAATGTTACACGACCAAGTGGCAATAGACTTGCACCTGAAAACATCTTAAGTACAGGTAAATTGGTTTTACTTAACACCAGACCAGGATTACACTTCTTGACATTGTCATACTGAACCTTGTTCAAGATTGTTACACCAGAACCAGTATCAATCTCCATGTTTGTGGCAACACCATGTTAATCTACACATACAATGTAGGGTTTGACCCTTTTACTAGGCATGGCATTGGTATGAAACAAATTATACTGATACTCGATAGCATCGTCACTCAGCGGTGCTGCAGTAGCGCCTTCGTCAGTCTCAACAAAGTTTGTTGATTGTCTACAAACTTTCCAAAAATGATTGTATCGGGAACACTTGTGACAAATTTTCCCCCACGCGGGACAGTCGCGTGCTCGCTTGTTATGAGATGCGTCCCCACAACCAGAACACGTGCCCGTCTGGTCGGAAGGCTGCCGATGTTGTTGTTGCTGTTGACGTTGTTGATGTTGTCTGCGTGGCGGTGAAGACTGTCTCCTCTTGCCACGACCCCAGGAGTTGGGCTTTGACATCATCTTGTGGGCCTTTGACTCCACAGGAGCGATGGGCATAGACTGCGAAATTACCTTGCTTTGTCGTCCCGTAGATTCCTGAGTGCGTGCGAATTTTAAGAGAGCCGCCAACGTGACGTCTGGCTCATCGAGTCCCTTCTCTCGCACTTTTGGCCATCGACATTTCTGAATAACCTGAGATTTTATCTCACCGTCCTCATTATGGAACTCACAGTACTTAGCGAGACTCTTCAGCCGAACATGGAACTGATCAATCATCTCGTCATCTCTCTGATAAGCCTGCCTGAACTCGTATATCTGATACTCTTTGATGCATTTAGGGGCAAAGTAATCAGTCAATTTGGTAGTTGCTTCATCAAAAGTTGTGGTAGCATCAATGCCTAGAGATGTAGCAACATCCATAGCGTCATCACCTAAGAGTAACATCAATGATGCAGTCTTTTTTGCCTCATTGGTGATGCCTTTGTACACTAGGAAGTGTGGGAACTTTCTAAGCCATCTCTCCCACCTCTTAGCTGCAGACTCCACTGGTTCCAACTGGAAAGAGTGCATAATGAAGTCCCCCATTGTAAGGCAAAAAGTAGGCCTACAACAGGATGAATAGGTCTAGGCCACCTAAACAGCAAATGTTCCACAATGTAGATGTGAATGTTCAGACTGTTAA
Source organism: Harmothoe impar (assembly GCA_947462335.1). NCBI lineage: Eukaryota > Metazoa > Annelida > Polychaeta > Phyllodocida > Polynoidae > Harmothoe > Harmothoe impar. The sequence goes on from OX381710.1 coordinate 993,566, forward strand.
GACACAGCTGGTGCAGATCCAAAGAGCCTAGATCCACTGCCACTGGTGATAGGAGTGTGTGCCTGTGCAGAAAGTGCCAACACAGGGACTGAGGCTGACTGACTGCACAACTGACCCAAAATCACTGCCCTGAATTTTCCACCAAAGTTCACCAAAGATTACAACCAAAGTTCTCAAAATGGAACAAACTCAGAGTATCCAAGAGATTCCAGGCAAGATTGTCCACAGGGTAAGCTCCTTCGTCGCCAATTATGTGGTGTATGTGGGAAGAAATTCAGTGATGAAAAAAGTAGAGACTGAGGCAAGTCTAACTTCTTCTGCAGGGTAGGCACAACTGACTAGTTTGCCGCGCTTTTATTGACTTCCGGTATGAGCGAGTTACAAGGTCTCACAATACTATTTTCGATATGTATATAACAGCTATAAAATACAGTTTCACAGAGATTTAAATTCGGAATGGGGTATATATTACACTGGATAAATATTCAGGCTGTACATATGTTTGCAGATTTTCATTTCCGCGAAAATATGTACAGTGCGAAATAACGTATGTTTACAGTATACTCATTTCATTGCTCCAAATCTGAGATATTGCAATTTGATGACATTTCTATGCAGATGTAGGGTGTTTGACTTTTGGGAATTTGATTTTAAATCTGTAATACATTGAACTTTCGTGGTTCCAGTATCAATTGGAATATTATCAAAATATTTCCAGCTGTGAAAAGCCCAGACAGTTAAGTAGTAAATAACCTTTGCTATAAATGCATTAGAAAGTGCACAGCCTTCATACTAACACCAATGCTTCTTCATTACAGCCTGTGCGCCGTTACTTCTACAGCGGCATACAGTATTTGAGGTACTACGGGACACGTTTTTGGGAACACCGGTTTGTGGCCTGGATCTTTGGCTTTGTGAGTACTAATGGTGGTCTACGTATTACTATACCGTCGGATAGAGAAGAAATGTCTCCTATTTCTCATCTTTTCAACAATTTTTTTTCCAGTAAAAAATATATTTTTGTAGTGAAATCCCCCCAAAAAATGTAAAAATAGGGTAGTCCTAAAGAAATAAGGTCAGTCAGGACACCTGAACACAACTTCTTTTTTTTTGCTTTATAGGTTTGGAGTTCTATATACCCACTTTAAAGAAAGGTGCTTGGTTGAGATCCTATTTTAGGAGAATCCTTATACCCCTCTACTCCTAGTGCTTCTCTATCATGGTATTATGCCAAAATTCATGGCGATTGATATCAATAAGGCCAAACAAAAAAATAACTTGTGTTCCGGTAAAATAAACTAGGGTAGGTCAGTCTATTTTTTTTCCAGGATTTATTTTTAGTATCATGAGATGACTTGTAAGGGAAAATTTTATTTAGGGAGTGGTTATTTGATAGAACCAGTATCTGTCCAGTTAAACCATTATCAGTTCAGTTTTTGTTATACGAAGAATGTCCTCCCTTCTTATCTTTAAAATAATGACACTTCAGATAGCTGAAGGCCGTTAGGTGCATTATCCCATTTTGTGATAACCTACATCAGGGAAAACCTAAAAAAAATATCTAAAAATATTAGGGTCGGACCAAAATAATAGGGTCGGTCGGGTTACAGGAACACAACTTAGGCCTAAGCATTATACATATTTTTCTTGTCGGATCTCTGAGCTGGAGTAATATTTGTTTATTTGACATGAAACAATACTTTTAGAAATACATCTGAATTAATCAATTTGGTGCTTTTTCCAGTTGGCTATTATTTCACTGGTTTTCGGACCAGGTTTTTGTCAAGCGGTATCTAGTTAAATAGAATCTATAAACTCTAGAAAACAGATGCAAACATAATGATTTAAACAAGCTAAAACAACCTGTAGATTTCCACAATTCCAGTAGTAATTCCTACATCCCTAAGATAGGTCTGGTATTGTCAAACAAAATGACCACCACAAACCCTTGTTATTTAAGGGTGTACAGGAGACACCATTGCCTGGACCCGAATGTCAGATAACGCTTCAAGGTGAAGGACACTCACAGAGATTCACACGACAGTTGATGATTCTGTTGGAGCAGAAGCAGTTTTCTGACGTGGTGCTGAAGGCTAATGATGGCAAGGAGTTCCCGTGTCACAGAGTCGTGTTAGCTGCGGGTAATGTTACATCTGTATTATACAAGCTACATCTGCATTATACAAGTTACAGCTGTACAATACAAGTTACATCTGTATTATACAAGTTACATCTGTATTATACAAGTTACAGCTGTATTATACAAGCTACAGCTGCATTATACAAGCTACAGCTGCATTATACAAATTATAGCTGTATTATACAAGTTACATCTGCATTATACAAGTTACAGCTGTATTATACAAGTTACATATGCATTATACAAGTTACAATTGCATTATACAAGTTACAGCTGTACAATACAAGTTACATCTGTATTATACAAGTTACAGCTGTATTATACAAGTTACATCTGTATTATACGAGTTACATCTGTGTTATACAAGTTACATCTGTATCATACAAGTTACATCTGTACCATACAAGTTACATCTGTATCGTACAAGTTACATCTGTATTATACAAGTTACATCTGTATTATACAAGTTACATCTGTACTATACAAGTTACAGCTGTATCATACAAGTTACAGCTGTATCATACAAGTTACAGCTGTATTATACAAGTTACAGCTGTATTATACAAGTTACAGCTGTATTATACAAGTTACAGCTGTATTATACAAGTTACAGCTGTATTATACAAGTTACAGCTGTATCATACAAGTTACAGCTGTATTATACAAGTTACAGCTGTATTATACAAGTTACAGCTGTATTATACAAGTTACAGCTGTATTATACAAGTTACAGCTGTATTATACAAGTTACAGCTGTATTATACAAGTTACAGCTGTATTATACAAGTTACAGCTGTATCATACAAGTTACAGCTGTATCATACAAGTTACAGCTGTATTATACAAGTTACAGCTGTATCATACAAGTTACAGCTGTATTATACAAGTTACAGCTGTATTATACAAGTTACAGCTGTATTATACAAGTTACAGCTGTATTATACAAGTTACAGCTGTATTATACAAGTTACAGCTGTATTATACAAGTTACAGCTGTATTATACAAGTTACAGCTGTATTATACAAGTTACAGCTGTATCATACAAGTTACAGCTGTATTATACAAGTTACAGCTGTATTATACAAGTTACAGCTGTATTATACAAGTTACAGCTGTATTATACAAGTTACATCTGTATTATACAAGTTACAGCTGTATTATACAAGTTACAGCTGTATTATATAAGTTACAGCTGTATCATACAAGTTACAGCTGTATTATACAAGTTACAGCTGTATTATATAAGTTACAGCTGTATTATACAAGTTACAGCTGTATTATATAAGTTACAGCTGTATTATACAAGTTACAGCTGTATTATACAAGTTACAGCTGTATTATACAAGTTACATCTGTATTATACAAGTTACAGCTGTATTATACAAGTTACAGCTGTATTATATAAGTTACAGCTGTATTATACAAGTTACAGCTGTATTATACAAGTTACATATGCATTATACAAGTTACACATGCATTATACAAGTTACAGCTGTATTATAGTATAGTAAAGATACAAGAAGGAGTTCCCCTGTCACAGATTGGTCTTGGCTACAGGTAACGTTACGCCACATATCATAGTGTGGCAGAACCATGTCCACCTGATGAACGCTCCTCATGTCTGAACATAACTGTTTGCCTTGTTTTTTTAAAGGTTTTTATTGGGTTGAATAATACATGTAAGTTACAGTGCAAATATGCTTTTATCAAAACATAAATTGGATTTCCCTCTGTTAGTACCCATTTATATAACATACATTTCTAAAACTGAGTAAATATACAGTATGACGGGCATCTCTTAATCAGTCATGAATTGTATCAGATCTTGTACAGTTTCCATTCATTGATAGCAGGAGATTGTAATGATGGGATGAATGAGTTTAGAAATATGACATTATGGGTTCATAAAAATTGTATTTTCTGTAGTCCTTTTTTACACCAATTTTAAAGAATCAAGGTCGTCAATGTCAGTTGTCAACTGCACCAATAAAATCAAGGCACCAAATGATTGTCCCACCTTGCTTTGAAAGATATCTTAGGCCACTCAAAAAAAAAAGTGGTTTCTCGTCACCAAGGTCTGAAAAATGTGAAGAGGGAGGCTTTTTTTTTTCTTTTTTTACTGGCGGGCCAAAAATGTATGGGATGATGGACGTTGTAAGCAGCCATACTACTATATAATAATAATAATATAATATCTTAATATGTGTTGAGATACTTGTGGTGTCTTCATCGTCTCTTGTTAGCTTAAATGCTCTGAGACACCTTGTTATTCAGTGCTCTAGGTCACTATACCCGTTGGTCTTTTTGCTCTGGTTGTCAAATTGAAATATCGTCATTATGTAATATTACCACAGACTTGTGTTGTGTGATGGGATGATTATGGATCTTTAAAAGTAGAGAAAGTTATTTCTATCCCACTGCATTACTGGCAGTATTAGCTTTAATTTGATACCAAATGTCTTAATATTTGTCAATTTTTGTCATATTTTTCATAAAAAATTAGCAAAAAAAAAGAAGTTTTCCTCAAAAGCTGATTTTTATGATGCGCGCGGTGATGAGAAACCATTTAATTTTTTTAAGTAGGCTATATGATTAGCATATTCCAAAATCCGCGAATTCAAATACAAGTGAAGTGGACTTTGTAGTCCATTCGCGAGAATATACATGTGCGAAAATAAATACGTTTACAGTAATATGAATCAAAAATCACTACAATATGTCAAACATCACTATTTCTAATAATTATGAAATTTTCTGATTTTCGTGTTCAGCGAGCAGCTACTTTCTGGCCATGTTCAGCTCGGGTATGGTGGAGAGCAGCTCACCTACAGTAGAGTTAGAGAAGCTGGATTCTGACGTCTTGTCCTGCCTGATACGCTACATGTACTCAGGAAGCCTCAACATAACCACAGACAATGTACAAAGCCTGGTTGAGGTACGTCTTTCTGTAGTTTTTGAGATGTTTTCTGTTCTTGTGTGCAAATTATACTGTATAACATGAACATTGATGTTTGGAAGTGTGTTCTGTGCGAAACTTGTTCTCACTTCTTATATTAAGAAGAAGAGAGAAACTATTCCTCTGTATGTCCCCTTTGCTATTACACTTTCACCAATATCATATGGGTGTGTCTCATGAGATTGTAACAATTGGATAGTCTTTGAACAGGTGACGTCTTTAACCGGGTGACATCTTTGACCGGGTGACGTCTTTGACCCGCAACCGGCAAACAGTTGAAAAGGAGTCTATTCAGAAGGAAATTTCGGGGGAAAGCTTAATATATAGTATAACACTATATATTACAAATTATCGGCATTTCTGTGTACATAGCCCCCATTACAGCTGTTTTAATCAAAGACGTCACCCGATCAAAGACGTCACCAGGTCAAAGACTATCCAATTGTTACAAAGTCGTGAGACTGAGCCATATATCATGCCCATTGTACAATATATAATATTTTGTCTGTTATGCCTCTGCTCTGATGTTAACAGAGCTGCAAGCCGCTGGACTTCCCCGAGGTCATCACGGGCTGTGAGGACTTCATGCTGCAGGAACTGGATCCCACTAACTGTCTGGGGTTAAGGAGGTTCGCACAACTCTATGAACTACAACGTCTGGAAGATGCCGCCTGGTTGACCATGCTAGAGCAGTTCTCTGATGTTATTAGGTAATGGTGAAAAATAAATCTCAGCTCGACTCCTGGTAGGTTTGCCAAACATTTTTATTCAGTGTAATAGGGGTATTTTATTCAGCTGTAGCCCCTCGTGGCCCTTGGTTTGTTTCTGTCCTGTTGGAAATACATACTGTCTTTTCAAATGTGTCCCTACCTTCCTGCTCGATATGGGTGCTTTTATTCTATTTGCATATATCTAGTACGCCAGGTCTAAATAGAATAATATTATGTGTTTTTTGGCAGGCTGATATTCAATGTGTCATGAATAATATTTAAATTTTAACGGATCAACAGAATTTGGTGAACTGTCAGTTCAGGAAATCATGGAGTACATATCTGATTCAAAACTCAAAGTGAAAACGGAAGACCCTGTGTTTGAGGCTGTCTGTATGTGGGTGCGTGTCGATCCAGTGAACAGGTAAGGTTAATAATCTAAGATTATCCCCTATCAAACTTTGTACAAAGACCATATTCTTCTTTTTTCAATTCTGGAACACTTGTTTCTGCTATCCCTCATTGGCGATGTGATGGTGACTAGGCGTTTGTTATTTTGGGCTGCCTTAGATGATATTACTGTAATATTGATGTAATAAACAGCAATTAAGTGATTATTACAAAATAGTTTTACATGCACTTTTCCAACAGTGTTGTCAAACACGTGGACATCCATGACACTCAAATTGAAAATGATTGAATGGTATTTGATGTCTCGTACACTGTGATAAGTCCCTTAAACGGTTACCTTATTCTCATCCAGAGCATTTCTTATGACTATAATCTGTTCTTTCATTTAAGGGAGGCACTATTCCCCCAGATAGCCGCCAAGGTCCGGTTCCCACACTGCAGTAAGAACTACCTCTCCTCAGTCGTGGTGCCGAGTCCCTACATGGCTAACCCAGAGTGCGCTGCCTACCTACAAGAAGCCTGGACCTTCCACGCCCTGCCTGAACAACGAGACAGGATGTGCTCCCCTCGCTTAGACCGAAGAGAAGATTTTCAGAACTACAGTTCAATGGTCATCTTTGGTGGAGTAGACAATCAGGCAGATGCTTGCCAGAATGATGTATACATGTGTCCCGAAACACATGAATGGAAGCACATGACCAGATTTGTAAGATTGAGCTTGAGAAACTATGCAGTAGTAGCTTTTCAAAATGGGCTCTTTGTGACTGGGGGAGAGGAACATGACAGGCTAAAGAAGGCCTGCTTCAAGTATGACTTTAAAATCCGTAAGTGGAAGAATATGCCAGACATGATGGATTCCCGCTCCCATCACGGCAGTGTGGCGCATGCCGGGACTGTTTACGTTCTTGGAGGTTTCTTGTCATCAGGAGCCGGGAGTTCTGTGGAGGTCTACAACAAGACCCCAGGACGGTGGACACCAGGGGAAGCCATGCCCAAGATGCTGACCAGTCCCCTGGCCATCAGCTACGGCCAATACATCTTGGTCACTAGTGGTGAGGAGAGGACAGTCCAGTCTGTCACTAGTGGTGTGCACCGGGCGGCTCAGTCAGTCACCACCATGGTGTACGACACGGTATGGGACAGGTGGGAATACAGACAGGACATGCCTAAACCAGTCCAGCACGGAAGTATCACCGCATTCAAGGACAAGATCTACGTGGTAGGTGGTGTGCTACCCTCGTGTCTCAGCTATGACATGGCCAAGGATACTTGGACTGTTCTAACGCCACCAAACAAAGCGCATGGACATGCAGCATCTGTTGTCAGCCATGTGAGTTATATTCTAATCCACTACTTATTGTCAAAAGATGCTTGGACAATTCTCCACCAGATATGCAAACAGATATATGCGGCATCAATTGTCTAAGCTGTAACTTACGAATTCTAGTTCAGCATCATACCAATAACCAAGTTTTCAATATCAATATTACTTATAACAAAATTAAACAAACAAGACTTGGGGTCTAGACAGAACTTTAAGATCTAAAATCTTTGTAAAGATCAGATATCAGAGGGCCTAATAAAAGTATAAATGAATGGTTTCTTATTTTCAGGGCAGCATCTTGGTGTATGGTGGCCAGGATGCAGCGGGCGAGGTGTCGGGGGTCGTGGAGAGATACCACCCAGAGACGGACACCTGGGCTGTGGATGCACAGCCGTGTGCAGTAAGGGCTGGTCATCATTACCTGCATGTCGACGTCTCTATGTAAACCATGGACATTGATTGAAAAAGACAGTATAAATTGTATATGTTATTCTGAATGTCTAATGGGGATCTGTTGATACAATTATGATGTCAAGGAAACTAGGTTAACTCTTATCTACTTTTTAAAATTTTTGATGACAAATAAATACACTCTAGAGTGACAGAAGTTATTGATTACAAAATGGTTGGTAAAGGTTAAATTGTTTTGAAAATAATAATACATTTATCATGCAGAGGACTAACTCAAGATAAACTGCCAGACCTGGTACATTGTAGTCTGTGGAGGGATATATACCTGGGTATAGAATTAGATGTGGATTGTAACATATAAGAGTGTAACACATAAGTAGTATAGTATGTATCGGAACGGGACTATAGTTAAGTACTGTTTATTACTCAATCGACCTGCAGCCAATCAGAGGCCTCCCTTTTGGCGGGAAATTCAAAAGCAGCCAATGAGAGGCCTCCCTTTTGGCGGGAAATTCAAATAGGTCACGTGACCGGAAGTGACCTACTTAAGAGGGTCACGTGACCACCATGTTGGCGGGAAATTCAAATAGGTCACGTGACTGGAAGTGACCTACTTAAGGGGGTCACGTGACTACTAGGTTGGCGCGAATTTCAAAATAAGTCACTTGAGATTTTTATGGATAAATAAATTTTAAAAAAGAAAAAAAGCAAGCTGAAAGCTTGCTAAAAAATAATTTAAAAATGTGGCTCTTTTTTTTAGGGGGGGGGCACTCTGGGGGGCACTCTTTAAGATGCATGGGGGGGGAGGGGGGGGAGGGGGGGAGGGGAAGGGTTTTTTAAGAGTGAGACTCGCTTCTCTGCCCTCTCTTTTAGAGGGCAGAGAGGCGAGTCTACTGGTTCGTCTACTTACAATGAAATGTATCATGATTGCGTTTATGATGATGTGCATCATGATGTGACTATCTTACAACTTTATAAGAAATAAGCAAGGTCTCTCTCCTATACAATTACAGTTTTCTAGCTTGAAATATAGTCTTTCAACAGCTCCTTTTCTCATCTTACACAGAAGCAAATATCAGAGGCACCCAATAGCACCTAAACCGCTCTCAGACAAGGGTCGGGCACTGCTGGACTATAATAGATGGGTCAAGGACCGTTCTACTGAGAGTCAGGCTAGGTCGGACATTCAATAACGTGACTTTAGCAAACTTGCTCGAAAAGTCTGACCATGCGAGATCCTTATGCCCCAGTCTGTCAATGCTGTCCAGACTTTCAAGCAAGTTTGCTAAAGACCTGCCTGTCATTGAATGTCCGACTTAGCCTGCTTGACCCTCAGTAGAACAGTCCTTGACTCATCTATTATAGTCCAGCAGCGCCTGACCCTTGTATGAGAGTGGTATTGGCACCATTGGCTGACTCTGATAATTCACCTGTGTGCACGGGGGGAGGAGAGGGTTCACAGCTACAGCTCTCTTAAGGCAAAGCTTGCGCTTATAGAGCACTACTAGTGGAGGTTTGGATGAGGAGGCTATGACATATGATGTTTGTCTTAAAAAATAGCCATGGTGCATGTCGATGTCGCTTAATTATGCTCATATCTCATGTCGATTTTAAGAATTGTTCATGTCACCTGTCACTATGTTTTTCAAGCTTCATGTCAAATGTCACTAGGCTTCATCTCGAATTTAGTGGTCCACACTGCCGCTGCTGCTGCTGCTGTCGGTGCTGCTGCTTGTGCTGCTTGTGCTGCTCATGCAGCAGCTGCTGGCTGCTTGTGCTGCTGACGATGTCATGAGGGCTGCTGTTGACAGATGTTGCTGCTGCTGCTGCTGCTGCTGCTGCTGCTGCTGACGATGTCACGGATGCTGTTGACAGATGTTACTGCTTGTGCTGCTCGTGCAGCTGCTGCTGAAGCCGCTGCCAGCTGCTTGTGCTGCTCGTGCAGCTGCTGCTGAAGCCGCTGCCAGCTGCTTGTGCTGCACGTGCAGCTGCTGCTGAAGCCGCTGCTAGATGCTGCTGCTTGTGCTGCACGAGACTGAGTAGCCGCTATTCGGCGTTTCACTCCTTATGTACCCTGTCCTAGATAATCCTCTTAAAATGGCTGAAAAGACTCTCTCAGCACAGAGACTCTACTCAATGTAAGAGATCTGTTAAGTAAGTTTTCACATGCCGCCTGACTACTGCGGGAGGGTTTAGACTTAAGCAGCTTAGTGCACACACGTGTCTGTTAGAAAAGCTACCTGCACACCTGCCTTCCTTTTTCACTAGTATTTACCCCCTGCCGACTTATAAGGCACCTATACACACCTTCTTGCTTCTAGAGCTAAGCTGACTGGCAGCTATTTTAAAAGAGAATACCCGTTACCTGTATAACGGATAAGGGGGTTATGAGATTAGCGTGTGTATACAAAAAAAACAAAAAAAAAGCTACAGGGGGCGCGTGTCTGTCTGTGAGGTAGAGACCGTGTGGTAAGCGACTCAAGTGTAAAACAAAAGCACCTCCTCTTGCCGCAGTGAGTGGTGTGGACGGCGGCTGGCTAGTTGAATTTAAGCGTCAGCTTAAAAGATAATCCGTTCACGGGCTGGCGCGTCACACCTGGCGTTAATCACCCCCTGTAGTCTTTGTATACACAGGTGACTCGGCTTTATCTCTTCACCAGCTATAATCCCATATACATGTAGCGCACGTTACACTCGTTATCTCTCTTTTCATGCTGATGGATTAGGGGTGGAAGGGTTCAGGTGAAAAGCGATTTGATTCTCTCTGGAAGAGGGTGGGGCTCTAGGTGAAAACAAGCTTAGAACATCCAGATTAGCTGCTCTCTCAGCTATATAAAGAGCCTCATTTTTTCTAATCTCTGCCCACTTCGTCTTGTTGTACACTATCAGTCACGAGGCAGACGCTGGAAGTAGCAGATGTTTGCAGTATGGTTTATACAGAGGTTACCTGCTAATAGGATTTTGTCAGAATAGGGTGAGTTGCTATTAAAATGAACATTTAAATGGGTTGTTAATATGGTATCTGATGTTAATGAGCTAACACCTAACATTGAGGATTATGACCTCCCAGAGGGGCGTCTCGCCAAATTCTCCAGTCTTGACTATAGTCTTAACTGTCTAAAGACTGTGGAGCACGTTAATGGGTGGTCTCCTTACTAATTTCACTTGACCAGGCCGGCAGGGTCAACTAGGCTAGGTAATTACAACCACAAGGGCGGCTACTCAACATGCAAGTAGACCTACTACTACGAGATTGTCTTTTGACCACTCTGCCGCCGCCTGCTGGTCTGGCGATTACATGCTCTAGTATAGTTCTCCGCTCTTTTCGTCAGATGACGCCACAATAGGGTTTTTGTACATTTCCACGATACTCGCGAACATTTTAAACGCATAATGACCTATAATAAGCAACAAAGCACACTTCTAATATATTGAATATAAGAAACATGTCAACGTTGTGTATTTCTGATAGAATGAGGCAGATTCTTTGAAATATCAACTAAACTATAGTGAGATTGAAAATACTACACCATATCTAAAGCGATATAAAAGCTATATAAAGTCAGAACCTCTGACGGATCGGTAGGATCACTCAACCATTCGTCCTCGAAAGCAACACAGGGTTCCCGTCCAACAGGACTTTGAGCCTTGACGCTTTTGAGGAGGTTTGATCTCATGCTGCTTAACATGTGGTGTAATTAATCAACACCGCGGCCCCTCTTTAGGGGCCACACAATAAACAAAGAATAAAAAAGGGTAGGACTTAGGTTTAAAGTGAATCTCCCAGGATTTTGGCGAGGTCGACAAAGGAGTAGATAACAGATTAAACTGCAGGAGACTATACGCAAACCTTGATACTCTCAGAGGGGGAGCTCCATATTGCGGACCTGTGGTCAGATCTATCACCTCCAGGAGGCAAGCTGCATGTCGTAAATGTCCACCACAGACATTGGGATATATTGTTAATCCTACTCCAGGGTCTCCATAATTAGACCCTGAATCTGTTGTTAAACGGGTGTGAGGTGATGGTAACTAATACTTATGAGATGGAGCTCTTACGAGACATAAGCACCACCCAGCGCGGGGCTCGCCTTGAGATGGGAAATTCACTACAGTAGGGTGGCCGGAGCATTTTTGAAAATAAACTAGACACACATGTATTATGTATGTCTAGAATGTCTCAATATTCGCATTTAACAAATTAGCACTGTTATATTGATAGAGTAACTAGGTAACTAACTGTAGCTGATTACATATACCTCACTCCTCAAACCTTTCTGACAGATCTGAAGATCTGTATAGAGAAGACATGCCATACCCATGGCTTACTTATAGCTCTGCCATGCTATAGTGGCTATTGGGAGAACTAAGATTTCTCTATCTAACTGTATGACAGAAGGTGTCCTCTAGTGTTATTTATATGATTTTAATACTTGAGATTGGGGTCTGAGGTCCTCATATGACCCCCAGCAGATGCTCTGACGCTGGCTAGCGGTAGATTGTATCATTTCCATTCAAAATGCATTATTTTAACTTGATTTATCTCTATATTCAGTAATTTACCGTAAACTACCAATTAAAGATTTTCTATAAAAAAAATAAAAAATGAGCCCTGAAAATGCGCAATTTAGGTGGCTTATCTCAAAAAAGATAACAATATCCTAAGTAGTTATAGGACCCTCCATGGGATAGCTGCATTCAAGATGCTTCAAACAGAAAAGGAATCTCGTTGATACATGGATTTGCCATCAGCCAGTGCAAATTCTCCCAAAGGTCAGGTTAAAGAGATTTCCCAGTTATGAGCTTAAAGGAGACTCAAAACCTCAGGTCTGTCAACATTGCCCCTGAATTACATTATGTAATACAGTTTATAATGCATTATCCAGCCTGTATAGGATGGACCCATTCAGGATCTGTTGATAACAAATTACTAGAAGTGTCTATCTGCTTTGAATCGAAAATGATGGCATATCATAAAAGGGTCATTTAACATAGGATCAGATACACACTGGGCCCTCACGCCGACCCTCCGGCCACCCTAACTACAGCATTATCTGTCGTTGAAAATGGTGCTCGTGTAGAGTCGGGATGATGTACCAAAAGAGTGTTTTATACACAATGATATCCTTGTACAAATGCGTATACCTAGTAGGCAGCGTCTTATCATCAAATCTAAGAGGGTGCTATAGTTTTATTATACTTTTATAGACCATTTTTTAAATCCGAGCTTAGCTTAGTTCATAGTCTCCTTACCAATTTTTACTTGACCAGGCTGGCAGAGCCAACTAGTCTAGGTAATTATAACCACAAAGGCGGCTACTCAAGATCCAAGTAGACCTACTACTACGTGATTGTCTTTTTGGCCCCTCTGCCGCCTAGTTATTACATCCTCCAGTCTAGCTCGCCACACCCTTTGAGCAGCACCATTGCCTCGGTAAAAGTGTAGGGTGTGTGCTTTCCACCTTCAGGCATCCATAGATTCGATCACCATCACCCCCCTTGAAATGACCTCAGCTGTTAATTAGGGCGTAAAGCAGCCCAACAACCAACCAAGTCCCTGTCAAAAGATGTGAATAACGCTGTAGTCTGCCCGTTTCTGTGATCCAATATGAACCCTTCCTAATAGCACCCCCACTGATGCATTGCATAAAAATAGCCCCCCTGACCTCATTTCTTGAGCTATAAAAAACACAAACCCCTCATTTTAATCACAATATCATGGCAGTCAACATGAATGGAACCATTAGTGGAGAAAGATAAGAGTCTCTGTTTTCTGTAGCCTACAATATTATGGTGACATTCTTCATGTCAAAATGTAATAAATAAATATGAGTTGTTAAAACTTGTTACCATGGGGATGTTGGTAATTGTGTTCTTGAAGACGTATGTGAAATCCAGATGTATGTGCCTCTGCCCAATGATGTCCCTAGCCATTTTAAGTTAACCTGTTCTGTCTGAGTTAGAAGGGTGCCTAGGAGGGCTAGAGCTACAGAACCCCTAACTGCTGTGAAAGTGCCCCTCTCCTGCCTAGATCACAGAAATGGGAAATATGTTCAGTTGCATTCACCATGATATTTCTGGATCTAGGCAGGATAGAAACTCCTGATCTTTTACAGATCTGAAAAGCTCTCATAGGGATCTATACTAATGGAACCAATATGTATTTTTTAACTCATTTTTCAAAAATTTATCAAACTCCCTACCTTAGCGCCCCTATAAATAGGGTTAAGTACCTGTCCGACCCCTCTGCCACTGCTGCTGGAGGAGTACCGAGAACTACCCTCTTTTTTAGAAAACTAAGTAAAAATTATCCTTCTTCATGTCCAGTTACATACAATGTCGATCAATTTGACACTGTAGCAGCCTGTCTCCATATCTGTATCCTGCATAAATGCACAATACACGGTTCTGCACGCACTTAAACCAAGGCTAACATGGTTGACCTATATAGATGTGATACTCTCGTTTTCGGGGCTAGTAGAAATTAGGCGTCTAATACGGACGTTCTGGGTTCGAACCCTCACTAAGTTTTAGTCAAGACGTCTAGCCACGTCGCCTAAGGCGACGAAAGCGCGTCAAGGCGTTTACAGGGTTCGAACCCGTGAGCTGCTCCTTGGGGCTACAAAAAACGCTTAGACCTTGAAATCCCATAGGGAAAAAATTTTGGGTTTTTGGACTTTAGGCCTTAATTTGAGGGTGATCCCGGGCTGATAGAAAAATAATTCTTGGACGAGCGGATAGCTCTGGATCTCTTTTATCTAAAACAGCGAAAAATTGATTATGGTTTCGCCGCAATTCATCCGACGGGGGGTAATCAGCCCCCCCCTCTGCCAATCATGGCAGTGAATCTAGACGACCGCGCAATCACTCGCGGCCGTCGCGACGAACCGACTGAAGACCTCGGCATCTTAGTATGATTCGTGTGACCTACTTAGAGGCTCACACGGTGGGGGTGTGTCCGGCGTTCGGCGCGCTGATTGGCTACTGGTGGGAGGCGCTGTGCCGCGTCAAGAACTTCACCTATTTGGGACGGCTGTTAAAGGCGCACTGAGTTGAGGTGCACCTTTAAGCAAGAGCGCGATCTGAGGGGAGTTCATTAGGCTAGGGAGGCGCGCGCTTTTGGCGAGCGGCGCGCGCCATTTGGCATACCTCCACCATAGGAGGTGTGCCTAGGCGCGCGCCCAATATTGCCTAATGAACACACGGCAGGCCTAGTCTTGCGGACCCCTGTTTGGAGAGTGTAGCGGGCGGCTATGTCGCGCTCTCCAACCACAGTCTTAACAGTGGTCCGCAAGACTAGAGTGCAAGACGCGTGCACACACAGACCGAACAGACACACACAGACCCACACACCCACACACCCCTATCAGTGAGGCGTCTAGCAGATTTGGGAGAGGTGACCAGGGAGGTGCTCTCGGCTAGCGGCCACTAATTAGCTGTTTAGATAAGGCACAGAAACAAGGGTGATGACAGACTATGTGGTCAAGCAGCCAACATGCCCTGACACTTGATAATGGGTGTGGACCACCAAATTCGACATGGCGACATGGCCATTTCTTATAATCGACAAACGACATGAGGCCTAATGACAAGTGACATGAGGCCCAAAAATCATAGTGACAGGCGACATGAGCAATTCTTAAAATAGACATGGGATATGAGCATTATTAAGTGACATTGACATGTGACATGGCCATTTTCTAAGATCGACATTCGACATGGAGACCCCCCATCCAGAGCCCCTTGATAGATGACAGCTGTTGTGTGTAAGAAAAGCGTATGCCTCACAATCAAAGATGATAAAAGGCTTCATTAATTTGATGAAATTCTAAAATAGATATATTATTCATGTTCTGTGTTCCACAGAGGTAAATTAATTAAGCCTCAACTCTTTCTAGAAGCAGTAATACAAAAATGTATAACATGATAACGTTGTATCAAACATTTTCTTATATACTGGCTTCTGGTAGGAGTTGAATCATAAATAAAGTACCTATGTGAAGCACATGACATGCATGTCATGCTTATTAAAGAATAACATCAATTCAATCAGGTATTCAAATATTTTGGGTTTGCAGGCACAGTTAGAAGGGGTAAGGTTAGTGGTGGTATCTGACCAGGATGTATCAGATTACTACAAACTGCCCCTGACCCCTTCCACCACCACCACTGGTCACCGGCTGTCTGGGGCTCCCGTGGTCAGTGGATAAATTCTATCCACTCTGAATCTGCTAGACGTCTCTCTGCTATGTAGTGTGGGATGTAAAAGAAACCCTTGTCTCGGTAAAAGGGCCATAGATTCGATCACCATCACCGCCCTTGAAATGACCATAGCTGTTAACTAAGGCGTAAAGCAACCCACACACCCACACACCCACACACCCACACATTTTTCTGTATGAGCCTTCAGACCTGAAGCTGCTCAGTGTACGGGACTAGGTTTTGTCATAGGCCCTACGGACGCTACTCAAGGGGGAATAAGAGAGCTGTCTCACCATGACATGGGCTGGCTGTAGTTTTTTATGTTTCGGTACCTACAACCAAACAGCCAGTACCCACCCCAGGGCTTCATGTCGCACGCGGGAAAAGTATAACGGTGGCGCCAACTGTCGGAATAGCGGGTACACTACGTCAGTAGTTCTTTTGTTCTCCGCTGAGTGACTGGGCGAAATGTAGTCGGTAGCTCTATTTTCTGTGCACTGTTCTGTTCATTTTCTACACTTAACGCTTAAATAGACCGCGTGTTTGTACAAGCTAGCCGTTTTTATCAGTGCAAAAATTAAATAAGCATCGGATAGAACAATAAAAAAATGAGAAAGTAATCCAGCACTTAGTATAAGGCACCAGTTTTATCATGAGACACCGAAAGTCTGGTTTTTTTAAGGTGGATAAGACAGTCGACTGAGAGCTCCAAACTAACCAAAAACGTACCAGAGGGAGAACGTACCCGACAGGGCAGGGGCCTTCTACACCCCGGCTCTGATGAGCAAGCGAGGGCCTATTCCTCTTTTGAGGTGGGCCCAAAATTGAACAAAAGAATAAACTCAAAAAAAAGCCTTAAGATTGAAAGAGTTGTAGATACTGATTTTAACGAGGAAGTCCCATTCATTAGTTTACAAATAGTCAGTGTAAGTACGCCCATGTATAGGAGAGAGACCTTGCTTATTTCTTATAAAGTTGTAAGATAGTCACATCATGATGCACATCATCATAAACGCAATCATGATACATTTCATTGTAAGTAGACGAACCAGTAGACTCGCCTCTCTGCCCTCTAAAAGAGAGGGCAGAGAAGCGAGTCTCACTCTTAAAAAACCCTTCCCCTCCCCCCCTCCCCCCCTCCCCCCCCATGCATCTTAAAGAGTGCCCCCCAGAGTGCCCCTCCCTCCCCTAAAAAAAAGAGCCGCATTTTTAAATTATTTTTTAGCAAGCTTTCAGCTTGCTTTTTTTCTTTTTTAAAATTTATTTATCCATAAAAATCTCAAGTGACTTATTTTGAAATTCGCGCCAACCTAGTAGTCACGTGACCCCCTTAAGTAGGTCACTTCCAGTCACGTGACCTATTTGAATTTCCCGCCAACATGGTGGTCACGTGACCCTCTTAAGTAGGTCACTTCCGGTCACGTGACCTATTTGAATTTCCCGCCCAAAGGTCACGTGACCGGAAGTAGGTCACTTCCGGTCACGTGACCTATTTGAATTTCCCGCCAAAAGGGAGGCCTCTCATTGGCTGCTTTTGAATTTCCCGCCAAAAGGGAGGCCTCTGATTGGCTGCAGGTCGATTGAGTAATAAACAGTACTTAACTATAGTCCCGTTCCGATACATACTATACTACTCACATAAGGTTGGACATAGGTGGAATTCACTACCAGTGGGTCTTAGGTTACTCGATTCCCTTGAAGTGTTCAAATCTCTTCTACACACGAGTTTACGCGCAGACTGGAGGATTATAACCCGCAGACAAACACCTGGTCTCTGCATGATTGCGCCCACAGTGGTCATCATATCATGCACGTGGACATCCTGACATGAATGGTAGATGTACAGAGCATGTCTACTATAGACCAATGCAGCCAGACAGGGTGACCTTTTCATAAAAAAGTTGTGTTTACATTGGTTTTAGCAGAATCCTCATAACATTGTCATTTTCCCTGGTGCGCGCCCACTGTGCCCATCTAATGACCCCTTGTCCCCTGCCTTTGTCCTTCCTAGGGGCAACAAGCTGGTCCCGGTCACTTATGTCAGGCTACTGGGGTTCTTGAGAAAGGCTGGCCTGGACCCCGAACGGGCGGGGATGCAGTCTCTTCATCCTGTCGGAGCGCTCTACATGTTGTTGTTATTTCGTTTATTTTTTATCCTGAGGAAGTACATAACCTTACAGATTGTTTTTGTGTATTCCAGTCTAAGTTGAAGTGTGGTTTACTACAGTTGTATTCCCTGTGCAGAACTTGTATTGTATTTAAGACTTATACGCTAATCTATTAGTTTAGCTGACACTCATTAAGTATTGAAGTTGCAAGACAGAAATACCATGGCCGCTGGTGATGGGTGGGCCTACAGGAGTGAAACAATAGTGGACAAGGCCAGTTAGGCTGGCTCACTGGAATATTCTGGACAGCACTATCTACTCACTATTGTTAACATTATCTAAATTACCATGTATGTTAAACAACATTATAGGTTCTGTATATCACTAAGAAGAGCCTGTATATGGGCGAGAGCCTGTAGAAGAAGTAGGAGAATAATACCAGTGGGCTAGCCAAACTGCCCTCGCCCACCATTTTTCACTGTTGGCCATATTCCTGCACATGTTTACAGACAAAAAAAAAGATTTTGCCATCAATATGTTTGGGTGAAAGTGTTTAAATTATATACACAATTTCTTCAGTGTATGGGTTGCGGTGAGCAGTGGGACCAGGTGATCATGCTGTCCTGGCCAGGTGACTTCAGTAGGGGGACCCTGAATCGGGCTCCCCCTGTGTTAGTGGGGACCTTCATGATGAGGGCATGAAGGAGTAGAATAACTTCATCGGGAGCCTTCCATAATACCAATGGGCACACTGGATTCGTAAAAGGCGACAAAACTTGAGGGGTCTTTTGCCTTACTGCTGTGATCAGTCACGTAAGCTGTTTGGCAACCGCTGCCTATATGCACGGACCCGGGCCTTCTTGCTGGTGGTCTGGCATGGGATTCCTCCTCAGTGAACCACGTCTGAGATATCAAAGGCCGTGGTTTGCTGGCCCTGCCTACTATGGTACTAGCCCAGGTAGGTAGGAACAGGCAAATAAAAGAACACTTGCTATCCTTCGAAAAAGAGTAGGGGAGGTGCCCCGGTAGCGGTTTTCTCCCTCACCTCATAGATGCGGTCATTCATTTCATAGATTCGATCATCCATAGATGCAGTCACTGCTGTATTGGGCAAGCAGCATATACATACCTGTCCTACTACTGCAAGGCAGACTACCACTATTTGTTGATGACTCCTTGCCAACTTGAGATGTCCCGTGAGGTACTTGATGTACGTCTGGACGTTAAACAAATCAATCAATCAATCAATCAATCAACCTGAATCGTGCTTTGCTTGGAATCAAATAGTCTTTAAAAGAATGATAAAACTATAGCACTATCTTAGATTTGATGATTACATATTGGCTTCTAGCTATACACATTGTGCAATGATATCATTGTGTATGGATGTTCTTTTTTTACCAAAAATAATAGCATGTGGCCTATTCAAGGGGGAGTATACCGTTTTCTGTGGGCACACTGGTGGCAGTCAGTACACTGGTGGATATCATTAGTACTCAATACTATACCACTGGCAGAGTGCAACTGCTGGTCACACCAGTGCAACTTGTCTAGACCAGAGGACTGCTGGAAAGGAACAACAAGCAAACTATTTGTTGGTAGCCTGAGCCTTCATACATGGGGTACTGATGCTGGGGAATACAGGCTCACAGGACTAGGATATACCTGAATGTGGTGAATTCTGTTTGGGGGATTCTAAATATAACTGGAGTGTTATATAAACTCAACAAGCCTGCCAGAGGCCAGATGGCTACCCCTTTAAAGGGCTAAAGTGTTGACCAGGGCATTATATGGTCTATGTATTTAACTGTGCAGCGCTATTCATTATACCAGAGTTACATGTAGTGCATGCAGTGCATGCCCCGTTAATGAAGTGCATGCCCCATTACATGCAGTGCATGCCCCCGTTACATGCAGTGCATGCCCTGTTACATGTAGTGCATGCCCCCGTTACATGCAGTGCATGCCCTGTTACATGTAGTGCATGCAGTGCATGCCCCGTTACATGCAGTGCATGCCCCGTTACATACAGTGCATGCCCTGTTACATGTAGTGCATGCAGTGCATGCCCCGTTACATGCAGAGCATGCCCCGTTACATGCAGAGCATGCCCCGTTACATGTAGTGCATGCCCCGTTACGTGCAGTGCATGCCCCGTTACATGTAGTGCATGCCCCGTTACATGCAGTGCATGCCCCGTTAATGTAGTGCATGCAGTGCATGCCCCTGTTACATGCAGTGCATGCCCCGTTACATGTAGTGCATGCCCCGTCACATGCAGTGCATGCCCCGTTACATGCAGAGCATGCCCCGTTACATGCAGTGCATGCCCTGTTACATGCAGTGCATGCCCCGTTACATGTAGTGCATGCCCTGTTACATGCAGTGTATCAGCCCCTCCCACTACACCACTTAGTACCCGTTAACCCTCTACAGGCCCCCTGCCTGCTACACCTGTATCAGCCCCTCCCACTACACCACTTAGTACCCGTTAACCCTCTACAGGCCCCCTGCCTCTACACCTGTATCAGCCCCTCCCACTACACCACTTAGTACCAGTTAACCCACTACAGGCCCCCTGCCTGCTACACCTGTATCAGCCCCTCCCACTACACCACTTAGTACCCGTTAACCCTCTACAGGCCCCCTGCCTGTTAGACTTGTATCAGCCCCTCCCTGACTACACCACTTAGTACCCGTTAACCCTCTACAGGCCCCCTGCCTGTTAGACCTGTATCAGCCCCTCCCTGACTACACCACTTAGTACCCGTTAACCCTCTACAGGCCCCCTGCCTGCTACACCTGTATCAGCCCCTCCCACTACACCACTTAGTACCCTTTAACCCTCTACACCTGTATCAGCCCCTCCCTGACTACACCACTTAGTACCCGTTAACCCTCTACAGGCCCCCTGCCTGTTAGACCTGTATCAGCCCCTCCCACTACACCACTTAGTACCCGTTAACCCTCTACACCTGTATCAGCCCCTCCCACTACACCACTTAGTACCCGTTAACCCTCTACAGGCCCCCTGCCTGCTACACCTGTATCAGCCCCTCCCACTACACCACTTAGTACCCGTTAACCCTCTACAGGCCCCCAGCCTGCTACACCTGTATCAGCCCCTCCCACTACACCACTTAGTACCCGTTAACCCTCTACAGGCCCCCAGCCTGTTACACCTGTATCAGCCCCTCCCTGACTACACCACTTAGTACCCGTTAACCCTCTACAGGCCCCCTGCCTGTTACGCCTGTATCAGCCCCTCCCTGACTACACCACTTAGTACCCGTTAACCCTCTACAGGCCCCCTGCCTGTATAAGCCCCTCCCTGACTACACCACTTAGTACCCGTTAACCCTCTACAGGCCCCCTGCCTGTTACACCTGTATCAGCCCCTCCCTGACTACACCACTTAGTACCCGTTAACCCTCTACAGGCCCCCTGCCTGTATCAGCCCCTCTCACTACACCACTTAGTACCCGTTAACCCTCTACAGGCCCCCTGCCTGTATCAGCCCCTCTCACTACACCACTTAGTATCCGTTAACCCTCTACAGGCCCCCTGCCTGTATAAGCCCCTCCCTGACTACACCACTTAGTACCCGTTAACCCTCTACAGGCCCCCTGCCTGTATCAGCCCCTCCCACTACACCACTTAGTACCCGTTAACCCTCTACAGGCCCCCTGCCTGTTACACCTGTATCAGCCCCTCCCTGACTACACCACTTAGTACCCTTTAACCCTCTACACCTGTATCAGCCCCTCCCTGACTACACCACTTAGTACCCGTTAACCCTCTACAGGCCCCCTGCCTGTTATACCTGTATCAGCCCCTCCCACTACACCACTTAGTACCCGTCAACCCTCTACACCTGTATCAGCCCCTCCCTGACTACACCACTTAGTACCCGTTAACCCTCTACAGGCCCCCTGCCTGCTACACCTGTATCAGCCCCTCCCTGACTACACCACTTAGTACCCGTTAACCCTCTACAGGCCCCCTGCCCGTAACACCTGTATCAGCCCCTCCCTGACTACACCACTTAGTACCCGTTAACCCTCTACAGGCCCCCTGCCTGTATCAGCCCCTCCCCCTACACCACTTAGTACCAGTTAACCCTCTACAGGCCCCTGCCTGCTACACCTGTATCAGCCCCTCCCACTACACCACTTAGTACCCATTAACCCTCTACAGGCCCCTGCCTGCTACACCTGTATCAGCCCCTCCCACTACACCACTTAGTACCCATTAACCCTCTACAGGCCCCTGCCTGCTACACCTGTATCAGCCCCTCCCACTACACCACTTAGTACCCGTTAACCCTCTACAGACCCCTGTTACACCTGTATCAGCCCCTCCCTCTACACCACTTAGTACCCGTTAACCCTCTACAGGCCCCCTGCCTGTTATACCTGTATCAGCCCCTCCCAATACACCACTTAGTACCCGTTAACCCTCTACAGGCCCCCTGCCTATATCAGCCCCTCCCTGACTACACCACTTAGTACCCGTTAACCCTCTACACCTGTATCAGCCCCTCCCACTACACCACTTAGTACCCGTTAACCCTCTACAGGCCCCCTGCCTGTATCAGCCCCTCCCTGACTACACCACTTAGTACCCGTTAACCCTCTACAGGCCCCCTGCCCGTAACACCTGTATCAGCCCCTCCCTGACTACACCACTTAGTACCCGTTAACCCTCTACAGGCCCCCTGCCTGTTACACCTGTATCAGCCCCTCCCACTACACCACTTAGTACCCGTTAACCCTCTACAGGCCCCCTGTTATACCTGTATCAGCCCCTCCCTGACTACACCACTTAGTACCCGTTAACCCTCTACAGGCCCCCTGTTATACCTGTATCAGCCCCTCCCTGACTACACCACTTAGTACCCATTAACCCTCTACAGGCCCCCTGCCTGTTATACCTGTATCAGCCCCTCCCTGACTACACCACTTAGTGCCCGTTAACCCTCTACAGGCCCCCTGCCTGTTACACCTGTATCAGCCCCTCCCACTTCACCACTTAGTACCCGTTAACCCTCTACACCTGTATCAGCCCCTCCCACTACACCACTTTTTACCCGTTAACCCTCTACACCTGTATCAGCCCCTCCCACTACACCACTTAGTACCCGTTAACCCTCTACAGGCCCCCTGCCTGTTATACCTGTATCAGCCCCTCCCAATACACCACTTAGTACCCGTTAACCCTCTACAGGCCCCCTGCCTGCTACACCTGTATCAGCCCCTCCCTGACTACACCACTTAGTACCCGTTAACCCTCTACAGGCCCCCTGCCTATATCAGCCCCTCCCTGACTACACCACTTAGTACCCGTTAACCCTCTACACCTGTATCAGCCCCTCCCACTACACCACTTAGTACCCGTTAACCCTCTACAGGCCCCCTGCCTGTATCAGCCCCTCCCTGACTACACCACTTAGTACCCGTTAACCCTCTACAGGCCCCCTGCCTGTATCAGCCCCTCCCACTACACCACTTAGTACCCGTTAACCCTCTACAGGCCCCCTGCCTGTATCAGCCCCTCCCACTACACCACTTAGTACCCGTTAACCCTCTACAGGCCCCCTGCCTGTTGTACCTGTATCAGCCCCTCCCACTACACCACTTAGTACCCGTTAACCCTCTACAGGCCCCCTGCCTGTATCAGCCCCTCCCACTACACCACTTAGTACCCGTTAACCCTCTACAGGCCCCCTGCCTGTATCAGCCCCTCCCACTACACCACTTAGTACCCGTTAACCCTCTACAGGCCCCCTGCCTGTTGTACCTGTATCAGCCCCTCCCACTACACCACTTAGTACCCGTTAACCCTCTACAGGCCCCCTGCCTGTATCAGCCCCTCCCACTACACCACTTAGTACCCGTTAACCCTCTACAGGCCCCCTGCCTGTTGTACCTGTATCAGCCCCTCCCACTACACCACTTAGTACCCGTTAACCCTCTACAGGCCCCCTGCCTGTATCAGCCCCTCCCACTACACCACTTAGTACCCGTTAACCCTCTACAGGCCCCCTGCCTGTTATAGCTGTATCAGCCCCTCCCACTACACCACTTAGTACCCGTTAACCCTCTACAGCCCCCTGCCTGTATCAGCCCCTCCCTGACTACACCAATTAGTACCCGTTAACCCTCTACAGGCCCCCTGCCTGTATCAGCCCCTCCCTGACTACACCAATTAGTACCCGTTAACCCTCTACACCTGTATCAGCCCCTCCCACTACACCACTTAGTACCCGTTAACCCTCTACAGGCCCCCTGCCTGTATCAGCCCCTCCCACTACACCACTTAGTACCCGTTAACCCTCTACAGGCCCCCTGCCTGTTGCACCTGTATCAGCCCCTCCCTGACTACAACTAAGTGCCCGTTAACCCTCTACACGCCCCCTGCCTGTATCAGCCCCTCCCTGACTACAACTAAGTGCCCGTTAACCCTCTACACGCCCCCTGCCTGTATCAGCCCCTCCCTGACTACAACTAAGTGCCCGTTAACCCTCTACAGGCCCCCTGCCTGTATCAGCCCCTCCCTGACTACAACTAAGTGCCCGTTAACCCTCTACACGCCCCCTGCCTGTTACACCTGTATCAGCCCCTCCCTGACTACACCACTTAGTACCCGTTAACCCTCTACAGGCTGCTTTAATGTCTCCTTGACGTCATGATGCATGCGCGCAGCTCTGTACAAAATTCCCAAAAGTTTTTTTAAAGGAAAGATTCTGTGGCATTTCTTTTAACAATAGCAAAAACCATTGGATACGGCAAAAAAAGGTTTGTTTCAGGGCACCCGACGATTTAAACAGGGCCGACCCTACATTTATTTATGCATTTTTTTTGATATTTTTACCCTCTTTTTTTTGTCAATTTGAGAGGCTAGCTAGTTCATTCATGTTTAAAAAAAGAGATGAAATAAAAATAAATAAAATGAAAATCTGACCTACCGACCCTACATTTTCCTCTCATATTACCTTGGGGGGGGGGGGGGGGGGGGCTAACAGTGTAGCGTGACTACAGTCCGCCATCCCCCTTTTAAAAAATCCTGTGTCCACCCTTGCATACAGCCCTAGCGAGTCTGTTCTTGCATTGTTCATGAATCATGAATGCAGGCCTGGCCAGTTACTCACCAGGGCTGCATTCATGAATCATGACGACCAATGGCATATTGTATTAATGCACTATGTGGCCGTACAGGGTTATCATTTGTAGCGGTATATGGTATGTGGTGGGTGTCTACTACAGTAGTACTCCCGTGTATCTATCACTCATGATCAGCTGACTGCCCTGTTCACTCTCCAAGCACCACTACACACTACATGTAGGGTCTACAAAATGAAGATATTTGATCTGCTTGGAGAGTGCTCAGCAACGGTTGTGAAACCTTCCCGCTGAGTTTAGTGTTAGGTATTAAGACTATACCAGGCACAGGGTATACCACTGCACTGTGATCAGTCATACACTCAGCCATTAGCCAAGGCACATATCTAGGTATGGTATGGGGGAAGGGTGGGTGGGTGTTGAAAACAGGCTCATTTTTGTCAAATGTTTCATGGGTGGCCCATATTTTATACCACTTCAATAGAGCTTTAATATAATTATGGGCCACGTTTCCTTACTGCGGGCATGGCTAGAATGGGCATAGTCTTTAATTCAAGACTAACATTTGTCGCGCACTTATTCATAGAATGAAAACAAGTAGATATATGGCCATATAGACCCCTAATGTCGACATGGAGACCCGTTTGGGGCATGTGGAAGGGGGAATTATTAGTGACATGGGGAATTAGTTAAAATCAATACGGTAACATGGGCATATTGTCCCCGGATATTGTCAAACATTGACCTGGCGACATGAGCATTTCTATAAACAACAGGTACACGGGGTACACCTCCCCTTGGGACATATCAAGTAGAGGGTGGGGGTGTAGAGGGGTCCCCCCTCAGGTCGGAAAGTCGCCGAAAGTAAGGGCCCAAGGTCACAAAGTCGCTTATTAGACCATTTTTACTATAGCCAAATTTGTCCAAAAGGCGCCAGGTTCCAGGTCGCCAGGTCGCTTTTGACCCCTCTGGAGCCACACCCGGAGCCACAAGTAGTTTACACATGCCTATTCAATACTTTGTACATGTAGTTTACCCATAGTCTATCTGACTGCGTGCTGTGTAGCCCAGTGTGTAGGGTGTGCACCATAGACTAGGTGGAGTTTCCCGGGAGTTTCGTACGGAGGGAGACCTGACCGGGGCACACACACACATCACGACACCTTGTAGAACAACAACACGCAGACAACACCGTGCTAAACAACACCATCCAGACAAGACGACACCATGGCGGTAAGTCCCTCACCACCTCTCCTACATACATGGGCCTACTCAGGCTCTACAACGGTCCTATTCTATCCCCTTCTAGCCTGGTATCTTCAATAGTCTCATCCCCAAGTCTCCACAAGCATATATATGTATACCACAAGTCACTCGTGTACAGGAGCATTGGACAGTGAAGCAGCATTTTAATATTTCATTGCTGGATCAGACTTTAGAAGGGCGGATCCAAAGGCGCAGGGGGCACGCTTCCCCTATATTTCTGCCATTACATATGATATTATACGCCCCCCCTTGCCTCTGATCCGATCATGTGACCATTCCGCCACATTCCCACAGTGTTACACTATATAGGCTATAGTACTATAATACCAGAGCGGCCATTGCCAGCCGTGGATGTGAAACTTGGGGGATTCCCCACCACCCAGAACCATGATTATACACACTGCGAGATCTCCCTGCACATATCGCACTCGTTTATACTGGTGCTACTTACTGAGACTATGCTGGGAGAGTGACTCACCATGTCACGTGCACTCAGTCTGGAGGAGGTCGGGGGGGGGGGGCACTCCCTCAAAATTGGATACCACGAGAGAACACGATTCCAAGGGAAAGGGTCCATTTTTGGCCCTAGGCACGGCCCATGAGGACTCTATAAGGGGTGCTCTTTAAGCAAATTTGGATAGACATTTCCAGACCTTAGGGAGTGTTCATTTATTAATTACAGGAGGGGGGTGGTGAGATTTCATGCGGAGGGGCGAAATTTTTTTACGCCCCCCCCCCCCTCGAGAGCGCGTGGCACGTTTCGCGCCCCCCTCGCGGAAGGCGGCGAAAATTTTTTCGCCCCCCCCCTTTGAACTATAGTAACGCGCGGGCTTTTTTGCTAAAAAGGGGCTTAAATTTTTACGCCCCCCCCCCTCAAGAGGGGTCAGAAATTTTTACGCCCCCACCCAAACCCACCACCCCCCCCTGTAAATAATAAATGAACACTCCCTTAGTCAAAATTAATAGCTTTTTAAATGGTCTTCTTTACTTTTATTTCGCTAGTGTTTCTTGGTTGGCTTTGATCAGGGATTTTTTTCAGGGGTAACCCATGAGGGGAGTGACTATGGCCGTGTCTCATGAGATTGATTTGACCAGTGTAGTATTTGACCGAGTGCAGTCTGTGACCAGGTATCTTTAAAATTTAATTTAAAATTTAATTTTTTTAAATTTTTTATATACCCTCACTAGATGGGCCCTTGACCCATCTATTATAGTCGAGCAGTACCGTCCCTTGTATCAGAGTAATATTGGCGACATGGGCTGACACTGATATTTTCCTGGGTGTAGATCACTGCTGTATTAGTCGTATTGGGTAAGCAGCACTCAAACACATGTCTGACTGCCAGGCAAATTGCCACTATTTGTGGATGGCTATTTGTGACAGGAATTTAATGATTTCCCAATTTCTGTTGCTCAGATAGTGGCATCTCTGTATGAAATAAAAAGGAGTTAACATGCATTGTGGAAACATGTTATTGCGGCAGTAGGAACCAGTTACAATGACCAGTGCTGCCACCTCTGATCCTGGAACAGTGTCGCTGGTGGCATATCACTTTTCATAATTTCAGGCTGCTCCGGATACAACTGAGCCTGCTATGATTCCCTAACATTCTCTACTTCTACATACCCCATATTCGATGCTAAAGCAATACTCTTCTGTTTATGTTTAAGGTAGCTGTCTAGGATAAAAAAACGGATCCACTGTGCATCTCATTGCACATACTAGAGGGCAGGGCCGCATATGTTCCTCTAGCTGGATAACATGATGTACTTATACAGGCATTTCTCTATCAATACACTAGAGGGCAGTAGTGGGCCAGTAAATCAACATGCACTCTTCCAGCATAGGGCTCTTTCACAGAACACTTTAAGTATAGGCCTCAGGGCAAAAAGATAAAAAAAACTAAAATAATGCACGGGACCCTGTGTTGAAATTACTTTGATTAATTTGGAAATGATGGTATGGATGCTTAGTGGGAGTTTAAGCATAATTCAAAAACTTTTACTACTATTCCTCATTGATTAGAACTATTTTCCCTCTTTGATCTTAGGGGAATATACTTTTATTTTTCAAAATTCTATATTTAAAAAAGGACCATCCATATTTCTTTTTGCTATTGGGTTGAGAATTATGCAAAGAACATGGAGAAATGTTTTGGTGGGAATTCAAAAACTTTTGATCCATTCTAGACAGCCACCTTAAGCAGCTGTACCTCAATTCTAGAACTACTGTTTATCATTTCCATTGTTTCAGGCTACTCCAGATACGAGCCAGCCTGAACCCCCACCCCAACATGAGCTGGTGCTCCAAGGTGAAGGACACTCAGAGAGGTTCACAGAGCAGCTGGTGGTCCTGTGGGAGGAACACCAGTTTACTGACGTGGTGCTGAAGGCTAACGACAACAAGGAGTTCCCCTGTCACAGAGTCGTGTTAGCTGCAGGTAGCGTTATATGTATTATACAAGTTACATCTGTATTATACAAGTTACAGCTGTATTATACAAGTTACATCTGTATTATACAAGTTACAGCTGTATTATACAAGTTACATCTGTATTATACAAGTTACAGCTGTATTATACAAGTTACATCTGTATTGTATAAGTTACATCTGTATTATAGTATAGTAAGAATACTAGTAAGTTCCCCTGTCATAGAGTCGTCTTGGCTGCGGGTAAAGTTAGCGTTTGTATCATATGAACTACAATACTAAAAAAATAAGTGTGTTCCAGGTGTGCTCTAACAATACCAACCCACAATAATTTCAAGAAATATTCTTCCGCTTTTTAAATGATCGGTAAAAGTCAAGGAGTTAGTGAGCCATAGGCAAGAGTAGTAGCTTGACATTGTAGACGTTCCTACCTTTTACCTTGCATTTGTAAGCCAGCAATTACATTTTTCTCTTTCTTTTCTAGTCAGTAGAAGATGAATATCTGTCTAAGAAAAGCTAAAGCCACAACATGAATGAATCATTGGACACATCACCATGCAGAAACTAAAATGATAATCATAGAGTTTTTCATTTTCCTTGTTCAGCGAGCAGCTACTTCCTGGCCATGTTTAGCTCGGGTATGGTGGAGAGCAGCTCACCTACAGTCGAGTTAGAGAAGGTGGATTCTGACGTCTTGTCCTGCCTGATACGCTACATGTACTCAGGAAGCCTCAACATAACCACAGACAATGTACAACGTCTGGTTGAGGTACGTCTTTCTCTCTTTTCAACTACATTACTCAACTAGTATCAAAACTTTTCTGGAAATGGAAAAGAATTATTTCTCTTTGATGTGCAATGAAGGAGGCTATAAGCTACCTAGGGGTGTACAGTATTATACTAATCACTGGGTTGGCAATAGTATGGAGATGTGAGGAATAACATAGATAGTGATTTGGCGAAAAATGTCAGTAACATAGGCCCTTTATTACATAGTGCACATTACCACAGCTACACTAGGTAAGGCTCATAAACCTTTAACACCAAAAACATTAGAATCAGTCATTACACAGATTAAACAATAAATCACAGTAAGACTAAAATACACAGGATAATTGTCTATAACAACATGCACGACAGCATCTTCCTGCAATATGAACTACGGTAGTTGAGCTAGTGACATCACAATCGCACATGTTGCATGGCAACGACGGCCCCACCGACGTCACTTGCTGGAGTTATAGTAATAATAGTTTGTCTGATATTATCTCCCAAATATGCAGTATGCAAAATATGCAATTAGCCCTATAACAATGTGACTGGCCTATTTTTTCAATTTTTGGAAAAGGAAAAAACTCTCAGTGCTCCTTGCTACTGTGCATTAATCTCAGTTTTATTAACAACTGATTCAACCCTGGGAGGTTTTCTCCTGTTTAATCATTTAATGGAGAGTTGACAACTCATAATTAGTATAGTCACTATATTATGCATTGTTTTTGATGACTGAACTTTCCTTTCACACACAGAGCTGCAAGCCACTGGACTTCCCCGAGGTCCTCACGGGCTGTGAGGACTTCATGCTGCAGGAACTGGATCCCACTAATTGTCTGGGCTTCAGGAGGTTCGCACAACTCTATGAGCTACAACGTCTGGAAGATGCCGCCTGGTCAACCATGCGGGAGCAGTTCTCTGATGTTGTTAGGTAATGGCATAATCATACCTGCCATACTTAAACAGATATTTTAGCATATATATTAATTTATTATAATCACGTGATTGATGCAATTAAAAAGGACGGAACTACCATTTTAAGTGGCTCTTATTTCACATAAGAAATTACGCCGATCACAATGTTTTGGCTGAAGCTAGTCTTCATCTTGTTATTACATTTTTGAATCTCTAAATAATCCATGGGCTTTGGGAAATACCAATCTAGATGGATGTAATGTCATAAATACTATTTCTTTATACAGCTCAACTGAATTTGGTGAATTATCAGCCCAAGAAATCATGGAGTACATATCAGATTCTGAACTGAGAGTGAAAACTGAAGACCCTGTGTTTGAGGCTGTCTGTATGTGGGTGCGTGTGGATCTAGTGAACAGGTAAGGTTAATAAGCAAAAATTGGCCTCTTCTAAAACTTTATTTGATTTATTCAAAGGTCCAAAATTATAGCATTAAATTGTAGTCCAGTAAATTTTACAAAGTTGATCATGTGTTTATTACCAACAACATAACTTTGCATTTTAGATACAAAAAAATAGAGACAGTATGCCCTTAAATAAATGCTAATTAATTAAAAATAATCCGATGGCTTTTTTTTTCTTCAGGGAAGAGCAGTTCCCCCCGATTTCAGCCAAGATTCGGTTTCCATACTGCAGTAAGACCTACCTTTCCTGTGTGGTAGTGCCTTGCCCTTACATGGCCAACTCAGAGTGTGCTGCATACTTACAGGAAGCCTGGACATTCCACATGGTGCCGGAACAACGAAGTAGGATGTGGTCACAGCGCATGAACCCAAGGAAAGAATTTAGAACATACCGCTCCAGAGTCATCTTTGGGGGAGTCTACCAGCAGGGGCCTGCAGACCACAGCCACAATATATACCACTGCACAGAAACAGTTGCATGGAAAAATATGTCAAAATTCAATAGAAAAGACTTGACAAACTCTGCTGTGGTAGCATTTCAGAATGGGATCCTTGTTACTGGAGGACTAGAAAATGGAATTGTAAAGAAAGACTGCTTCTTGTATGACATAAATGTTCATCTATGGAATAGTATGCCGCATATGTCAGAGGGACGTTCCCATCATGGATGTGTTGTACAAGCCGGGAATGTTTACGTTCTTGGAGGTTTCTTGTCATCAGGAGCCGGGAGTTCTGTGGAGGTGTACAACAAGACAGCTAGAGTCTGGACCTCAGAGAGACATATGCCAAAGGTGTTGACCAGTCCCCTGGCCATCAGCTATGACCAGTACATCTTTGTCACTAGTGGAGAGCAGGAGGAGGGTGCTCAGTCTGTCACCACGATGGTGTACGACACAGTATGGGACAAGTGGGAATACAGACAGGACATGCCAAAACCCGTCCAGCACGGAAGTATCACAGCTGTACAGGACAGGATCTACGTGGTGGGTGGTGTGCTACCCTCATGTCTCAGCTATGACATGGCCAAGGATACTTGGACTGTTCTAACGCCACCAAACAAAGCGCATGGACATGCAGCATCTGTTGTCAGCCATGTGAGTTATATTCTAATCCACTACTTATTGTCAAAAGATGCTTGGACAATTCTCCACCAGATATGCAAACAGATATATCCGGCATCAATTGTCTTAGCTGTAACTTACCAATTCTAGTTCAGCATCATACCAATAACCATAAAGTTTTCAATATCAATATTACTTATAACAAAATTAAACAAACAAGACTTGGGGGTCCAGACAGAACTTTAAGATCTAAAATCTTTGTAAAGATCAGATATCAGAGGGCCTAATAAAAGTATAAATGAATGGTTTCTTATTTTCAGGGCAGCATCTTGGTGTATGGTGGCCAGGATGCAGCGGGCGAGGTGTCGGGGGTCGTGGAGAGATACAACCCAGAGACGGACACCTGGGCTGTGGATGCACAGCCGTGTGCAGTAAGGGCTGGTCATCATTACCTGCACGTGGACGTCTCTATGTAAACCATGGACAGCACACAATGATTGAAAAAGACATTATGAATTGTATATAATATTCTGAATGTCTAATGGGCATCTGTTGATACAATTATGATGTCAAGGAAACTAGGTTAACTCTTATCTACTTTTAAAATTTTTGATGACAAATAAATACAGTCTAGAGTGACAGAAGTAATTGATATTACTGTGGTATACAAAATGGTTGGTAAAGGGTTAAATTGTTTTGAAAATAATAATACATTTATCATGCAGAGGACTAACTCAAGATAAACTGCCAGACCTGGTACATTGTAGTCTGTGGAGGGATATATACCTGGGTATAGAATTAGATGTGGATTGTAACATATAAGAGTGTAACATATAAGATTGGACATAGGTGGAATTCACTACCAGTGGGTCTCAGGTTACTCGATTCCTTTGAAGTGTTCAAATCCCTTCTACACACGAGTTTACGCGCAGACTGGAGGATTATAACCCGCAGACAAACACCTGGTCTCTGCATGATTGCGCCCACAGTGGTCATCATATCATGCACGTGGACATCCTGATATGAATGGTAGATGTACAGAGCATGTCTACTATAGACCAATGGAGCCAGACAGGGTCACCTTTTCATAACAAAGTTGTGTTTACATTGGTTTTAGCAGGATCCTCATAACATTGTCATTTTCCCTGGTGCGCGCCCACTGTGCCCATCTAATGACCCCTTGTCCCCTGCCTTTGTCCTTCCTAGGGGCAACAAGCTGGTCCCGGTCACTTATGTCAGGCTACTGGGGTTCTTGAGAAAGGCTGGCCTGAACCCCGAACGGGCGGGGATGCAGTCTCTTCATCCTGTCGGAGCGCTCTACATGTTGTTGTTGTTGTTGTTGTTATTTCGTTTATTTTTTATCCTGAGGAAGTACATAACCTTACAGATTGTTTTTGTGTATTCCAGTCTAAGTTGAAGTATGGTTTACTACAGTTGTATTCCCTGTGCAGAATTTGTATTGTATTTAAGACTAATACACTAATCTATTAGTTTAGCTGACACTCATTCAGTATTGAAGTTGCAAGACAGAAATACCATGGCCGCTGGTGATGGGTGGGCCTACAGGAGTGAAACAATAGTGGACAAGGCCAGTTAGGCTGGCTCACTGGAATATTCTGGACAGCACTATCTACTCACTATTGTTAACATTATCTAAATTACCATGTATGTTAAACAACATTATAGGTTCTGTATATCACTAAGAAGAGCCTGTATATGGGCGAGAGCCTGTAGAAGAAGTAGGAGAATAATACCAGTGGGCTAGCCAAACTGCCCTCGCCCACCATTTTTCACTGTTGGCCATATTCCTGCACATGTTTACAGACAAACAAAAAGATTTTGCCATCAATATGTTTGGGTGAAAGTGTTTAAATTATATACACAATTTCTTCAGTGTATGGGTTGCGGTGAGCAGTGGGACCAGGTGATCATGCTGTCCTGGCCAGGTGACTTCAGTAGGGGGACCCTGAATCGTGCTCCCTCTGTGTTAGTGGGGACCTTCATGATGAGGGCATGAAGGAGTAGAATAACTTCATCGGGAGCCTTCCATAATACCAATGGGCACACTGGATTTGTAAAAGGCGACAAAACTTGAGGGGTCTTGTGCCTTACTGCTGTGATCAGTCAAGTAAGCTGTTTGGCAACCGCTGCCCATATGCACGGGCCCGGGCCTTCTTGCTGGTGGTCTGGCATGGGATTCCTCCTCAGTGAACCACGTCTGAGATATCAAAGGCTGTGGTTTGTCTGGCCCTGCCTACTATGGTACTAGCCCAGGTGGGTAGGAACAGGCAAATAAAAGAACACTTGCTATCCTTCGAAAAGAGTAGGGGACGTGCCCCGGTAGCGGTTTTCTCCCTCACCTCATAGATGCGGTCATTCATTTCATAGATTCGATCATCCATAGATGCAGTCACTGCTGTATTGGGCAAGCAGCATATAAATACCTGTCCTACTACTGCAAGGCAGACTACCACTATTTGTGGATGACTCCTTGCCAACTTGAGATGTCCCGTGAGGTACTTGATGTACGTCTGGACGTTAAACAAATCAATCAATCAATCAATCAATCAACCTGAATCGGGCTTTGCTTGGAATTAAATAGTCTTTAAAAGAATGATAAAACTATAGCACTATCTTAGATTTGATGATTACATATTGGCTTCTAGCTATACACATTGTGCAATGATATCATTGTGTATGGATGTTCTTTTTTTACCAAAAATAATAGCATGTGGCCTATTCAAGGGGGAATATACCGTTTTCTGTGGGCACACTGGTGGCAGTCAGTACACTGGTGGATATCATTAGTACTCAATACTATACCACTGGCAGAGTGCAACTGCTGGTCACACCAGTGCAACTTGTCTAGACCAGAGGACTGCTGGAAAGGAACAACAAGCAAACTATTTGTTGGTAGCCTGAGCCTTTATACATGGGGTACTGGTGCTGGGGAATACAGGCTCACAGGACTAGGATATACCTGAATGTGGTGAATTCTGTTTGGGGGATTCTAAATATAACTGGAGTGTTATATAAACTCAACAAGCCTGCCAGAGAATTTTACGATTTAGGTTGAGTTGGCTACCCCTTTAAAGGGCTAAAGTGTTGACCAGGGCATTATATGGTCTATGTATTTAACTGTGCAGCGCTATTCATTATACCAGAGTTACATGTAGTGCATGCAGTGCATGCCCCTGTTACATGCAGTGCATGCCCCTGTTACATGTAGTGCATGCAGTGCATGCCCCTGTTACATGCAGTGCATGCCCCGTTACATGCAGTGCATGCCCCGTTACATGCAGTGCATGCCCCGTTACATGCAGTGCATGCCCCGTTACATGCAGTGCATGCCCTGTTCATGTAGTGCATGCAGTGCATGCCCCCGTTACATGCAGTGCATGCCCTGTTACATGTAGTGCATGCCCCGTTACATGCAGTACATGCCCCTGTTACATGCAGTGCATGCCCTGTTACATGCTGTGCATGCCCCTGTTACATGCAGTGCATGCCCTGTTACATGCAGTGCATGCCCTGTTACATGCAGTGCATGCCCCTGTTACATGCAGTGCATGCCCCGTTACATGCAGTGTATGCCCCATTACATGCAGTGTATGCCCCGTCACATGCAGTGTATGCCCCGTTACATGCAGTGTATGCCCCGTTACATGCAGTGCATGCCCCCGTTACATGCAGTGTATGCCCCCGTTACATGCAGTGCATGCCCCCGTTACATGCAGTGCATGCCCTGTTACATGCAGTGCATGCCCCTGTTACATGCAGTGCATGCCCCCGTTACATGCAGTGTATGCCCCCGTTACATGCAGTGCATGCCCCCGTTACATGCAGTGTATGCCCCCGTTACATGCAGTGCATGCCCCCGTTACATGCACTGCATGCCCTGTTACATGTAGTGCATGCCCCGTTACATGCAGTACATGCCCCTGTTACATGCAGTGCATGCCAGTAGTATAGTATGTATCGGAACGGGACTATAGTTAACTACTGTTTATTACTCAATCGACCTGCAGCCAATCAGAGGCCTCCATTTGGTCACGTGACCCCCTCATTTGCATAATTACGTAATAGGCCACGCCCCCTCATTTGCATAATTACGTAATAGGCCACGCCCCCTTGATCACCAGCCAATCAGGGGCCACCATTTGGTCACGTGACCCCCTCATTTGCATAATAGGCCACGCCCCCTTGATCACGTGACCCCCTCATTTGCATAGTAGACTACGCCCCTTTGATCACCAGCCAATCAGAGGCTTCCATTTGGTCACGTGACTCCCTCATTTGCATAATAATGGATCACGTGACTCCCTCATTTGCATAATAGGACCACACCCCCTTGGTCACGTGACCGGAAGCGCTCTTTATTTGGAAAATAGGCCACACCCCCTTGGTCACGTGACCTGACCCCCTCCCTCATTTGCATAATATAGACAATAGACAGACCACGCCCCCCTTTTGGTCACATGACTTGGACTAGCCAATGGGAGGCTTCTATAAGGGGGGAGGGGAGGGGGGCACTTTAAGATGCATGGGGAGGGGAGGGGGGGAGGGGGGCACTATTTATGGGGTGGGCGGGCACTTGGGGGGGAGGGGGGCCTTTGGGGTCTGCTCGGGAGAAAAAAAAAAAATCATCTGATCTCTAGGGATTCCCTTCCTCTCTACCCCCCTTTAGGGGGGTAGGGAGGAGGCGAGTCGGAGGTGACTGTAGAGGAGTTTTTCGGTGACTTGATGACTTTCAAACGACCGTGCTGATAGTTGATAAATTTGACTTTTTGACTTGAATATTTCTTGCGACTTTGTGACTTGTAAGCGAAAGCGAAAGCGACTTTGCGGCCCGTAGCCCCTTAAATAAAGAGGTGACTTTGTAACCTCAGGGGGGAGATCCTTCTACACCACCACAGAAAGGATCTCGGTTGATTGACTGTACTTTGACTTGTTGTTGTAAACAAAATAAAAATCAATGAATAGAACGACCCTCTTATTGCTAACAAAGGAACGACTTTTGAATTACACAAATGTGACTACCCTCTTTTTGTAGGGGTTAGCGGTAACTCGACTTGAATTAGAGTATTAGGGAGAGTAAAACGCGACTACACTCCGTCAAAGACTGTCGTCTTACGGACCGGATAACAATAACCCTAGTTACCTCGGTTACTGTTGATGACGCGTAATGAGCAACGTCGTCAAAATTAAGCTGACGTCAGCGGTCGGCTAGCCAGACAGTGTTTTTTTGTCAAAATGACCGGAGCATGTTACGTTGCGGTCGCTCAAGAGACGGCGATGCATCTGGTCACGTGGATACTGAAAGAAGGTCTACCTATAACCACCACGCTAGTTTGAACGCGGCGGGTATGAGTCATCATGGGGCCCTTGACGGGTGGGTCCTCCCCATGCAGCCGTATGTCGAATTTAAGAAATGCCCGTGTCACACGTCACTAAGGGAGAAAACGTTTTTTGAAAATATTTAGAACCCGAATTTGAGCATTCTGGTACATTTTTAAGGACCCAGACACCGCAAAGCCGGGTACCATCCAAGAAAAAAAAAAAAAAAAAAAATTTGGCGAAATGTTTAGGCTTGAAATGGTACTTTTCTGATGCACTCTTCGAACATTTTTTTTTCCTCATGTCACTATGGTCCATGTCACATGTCGGACTCAAGAAATGCCCCATGTCCCATGTCACTTAGATGTCCGTGCCCGTGTCGTCGTATCGATTTTTAAGAAAATGACCATGTCACCATATCGAATTTAGGGGTCTAGTGACATCAGCATGTCCGGCTATCCTCCACAAATTTAGCTCTAAAATGTTTACTTTTTTTTTTGGGCCGATTTTTCATCATTTAAAAAAAAAACAATAGGCTGTTGAAATGTTTGCTGTTGTAAATAGAAACAAAAACAAAACAAAGCGCATGGTAAGATTATGTCACATTGTAGTCGCGGGTCCGCTCGTTGCTTATCCAGCCTCTTCGTGGATCCGCGACTGCCAATGTGATCATATACTAATCACCGGCGTTTACGGTATTATATACTAAGGTATGAGACAGGTCTTACAGAAAAGGTGTCTAAAAAGCCCTGTGACCTGATTGAAATGACGTCAGCGGCGTCTGCTCGTCAGTGCCCGGCTGTAGCCCGTAGGACATGTCATTCTGCTTTTCTGGATGTTTTGAAATATTTTGATTTAACTGTTAATACCTGATGACAAGCCTCTGAAGCAGTTTTTGATCGAGTACCTCTTCTCTACTTTTCCATCGATTAGCTGCTTCAGCAAAAAAAATCGCGCGCGCGCGGTCTAGTCTAGATGACGGAGTCGCTAAAGCTCTGTTTAGAGAGTGGAACTTGACCTTGACTATAGACTCAGTACTAACTGAACGCCCCCCGAGGTCACCCCTCACGTGGGTATATGTGCAAGCTCGGGTTCTTCACTTTACGGCTTGACTAAAACTGAGACGCGTCCATGATAAACTCTAGCCCTTTTTTTTTCTTTTCTAGGATCGAGAGAGAGATTTTAAATGGGGCGGTTATCTAAATAGCGTGGAACTAAAATCAGGCTGCGGCAGATAGTATCTCTGCGCACCTCAAGACTCAACGTAACTTTCACTCTCCAGCAGAAGTTTAGTTGTCACTAATTATGGGCGGCGACCGTCGTGCACCGGCGGATATTGGAGACATATAAATCAATCGCTCTGGTGGAGACAAGTGTCGGAAATATCTCACCATAGATTGGAACCAAATACTTATCTAATGGAATCGTTATCAGTTTTCAGTTTTCTTGCCGTACAAAATTTATTTCCCACTCTTCACGTGGTGATAGCTGAAGGTCACTCGTCGTAGGTACGTGTGACCGGGGAACACCCTTTTTGGTTTTGGCGCGGGTTGACATCAGATTTGTACCGTACTGTCGCGATTAAGGGCTCTGAGGGAGTGCTTTTCAATTCGGTGAAGTTCTTACTCAGGAGCTATATACAAGCCAGGCGCTGGCGCTTATTCAAAGTCGCGATTTTAGTGCTTGAGAAAAAACATTTGGAGGCTCTTATACTCCGGCGCTTATACAAGACTGGCGCGCTTTCAACACTAGTTGCTTTATCGCGACCGTACGGTATGACTTCGGTGTCACAAGGTCCCAAACTCCAAATAAGGAAGTGAAACGACGTCGCCTGTCTACCTCGTGCGCGTCATAGCGTCGTCGAAAATAGTGTGACTTCAGCTTCTCTCAGGCGGCTAGGAAGTCAGTTCGACAAAAATGGCTCACCGAGTTAACTTCGTGCCCGTTTCTCGATCTATGATCGATGCGGCCGTGGAGAAGGAATTCGTAGCCTCGCTACAGAGAGAGGAGGCGGAGAGACAGAACTTCGTGGCCGTTTCTCGATCTATGATCGATGCGGCCGTGGAGAAGGAATTCGTAGCCGCGCTACAGAGAGAGGAGACGTAGAGACAGCGGACTGCTGCTGAAGCAGAGGGTGTGGCCGATGAGCTGATCACGAACGTCACTGATCAACTCATCCGACAGTGCGTGGAACAAGTCAAGCAGCAAGTCTGCATGGAGGAAGGTCTACCGCCCGCCGTGCTGGGGGAGCTGCTGCAGGACTACCACGCGTTATGACCACGCCCTCCGCTTCAGCAGCAAGGTCCCTGCGACCCTCTCTACTAAACGGTCCTTTTAAGGACCAACCACTGATCACAAAAGTTGAAAATCAATCTCAATATAATATACGCATCAGAAAAAACCCCTAATAGGCTCTACACTGAAACCCTGTTGAGTAGGTAGATCGGGTTGGTTTTTTTTTTGTTTTTTTTAGGAAGGGCAATCAGGTCATCGTGTGGAGGTCATCAGGTGTCCTGTGAGCTGTCTGTCTGTCTGTCTGTCTGTCTGTGTGTGTGTGTGTGTGTGTGTGTGTGTGTGTGTGTGGGTGTGTGGGTGTGTGTGTGTGTGAATTTTATACAAATACAATTATTCATTCCTTTCAGCAAGAAAATTAGCTCAATGTAATCATATGATCTTAACTGCCCTACTTATCAGGGCCTTGACGACATCTGACCGCCCCCCTTTTCAGGATCTAAATGGAAATTCACCGCCACCGCTTTTCAGAGTCGTGCTGCAGTGGTTATCCAATACATGGCGGAGTGCCATTACCTAATTCTTTTGTATGTAAAAAAAACAGCACTGATAAGGGTTTTAATTAGACAGATATTGGTTCTACACTATCAAAAAATAACCCCTCAGCGCTTTAATGCTAAAGGTAGCATAGTGCTTTAATGCGCTACGCCCTTTGTCGATATGCCGGTGTATGCATGCATGCAGCCCTGGTGAGGAACTCTGAGTGCTGCATTCATGGCTTATGACGACAACGGGCGCTGCACATTAAAGCGCTATGCGACTATTAAAGGGTTAGATCCAGTCTTGCTCCAGTCATCCCGAATGCTATACCCAGAGTTGGTGGTCTGGTCCAGACTGCTGTACACAGATTGTGGACGGGATGGCGGGTTGCTGCCAGACTATCCCCCTGGTACGATATGCGGCTGGCGCGGCCGAGACTGTCTTATATG
This sequence comes from Harmothoe impar, assembly GCA_947462335.1. NCBI lineage: Eukaryota > Metazoa > Annelida > Polychaeta > Phyllodocida > Polynoidae > Harmothoe > Harmothoe impar. Next base: position 1,034,416 of record OX381710.1, read on the forward strand.
ATGCTGAGTCTAATTATGTATTAGATACCCTACGAGTAACTGAGAGTATGTCAAAATAATCACGGCAAACTGACTGGCGACTTCATAGGACCATAGGGCGGTTATTATTACATAACTCAGTAACCTTCGGTTATGTGTTAGATAGAGTACACTTGGACACGGTTATTCCATATACCCACTGCCCCACAGGGTCAAGATGAGGTGATTAAATAATAAGACCCAGATGGGTAAAATAGCCAAAGTCAACAATGACCTGTTTTTTAGCCAATATGGACAAAGAGACACGGGGTGCTGTACACAGCTTGTGGACGGGATGGCGGGTCGCTGCCAGACTATCTCCCTGGTCCGATATGCAGCCGGCGTGGCCGAGACTGTCTTATATGATGCTGAGTCTAATTATGTATTAGATTCCCTACGAGTAACTGAGAGTGTGTCAAAATAATCACGGCAAACTGACTGGCCTCATAGGTCAGTTATTATTACATAACTCAGTAACCTTCGGTTATGTGTCAGATAGAGTACACCTGGACACGGTTATTCCATATACCCACTGCCCCACAGGGTCAAGACGAGGTGATTAAGTAATAAGATCCCCAGACGGGGGGTAAAATAGCCAAGGCAACAATGTCCTGTTTTTAGCCAATATGGACAAAGAGACACAGGGGGTTCTGGGAGTTGGCGACAAGGGGCAAGACGGGCAAGACTACTTCTCAAAATAGACAATGACAATGGCCAAGACCTAGTTCTTAAATTCGACAAGGCCCATTGGCATCTCTTATATTCGACAAGTGACACATGTGCCCCGTCTGTGGTCCTAATATAGATTTTCTAAAAAGTAAATTTTCTGCACCGTGTGACAACGACCGATCAGCTACATAGCAGAGATTTCCCCAACCTATTTTGGTTATTTTTCTATTCAGTTTTTGATCAGCGCACTATATTATCGTGGTTTTTTTAAAAAAATTAAATTTTTTAATCATAAATAATATGTAGACTTGGAAAAAAAAAAAAAGAGAGCTGACACGCAAACTCCGACTCTCCCCCCCTCCTACTCACATGTCGCTGTTTTGTCACTAAACCCAAAGACCCACCCAAGCCGTAGGAAGGGGAGACGCTTGTGAACGTTCCCTTAGGCCTCTATTCTTTATTTATTGTGTGGCCCCTAAAGAGGTCAGTTGGTTATATGCTGCACAACATGGGCGTAATTAATTACGCCTGGTGTTAAGCAGCATGGATCACTGTGGTTTGACAGACTGACCTCAAAGGGCCCCCGTTGGATGGGGGCCCTTGTGGCACAACGAGTCAAAACGAGTTGATCCGTTTTTTAGATTACCGACTCGGCGAGAGTTTCTGACTATCTATCTTTTATAAAGCCTTAGATATGGTGTGGTATTTTTGATCTCGCTATAGTTTAGTTGGTATTTAAAGAAACTGCCTCATTTCTATCAGAAATACACAATATTGAATTGTTTTTTATATTTTAATATATTTAGAAGCGCACTTTGTTGCCTATATAGCTCATTATGCGTTGAAATGTTCGCGAGCATCGTAGGAATGTACAAAACCCCTATTGTGGCGCCATCTGACGAAAGAGCGGGGAACTATACGTGACCTGAACCCCTCCCTCAGCGCGTTCGTTATTCGCATCTTTGACAGCGACTAAGAGACGCTCAAACTGTCTCTTATTTAGTTTGAACTTATCACAAATTTGTCTTTGATAGGTCGTAGATTGACTTCTGACTTTTTTTTCTTTTTTAGTTAGAATAAAAAACAAGTGACGCCGACACAGACCTGCGCATTAACGCGCTCCACCGTCTTCAGAGGGTTAAGTCTATAGTACAGTAGATTCTACTGTGTACTTACACTAACAGTGCTACATATACATACCTGAGTCATAAGTGGGGGGTTTTTGTTGTTTTTTTAGGGAAAAAAAGTGATCTACTCACCCAAACCGCTATTAGTAGGTAACCTGTATGACCCATACCGCAAACATCTGCCTCGTGACTGATAGTGTACCGGTGGTGAAGTGCTGTTGCAAGAACAATTGAGGCTCTTTATATAGCTGAGAGAGCGAATGGCCTAATCTTGTTTTCACCTTGAGCCCCCACCCTATTCCAGAGAGGGTATCAAAAATCACATGTACACGTATATGGGCTTATAGCTGGTGAATAGATAAGGCGAGGCAACTGTGTATACTAAGACTACAGGGGGCGTTTTAACGACAGGTGTGACGCGCCAGCCCGTGGACGGAGCTTTTGTTTTCACCTAGAGAGGGGATCGAGAGTGTATACAAAGCCTACAGGGGGTGATTAACGACAGGTGTGACGCGCCAGCCGGTGGCCGGATCACCGCATCTTCTAAGCTTTGTTTTCACCTAGAGAGGGGATCGAGAGTGTATACAGAAAAAAACCCTACAGGGGGTGTTTAACGCGGCCGGCTGCCTACATGCTATGATCTAAGCCTGTTTTCAGCTAGAGAGGGACCTAAATCACCTAAACCCTTTCCACCCTTAAATCGATCTGATAATTACCATAAAGAGGAGTAATGCGCGTTACATGTATATGGGCTTATAGCTGGGTAAGAGATTAAGATGCTAGTCAACTGTGTATGCAAAAAAAACAAAAAAACTACAGGGGGTGTCTAAAGTCGATTGTCATGCGCCAGCGGGCGGACGGAAGTCTGCCACTCTAGCTGTGACTACAAGCGCGTGCGTGTGGTAGACAGCTTAAATCAAACACAAGTTAAGCTCCTTATAGCTTCCTACTGACTGCGGATTCGAGTGCTTGAAAGATGGTCTTTTGTTTTTTTCATCTATTTCCTCGGGGAGTCGAACAGGATTAAAGATGTAACGAACCCGCACCTACACAGGTAGACAGCTGGTCGTCTTCCTAGTGAGAGTTTTCCTCTTGAGTTAAGAAGCTTATCTCGGAGCCTAGTACATAAGCGAGAGTGAAACATGGGTCCCACACACTTCTTCTACCACCTTCAGCATGGCGTCATCAGGAATCACTCTACGTTCTACCGAATGTGAGCAATTATAACACTACTACAGAGCCGCGACAACACCACACGAGGAGACGTCCATGTTTACTGATGAGTTAACAAGTAGCAACGTAAAGTGAGCGTAAATCTAATCCAAATCTAATCCAAATCATGGGTATTATTATTACTGATAATATCAATTTGTTTAAATGGCCCTCTCTCCTAGGGATATTTACCCCTGTTTTTAATTACTAACATTTTTATTGTCTACATGTATATATGACTTGAAGTGATAAAATGCAGTCTGGTCCTTCACATGTATCATTAGTCATAGTTGAGTGCATCGTCGCACCAAAACCTACTCACAGAACATTAAGTTGGGGAATCTGTGTGTGGGTAATCTTGGTCCCAGGTTGGTAAAAACTGGGACCTGTCTTTTCTTGTTTTAATCTACTTTAATTTAATTTAATTTAATTTGACTTTATTGTATTGTATTTCTCTTGTATTTGTCTTATTGTATTACTGTATTGTTGTGCTTAAATTAATTGTGCCGCAACCATGACTACCACGCGGGTTGCTGATTTTCTGCGAATTGAGGGACTGAAGATGGTGCACGTTAACACCAGGAGTATGTTTAAGAAACGCCAGGACATTTTCAACCAGTTGGACGGAACTGACATAGTTACTATGAGCGAAACTTGGCTGCATGACGAGTATGATGATGACTTGATTAACTGGGAAGGGATGAATCTGTATCGACAAGACAGGCCGAAAAAAAAAGGAGGAGGTATAGCTGTGTATATTCGGAATGACTTAAAGTTCAGTGTCACTGTGAGACATGATCTAAGTTTCTGTAATTGTCATCTGGAGTGCTTTGTGTTAGACCTGCAGGTGTCGCCCGACAATGTTATGAGAATCTATTCTCTTTATCGTCCACCCTCTGGAAAACCCGCAAAATTTTTTGAATATTTGGAAAAGATGATGAAGGTCCGTATTGGCGAGAAGGTTGAAAAATGGATCATGGGGGATATAAATATTAATAGTTTGAGGGACAAATTGCCCTCTGCTGTTCAGCTCGGTGACACTTGCAGGTTCGAAGGTTTTCATAAGTTGATACACCAATGCACCAGACCCTATAAGTTGCAGGTGTCTTGCTTGGACAATATATTGACTAATTATGATGATGATTGTTACAGTGGTGTTTTGAACTTTCTGGTTAGTGACCATCTGCCTGTTTTTGTAGTAAAAACAAAAGAGAGAGTGGAATACGCTAAGAAGAAAATCAGGATCAGGAGATACAGAGACTTTGACGGCGAATTGTTTAAAGACTGGCTCAGTGAAATAGATTGGGATGAATTCTATTCCTCAACGGATCCTGATAGATCCTGGTTGATGATAGAAAACCACATCAAGGATTTCCTGGATATTTATTGTCCGTGGGAAACTTTGGAGGTGGTGGACAAAAGAAATCGTTGGATGACCAATGAAATATTGAGCTTGATACGGGAAAGGGAAGATAACATGGATCTTTTTTTGAGCACAAAGAATCCTGTTTATATGACCAAGGCCAAAAATTTGCGCTGTCGAATTACAAGAGCTATTAATTATTCAAAAGCCAACCTAATCAAGCACTCATTGGAAGAGTCTAAAACAAACCCCAAAAAGTTTTGGAGGATAATCAATTCTGTACTTAAGCCTGAGGTGGAAGTCCAGCCCCCAACCCTTATTGGGGAGGATGGCTTTATAAAAACCAAACAGGATTCTGTGGATTATCTGAATGATTACTTTTCCAACATAGGGGGAGTCCTGTCAGAAAATATGTCGAATAAAGGTGTTCCGGTCCGTTCTAATTTTGCTGAGCCAGTTGACCCGGTCTTCCCTAAAATAAAGGTGGATAAACTTATGGTGGACATATTGTTTAGTGAAATCAATATAAACAAGACTTCTGGTATTGAAGGTATACGCTGTGATGTATTAAAAATGGCTATGAAATTTTTGTTGGTCCCCATGACATGGTTGTACCAATTGTCGTTTGACAGTGGAATTTTCCCTGAAACCTGGAAACTGGCTAGAGTAAACCCAATCCCAAAAAATGGTAACTTGAAGCTAATCACGAATTGGAGGCCAATTTCATTGTTGTCTGTGCCGTCAAAAATAGCAGAGCGTCTTATGCATATACATTTAACCAATGTGGTCACGGACTTGGATTTTTTGAGCGATAAGCAGTCTGGCTACAGACCTGGTCGTGGTACGGGGGATGCTATATTTAGTTTCTTGAACAGTGTGTATGAGAGCAGGTCACGTGGTCACTTAACTGGTGCCTGCTTTGTGGACCTTAGAAAGGCCTTCGATTCTGTCAATCATGCTTACTTATTTGAGACCCTTGGCACTCTTGGCCTACATGATACAGTATTGAATTGGCTGATGAGCTACTTGACTGGTAGGAGCCAATACACAAGAATAGGTAGTACCTATTCCAGTGCGTCTCCGGTGTGTTATGGTGTGCCGCAGGGGTCAGTCCTAGGACCCCTGCTGTTCATCATCTACATTAATGATGTTGTAGATAGAATGGGTGATTGTAAATGCTGTTTGTATGCGGATGACTTGGCAATCTACAGCTCGGCCAACAGGGTCGACTTAGTTCACCAACGTCTCCAACATACAATGAATAACATCAACCAGTGGTGCTTAGATAAAAGGCTTACTGTGAATGTAGATAAGACAAAAGTGGTCTGGTATGGGTCGACGCAGAAATTACCCAGGGCTAAGGGTTTGGGATTCTGTATGGGCGGTCTGTCTGTTGAAGTCCTGGATAACTACACGTATCTAGGGCTGAAAATAGACGGCCCTTTAAGTTTCGAACCTGCCTTGAAAGACTTGAATACCAAGGTAAACCACAGGCTCTTTCGGCTTGGGAAGCAAAGGGATTATATGACAGAGAATACCTGTGTTGAAGTGTACAAATCAACCGTTTTGAGTCTGTTTGACTATGCCAGTTTTGCCCATGAAGGCGCAAATGGGGGTAGTTTAAAAAAATTGGATAGGCTACAACTTCGAGGGCTGAAAACTTGCTATAGGGGTAAACAGTACACTGAGGACCAGCTATATCAGAAGTCCCAAGTTCCGCGTCTGACTAGGCGACGCCAGGACCTAATGCTCACATACATGTTCAAACTATCGAGGGATAATCTCTGGGTAGACGACGAAGTACCACGTCCGGGTCTGCGGTCAGAAAATAAGATAAAGCTCAAAGTTCCACGAGTACGTTCATGTGGCTATACCAATTCTCCCTTGTACAGAGGTTCAGTCCTTTGGAACAATCTGGGGGACTGGTATCAGCACAGTAAGGACAAATTAACCTTTAAGTCCAGAGTGGCAACACTCAAGGACTTAAGCAAGGTTAACCCAAACCCTAAGGGTGCAACCCCAAACGATTTGGAGTGAGTGCTGTAAGTGAGTCATGACATTGTTAGAGTGCGAAATGAGTGTGCTGGGCGGGAGGAAGTCGTAATGACGTCATCTAGCCTGAAACAAACAGTTTGGAGCGATGTGTTACATAGGAAGTCGTAATGACGTCATGTGTGCACTACCTCTATGTAGGTGAATAGGAAGTCGTAATGACGTCATGTTCACCGATGAACGCGCCTGGCAAATGTCGTGGCACATGAGCGGGAGTCACTGACTTGAATCTACTTGTGTTAAGAATTTCTGTTGTTGAAGTGTGAATAAGAAGTCGTAATGACGTCATGTTCCCAACTTCATCTTAGAATTGGTTAAATGAAATGTGAAGGTGTTGAGTAAAGATTCCTGTCCAAATGTGTTGAGTATGTCTTGAACATGTTGAAACTGCTTCCTGCCTTCTTAAACCCTGTGTAACAAGAAACTGAACACACATTAATTTTGTTGTGACTTTTACTGACCACCTGTATGTGTGGAATAACCTGACATCTTCAGTCCTGTCCCTGTAAGTCGTGGTAGACTGTATATAACTGTGTTATATTAATATCATGTAAACTGTATTTAATCATCTTTATATCATGTGTATATACTCATCTTTGTATCATCCAAATTGTGCTTGAAACGAAAGAAAAAACGATTGATGAGGAATCATTTTATTTGTCAAAATACCTAACACATGTTTATAACTTGTGACTTGATGAATAAAGATATTTTCAAACTCAAAAAAAACGTGGAGGTTGGTTTTTATCAAGATTCGTACGGGTGGCTGGAAAGTGTGAGGGCTACTTCTGCAGCTATTGCTGCTGCTCGTGCAAAACGTGAAGCTCGTATCGCTGTTCGTGCTACACATGCTGCATACGAAGTTGCCAATGCTGCTAACAACGCTGCTGTTACTCTCGCCGCTGCTGCTCGTGCTGCTAATGTTCTTGCTACTGTTTCCGCTCTTGCTACCGATGCTGCTGCTACTGATGCTGCAGCGTCTGCTAAAAGTGCCGCTGTTGCGGCTGCTGCTAGGGCTAATGCTACTAATGCTTGTACAGCTGCTAAAAAAATAGCCTGTTTTGCTTATGCTAGTCGCAGTGTCGCTGTTACGGCTATGGCTGATGCACATGATGCTAAGTTACGGGCTGTTGCTTTTGCTGAAGATGCTGTTGATGCTGAAGATGCTGTTGATGCTGCTACTGCTGCTGAAGATGCTACTGCTGCTGCCGCTGCTGCTGCTGAAGATGCTGCTGCTGCTGCAGCAGCAGCTCTAGACACCTATGACGCTGCTGCTACTGCGGCTGCTGCTCTAGACACCTATGACGCTGCTGCTGCTGCTGAAGATGCTGCTGCTGCTGCTGCACTAGTCATCTATGACGTGGCTGCTGCTCTAGACACCTATGACGCGGCTGCTGCTGCTGCTGCTGAAGATGCTGCTGCTGCTGCTGCTCTAGACACCTATGACTAAAACTTAGTAGGAGTTATTTTACAAACACTACTGCTACCTATGACTAAACTTAGTAGGTGTTCTTTACAAACAAGAGAGCCACGTGGTGTTGTTTACAAACAAACAGAGCCACGTGGTGTTGTTTACAAACAAAGATAGCCACGTGATGTTGTTGTGGCCTATCATGCCAATGAAGGGGACACGTGATCAAGGGGGCGCGGCCTATTATGCAAATGAGGGGGTCACGTGACCAAATGGCGACCTCTGATTGGCTGGTGATCAAGAGGGCGTGGCCTATTATGCAAATGAGAGGGTCACGTGATCAAGAGGGCGTGGCCTATTATGCAAATGAGGGGTCACGTGACCAAATGGTGGCCTCTGATTGGCTGGTGATCAAGGGGGCGTGGCCTATTACGTAATTATGCAAATGAGGGGGCGTGGCCTATTACGTAATTATGCAAATGAGGGGGTCACGTGACCAAATGGAGGCCTCTGATTGGCTGCAGGTCGATTGAGTAATAAACAGTACTTAACTATAGTCCCGTTCCTATACATACAATACTACTCATGCCCTGTTACATGCAGTGCATGCCCCTGTTACATGCAGTGCATGCCCTGTTACATGCAGTGCATGCCCCGTTACATGCAGTGCATGCCCCCGTTACATGCAGTGCATGCCCCGTTACATGCAGTGCATGCCCCTTCAAATGCAGTGCATGCCCCTTTACATGCAGTGCATGCCCTGTTACATGCAGTGCATGCCCCCGTTACATGCAGAGCATGCCCCGTTACATGCTCCCCCCACCAACCGGAAGTGAGTGACCTCATTGAGGATCACGTGACCGGAAGTGACCTGATTGATCACGTGACCGGAAGAAGAAGAAGAAGAAGAAGAAGAAGAAGAAGAAGAAGAAGAAGTGACGTCACGCGACTTAATGAAGAGATGAGCGTCTTTAAGGGGTCACGCGCTTTAAAATGTGATATATATATATTTTTTTTTTTTTGGAGGAGGAGGAGGAGGAGGAGGAGGAGGAGGATAAGGAGAGGAGGAGGAGGAGGAGAAGGAGGAGGAGGCGAGTCTCTTATTTTTTTCGGTAAACCAATAAAAAACACCACGATATAAGTTTGTTTTTTTCATTTTTATTGTTTTACGAGCGACTGGAAGTGACTTATTGAACTAGGTAGAAGCGTTCTTTAGAGTGTATAAGGGGGGAGGGGAGGGGAGGGGAGGGGAGGGGGGGAGGGGGGCCCCTTTAAGATGCATGGGGAGGGGGGCGCTTTTAGGATGCATGGGGCGGGTGGGGGGGAGGGGGGGGAGGGGGGCACTCTAGGGGGGTGGGGGGGCACTCTAAGGGGCGTTTGTCTCTTTTAAGAAAAAAAGAAAAGAAAAGATTTTAATCGAGAGACACGCTTCTTCCTCTCGAGAGGAAGAAGCGTGTCTCTTCATTTTTTTTTGTTTATCACATGCTTCGATGAGGCGATCAGCTGCGACCGGAGGAAGTGACACTTTAAGAGGACACGCGTCTTAATTGTTATAATATTTATTTTACTTACTAATAAAGAAGACGTATGAAAATAAAACACAACAATTCACATGTCCGTCGTTCTCGTTGTTTCTTGCTTGATAAAGTCAAGTAATATCGTGATGCCGAGGTCAAACTTTCCCATGTCCTCAGTCAACACTCGAAGGAGTTCAAAAGGCGTACCGCCGGCACCGTCAGCTTCAGCTTGCCACATTTTCAACACTCGGAAGGCCCACTCAGCGGGACTTCCTCCGTATTCGCATTCTTCAGCGATCTTATCTAACCTCTCAGGCGACAATTTTAAATGGTCCCCCACCTCTTTCCACCTGCTACCTAGACGTCTGCCGAGGGCGCCCAAGTGCTTATGCATCGCGCGCGAGTCGGGGTTTTCGAAATCCAACCCCTGTCTGTGGAGAAGGGACATCCACTGAGCCAACAGTTCCACTCGTCTAATGCGGGTGAAGACGCGACCGAGCTCTCCCCATCTATGAAAGATGCGGGGTTTCACCCCACCAGACTCGGAACATCGCCGTACACAGCTCCTCCGGTGTCTTGACACTGCGCTCTACTAGAGCATCCATACGGGCAGCGGTAACTTTTAAGCTACTGCCCAACTCTCTCCAAGATCCGCTCAACTCTTTACCTAGTTGACGAAGCAAGGCGTCGCTATATGCTAAGCGCCGCTGTCCTACCTTTCTGTTCTCCCCATCGGTCTGCCTCGCGCGTCTCACGTCGTCAAGCCGCATTAACTTTTTTTCAGGTGGACAAGGCGGTGAAGGCGAGCTTGAAAGTGGAATAGCTTGAGCCATCTCGTCTCGTCTTGGCGGCGGCGGCGGCGGTGGTGGCGGTGGTGGTGGTAGTAGACGTTACTGTGGTCAGAGGCGATATGGTTTTTTTCGAACAGAAATCAGAGCTTTTATACAGAGGGAGTTTAATCCTATTTCCAACAGCACTCCAGCTGTCTAGCGACCTGTCCGCATGACGCCTTTTCAGCCGCTCCGCTCCTTAAGAGCTTAGATGACGAGGGGTATGTCATCGCTATCCATGGAGACCAGCTGAAAAACGGTGTTTTTTCCTCATCCATAGCCTTACCTCCTACCCCCTACCTGAGGACGCCTCCCTCCCTCTGACATTCATTGTAACAAACGTCAGAGGTCAGGTGAAAATCAGATTTTTTCATGCACAGCCTTAGTCAGCTGTCACCCCTATTGAACTAGCCGGCCGCCGCCGGCCGGCCCGGTCTACTCACCACGGCAGGAGGCGGTGATTTTTTTTGGTCTTACACTTAAGTCGCTCACCACATGCACACGCCTCTACTCACAGATAGACACGTTCGTCTTAGGGGGTCCTGCTTCACGCCACACGCCTCCTGTAGTTTTTTTGTATACACACTCTAAGCTCATCACCGTTAATCCTTTATACAGCTAACGCGCGTTGAATTGCTGAACAGGGTGGTAAGTAGCTTAGCTCATGACAGTGGATCCCTCAAAAAAGAGGGGAAAGGGATCCAGCTGAAAACGTCATACCTTATGTCTTTTGTTTCTCTTTGTGAATGGCCGCCGGTCAGTCGGCGGCAGCAACCGCTTAATCCTTTATACAGCTAATGCGCGTTGAATTGCTGAACAGGCCGGTAAGTAGCTTAGCTCATGACAGTCGATCTCTCAAAAGGGGGGAAAGGGATCCAGCTGAAAACGTCATGCCTTATGTCTTTTGTTTCTCTTTGTGAATGGCCGCCGGCCAGCCGGCGGCAGCTGAACAGGGGCAGTAAGTAGCTTAGCTCTAGAAGCGAGAAGGCGTATATAAGGGGCCTGGAAACCTCCATTCACTCACTCAGTCTTTTGCTGCTCTCTACAGTCACCACCATGAGCAAAAGACAACACCTAGCGCCGTCCAAGGATTGAAGCAAGTTCAAGAACAAGAAGACTACGCGGAACAGCGCTCGTTTAGCGTCAGTGCCTCCTCTTGCTACTGAAAATGAGACTACCGCCGCATCCGCTTGGTCTTATCACCCTCCCGCTGTAGCAAGCGCTCGCAGCAGTAGTAGTAGTAGTAGTAGTAGTAGTAGTAGTAGTGGTAGTAGTACTACTGGTAGTAGTCGTCGTGCTAGCGACGTTGTTACACTCGCGACGGTACACGTTGCTGCTAAGCGCGCTGCCGCTGCTACTGCCGCCCCGCCTGCTGCTGCTGCTGCTGCTGCTGGTGATCCTCGTGCTGCGGCTGCTGCTGCTGCTGCTGCACCTGCTACTGCTGCGCCTGCTACTGCTGCGCCTGCTGAGGCTGCTGCGCCTGCTACTGTTGCGCCTGCTGCTGCTGCTGCTGCTGCTGCTTCTGCTGCACCTGCTGCTACCGCTACTACTACTGACGACAACGCTCCTGGCACAGCGCAGTACTGGCAACCGGGTTTTTACTTCCCCACTACTGTTGATGATTTTGATGACCTGCCGCACGTTGCACAGCCCCTCTCCACCACTACATCGACCGACGCCCTCGACGCCGCTCGCGCTGAGAGTTACAGCTATTCGGACACTCAGCCCCTAAACCAAGAAGAAGAGGAGGAGGAGGAGGAGGAGGAGGAGGAGCAGCAGCAACAGGGTGAGACAGAGAACGACGCTGACGACGAGGCGTACGAAGAACCCGAAGGGAAAGGGGCGGACGGTACGTTTCTTCGGCTCCCCTCTTCCACAGCTTTCGACCTCACTTCCACTGGTAGCGCGTCCGGTCCGTGGCGACTGCCCTCACCGCCACCTTACGAGGGCGGCGGCGCTTCATCTTCTACCGCTACACTCAGCACCGACGGCGTGTGGCTGCGCTGTTCCAACAACGAGGTCTCGGATACCACCAGCGCTGACGCTGCTCCTGTTATCGGTTCTGCTGCTGATTCAGCTCACGCTGATGGTGTTACTCTTCTTGCGGGTCTGAAACGTTCTAAGGTGAGTTCCAGAACAACAAGGCCTACTAAGAAGAGAAAAATACAAGAAAAAGAACGAGATGGACGAGAAGAAGCAGAGAAAACCTCCCGTCCTCTCGGGTTAGAGTTCTGCTTAGACGGGACTTTGACGCTGGAGATCTGGGAGGACGTGGCCAGACTGTCTAGGAGGCCGCGCTACACAAAAGACGGCCAGGTGAAAGAGGCGTCTCTGACCAGAAGCAAGCGAGTGCACTTCACTGCCGACGCGCTGCGCGAGCTAATAGCACGCATCGCCGATATCCGCGCAGTGGTGCGCATACGCGACACAGCGTCCGCGCAAGGAGGACCTAATCACACCCCCTGGTTCGCAGTGCTGGATGAGGAGGGCGAAGTGTACGCAGCTGTGAGCTACTACAGCGGTAAGAACCTCATCCACGTGCGCAAGTACGAAGGTCCTGACAAAAAACCCACACAGCAGGGGGTGACGCTGTCCGCCAGAGCGCTCAAAGAGTTGGATGACAAAACAGAGATTATTCTCAAATTTCTCGGTATAGATTTGGAATGAGAGACGCTCAACGCTCACGCGCGCACACACACAGCGTTTGACGTACGCTGTATGAGACAGACAGACGGATACACAGACAGCAGACAGATAGATAGATAGACAGATAGATTGATTGATAGATAGATAGATAGTTAGACAGCTAAGTAGTTGGTAACTGAGTGAAAAAACATGACGCAGTACGTATGCGAAAAGTGTTTCAAAATTTTTAAAAGACCGTACAACCACGAGAGACACGTAGAAAATTGTAGAGTAATACCTAAGTTTTGCCCTCTATGCGGCGAAGGCGATTGCCGAAAGATCGCCTGTCGACGCGAATCTCTGGACGGGGTGACCATCCCTCCGCGCATATGTGCTGTACCGAACGGGGAGGAAACGTTCACTGCGAATTGGCCTGCGATACAAACGGGCGTCAGGATGCACGGGACTCGCGTGAGTGTAACAAACTTCAGGCTACCAACCGGCGAGTTGAGTGACGCTGTAGATACTATGCGTCGCATTCACTTGACACAAAGATTCAGATACAAAGTGGGTTTCTCGGTAGGCTTACTCTTACAACACAGAGAAGACAAGAGCAAACTGCGCTACTTTCACGCCTCCCAGAACAACGCAACTCTCATACAACCGCTCCCTACTATAACTAATTCAGAAACTTTGGAAGAGCTCCTCTCAAAGATGGAAAACACCGTCGCTTGCGAGGAAGTACGGAAACTTTGCGACGCTGACACCAAGTGGCACGTTCTTTTTCCTACCAATTTGAACATTTGCGTTTACATGGGACCGGGGGAATTTCCCATAGGCGGTAGGATCACTCAGGCCGGTCGAGTTGGAAAGAGAAGCGGCGTGTTAGATTTTCCCAACAAGGACAACCTCTGCATCTTCCGCTGCATTTCCTTTCACTTATACAACACCAGCAAGCGTGCTTCAGATTTGTTACGTCAGTTCTGTCCCGCTGCCACACCTGAATCCTTTCCGGGTTTGAACATCCGCGACTTACCCGCGTTAGAGAACTTGTTTGACGTACAAATAGCGGTTTACACCGCGTCGCGTCAGGTGCCGGGGCGGAAGTTGAGAAGACGCGTCACTCTGATCAGACCGCCTTCCAGAACTCTAGCCGCCCGAGGTAAAGTCAACCTACACCTGACGGCGAAAGGCGGTTTGCACGTCTCTCTCGTCACGGACTTCAACGCGTACACGGGCATATACGAATGTTGCAAGTGTAAGGCGGCGTTCACCACCGAGTTCTTGCTGAAGAGACACAGGAACCAGCTTTCCTCTTGCCGACAAGTCAAGTTGCGCTACGTAGGTGGCATCTACCAAAATTCGAGAACGATTTTCGAAGCGCTAGCAGACTTCTCCATTTTCCCCCCCGACGGACATTCCGGAATCTACCCTTACAAGATTGCCTTCGATTTCGAGGCTTTCTTCAGACCGTGCAAATAACCGTCGACGGAACACGTGTCCCTGCTGTGGGATCACGTCCTTTTGTCGGCTAGCGTTGCATCCGACTTTCCGGGGTGGGAGGGGCCCGTCTGCTTCGTCAGAGAATCCGACGCAGATTCCGACCCCTTGTTGGACCGAGTTTTAAATCACATAAACGAGAACGCCAAAGTCATCGGGGAAGCTGTGCTAGAACTTTACCGACCGACCTTAGCAAAGTTAGATGCGGCGATAGGTGAAGCTCTCCTGCTGGAGGAGGCGACATTCACCCCTTCTCCAGGCGGCTTCGCTGCGGCTCAGACCAGACACCCGTTAGTTCAACTGAAGAAGCGTCTTCTGAGATACATCCGTCAAGCTCCAGTCGTGGGCTTCAACTCGGGGCGTTACGACTTGAACCTGATCAAAATACGCCTTCACTCGTTCTTTGCCTCCGGAGACCGAAGAAACCAAGAATTCAGCGTCATAAAGAGAAGCAATCAATACTTGGCGGTTTACACACAGCACACGGTTTTCTTGGACGTAGTCAACTATTTGGCACCCGGTTACAACTACGCGACCTATTTGCGAGCTTTCACCAGGAACGAAGAGAAAGGTCACTTTCCTTACGAATGGATGACGTCTACCAGGAAACTGGCAAACAGAACACTGCCACCGAGATCGGCTTTTGACAGCGAACTGACGGGCGTCAAAATGTCCGAATCCGACTACGCCGCATGTCAGAAAGTTTGGTCCGACGAGAAGATGCAAACTACGGAAGATTACTTGATCCACTACAACAACAAAGACGTCAAACCTTTCATAGAAGCTCTGAAAAATCATGCTAAATTTTCCCAAGATCGCGGCATTGACATGTTGAAAGACGGAGTTTCTCTCGCCGGTTTGACTTTACGGTTCCTCTTCCAAAACCTAGAAGACTCGTTCACAACGTTCCCCCAGTTCGACGCCGTCCTCCACGCTCTGATCAAAGAAAATCTAGTCGGCGGTCCTTCCATCATCTTCCATAGATTTCACGAGAAGGGCACCACGCGGATAAGGGAGCACAAGTACGGCGAAGAAGCGAGACCGTGCCAACACATCCTAGGACTAGACGCTAACTCTCTGTACTTGCGCTGCATGAGCAAAGCGCACTGCACGGGCTATTATGCGGTGAGACGACCTGAGACCGAGTTCAAGCCCGAAATTAGGCAAAGAAACTCACAGCGCTTTGGAGTGGTTACGCTTCGTAGAGCACGACCGCGACGTGAAACTGCGCCACGCTTTGAACGGCGGCGAGATGGTTGTAGGCTGTCGGAGAATTCGCGTGGACGGGTTTCACGCGGCCTCTAATACGGTTTTCCAGTTTCACGGCTGTTGGTTCCACGCTCACGAGTGCATACCGTCGCACCGATATCAGTGCGCTTCACTGAGGGAGGAGAGACGCGACAGAACGACTAGAGTAAGCGCGTACTTGAAAGCGCTAGGTCACAAGCTGGTCGTCGTGTGGGAGTGCGAATGGAGAGAGATGAAGCGTCGAGATGAGCGGGTTAAGGCCTCCCAACAACGCTGGAAGGTTGACGCTTTGAAAGTGTCTCGAAACGCGATGAGCGAGAGCGACATCCTTTCCGCTGTGAAAGACGGGAAAATGTTCGGTTTAGTTCAAGTGGACATCACTACGCCGCCTCACCTACGAGACTACTTCGAAGAAATGACCCCCGTTTTCAAGAACGCGACCGTTTCAAAATCGGACATAGGACCTCACATGTCAGACTTTGCGCAGGAAGAAAAGCTGTTGAACACGCATCAGAGATGTCTGATAGGGAGTTACCACGGAAAAAATATTCTCTTGGGAACGCCGCTTCTCAAGTGGTATTTAGAGCACGGTTTGATAGTCACCAAAGTGCAGCTGGTCGTAGAATACCTACCTAAACGCTCCTTTGCCGGTTTCGCGGACGAAGTAACGGCGGCGCGAAGACGTGGCGACGTGAACGAGAACGAGAAAATTCTGTCAGACTGTTACAAGTTAATGGGAAACGCTACGTACGGTAAAACAATCTGCAACAAAGAAAAACACACGGCGGTGAGATACACTGACAGTCGGAAGTTCAAACTATTGGCCAATTCGTGGCCCTTCAAAAAGGCGTCCGAGTTGAGTTCCGATCTGTTTGAAGTCGAACTACAACCGAAAACAGTCAAGAACAACCTCCCTATTCAAATAGGGTTCATGGTATACCAGTACGCGAAGTTGAAAATGTTAGAGTTCACATACGACTTCTTGGATAGATTCGTAGATCGGCGCGATTATGCCCTTTGTCAAATGGACACCGACAGTCTTTACATGGCTCTCAGCGGTGACACGTTGGATGACCTAGTCAAACCTCGCCTGAGAGAGACGTACTTCAGAGAGAAACAAAAGTGGATTCCGACAGCGGTGTGCGACGATCACTTAGAGCTTTTCGTGAAGACAAAAACGGAAAGAGTGTGAGAATGGTGTCCGCCGCCCGGCGGATGTTGTGAGAGACGGTACCTTCACGATCTGAGAACTTCGGGGCTTATGAAAGCGGAGTGGGAAGGTGACGGGATCCTAAGTCTCAACCCTAAGACTTACATTTGCTACGATCGAGTCAGCGGCACCGGTGAAAGAAAATCCAAAAAATGGAGTTTAAAAGGCATACAGAAGAAACAAAACCCTAAGGAACCAGACGACTTCTTGGATGTTCTTCGCCAACGAAAAACTCTCATTGCTGTAAATAGAAATTTCAAAGTGGTGCGAAACAAAATGGTCACCTACACCATAGAGAAAGACGGCGTGCGCTACTTGTATTATAAGCGTCGCGTGCATTCTGATGGTGTGACAACGAGTCCTTTAGAGATATGAAAAAAAAAAATAAGCGTGTTATTGCTTGATTGAGTGCATCTTTTCAAAAATAGAGTGTTTATCAAGATTGAAAAAAAAAAAATAAAAAAATAAAATAAATTATTGTTGTGTTTTTATTTTCATACGTCTTCTTTTACTAGTAAGTCGCGCAGTCTCTTAAAGCGTCACTCATGTGACGACGTCGCTTCCAGTCACGTGATCCTAAAGACCCTCACTTCCTAAACAAAAAAAAAATGAAGAGACACGCTTCTTCCTCTCGAGAGGAAGAAGCGTGTCTCTCGATTAAAATCTTTTCTTTTCTTTTTTTCTTAAAAGAGACAAACGCCCCTTAGAGTGCCCCCCCACCCCCTAGAGTGCCCCCCTCCCCCCTCCCCCCCTCCCCCCCACCCGCCCCATGCATCCTAAAAGCGCCCCCCTCCCCATGCATCTTAAAGGGGCCCCCCTCCCCCCCTCCCCTCCCCTCCCCTCCCCTCCCCCCTTATACACTCTAAAGAACGCTTCTACCTAGTTCAATAAGTCACTTCCAGTCGCTCGTAAAACAATAAAAATGAAAAAAACAAACTTATATCGTGGTGTTTTTTATTGGTTTACCGAAAAAAATAAGAGACTCGCCTCCTCCTCCTCCTCCTCCTCCTCTTCTTATCCTCCTCCTCCTCCTCCTCCTCCTCCTCCTCCTCCCAAAAAAAAAAAAAATATATATCACACTTTAAAGCGTGTGACCCCTTAAAGACGCTCATCTCTTCATTAAGTCGCGTGACGTCACTTCTTCTTCTTCTTCTTCTTCTTCTTCTTCTTCTTCTTCTTCTTCTTCTTCTTCTTCTTCTTCTTCTTCTTCTTCTTCTTCCGGTCACGTGATCAATCAGGTCACTTCCGGTCACGTGATCCTCAATGAGGTCACTCACTTCCGGTTGGCCATTAGGTCATGTGACGTCACTTCCGGTCACGTGACTCATCAGGTCACTTCCGGTCACGTGATCCTAAATTAGGTCATATGACGTCACTTCCGGTCCCCTAAGTAGGTCATATGACGTCACTTCCGGTCCATAAGTAGGTCATATGACGTCACTTCCGGTCACGTGACCAAATGGCGGCCTCTGATTGGCTAACTAGGTCACGTGACGTCACCACTAATCCCCTAAGTAGGTCACTTCCGGTCACGTGACCAAATGGAGGCCTCTGATTGGCTGCATGTCGATTGAGTAATAAACAGTAGTTAACCATAGTCCCGTTCCGTCACATACTATAATACTCTCCTCCTCCCTCCGCCCTCTCCTCCTCTCTCTCCTCCTCCCTCTGCCCCCTCCCTCTGGCTGCCAAGATGGCTGCCAAAAAACTCAAGATTGTCTGATTTCCTTGTGTGATACATGGATAATAGGGTTTTCTCGGATGCACAATCCATTTTCAGGCTCAGATTTTCAATCAGGGAAATTTCCAAGATGGCTGCCAAGATGGCCGCCAAAAACTCAAGATTGTCTGATTTCCTTGTGTGATACATGGACAATAGGGTCTTCTGGGGTGTAGAATCCATTTTCAGGCTCCGATTTTTGATCCAGGAAATTTTCAAGATGGCTGCCAAAATAATATGCATAGGCATCAATGAATTTGTATCGCCACTGATGGAATTGCATTGGTACCTATTTGATTCCATTGGTATATATTGAATTCTATTGTTATACCAGCAGCAGTAAAACCAATAAATATCATAAAGATTTAGCTAAGTGCATGTAGTTAACTGACCATGCAGTATTGCTGCAAACCATCACATATGAATTGCATAACAACCCCAGAAACACCAAAAAGCATAAATCTATGCCCCCTCTTTTTCTCACCTGTAGTTCATAACAATCCTATAAAAACCCAAAGCCACTACGGCTTTGCCGTAAAATCCTTGAATTTATCCCCTTGTCATTTCCATTGTTTCATTGTATCAATATTTGATCTCTGCACATGACATACACTCTATGTAGCAAACAGGCCCTGGGCCTACCTTATAGAGTATAAATAAATGAATTTTAACTCAACTCAACTCAGGCTACTCCAGATACGACCCAGCCTGAACCACAACCCCAACATAAGCTGGTGCTTCAGGGTGAGGGACACTCAGAGAGGTTCACACAGCAGCTGGTCGTCCTGTGGGAGGAACACCAGTTTACTGACGTGGTGCTGAAGGCTAACGACAACAAGGAGTTCCCCTGTCACAGAGTAGTGTTAGCTGCGGGTAAGTTCAATTTGTATTCTAGGATAATGTAGACTGTAAAAAATATTCTGTAAACATTACAGTGAATAACTGGCACCAGTGAATGCCAGACTTTTTCCCTTTTTTTTACGGTCACCGTATTTTGCTTTCCCCCGTAAATTTTGCAGGGCTTTTCCTGTTGTATTTTTAGTGTGATTCCACTAAAGTCTCCCTATCGAACTAAGCTGCCACCTGGTGGGCAAACTTTTAACTTGAGAGTCACTGTAAATGAAAAAACATTGTTTCACTGTACTGGTTTACGGATGTAAAAATAATGAGTTTTACAGTGACTCACCGTAAATCACAATAACGGTTATACACCTTCAAATTTAGTATTGATTCTCTGTAACTTCAACGGACATTTTTTACAGTGTAGATACAATAAGGAGTTGTTTGGCTACAGGTAAAGTTACACCTGCATTTAATATTATTATATACTGTACCGTCGTGTTTAAGCGCCCCGGCGCTTATAACTTTGGAGGGGTGTTTACCCCCGGCGCTTATATGAGACAGGCGCTTATTCAAGATCCAGTTTTAGTGCTTAAGAGTAATTTCAAGACCCTCATACCCCTGGCGCTTATACAAGACCGGCGCTTATTCAATACCCGGTGCTTAAATGCGACGTATGGTAGTATAGATACAAAAAGGAGTCACAGAGATGTCTGCAGGTTTAGTTATACCCTCTTTATATCACAATTAATAGCTGTTTCAGTGCTGCAGAATTATACAATTTTTGACTACTATTGAATAAACTAAAAGAGGTTTTTATACATTTTCAATATTCCAGGCAGTAAGTTTATTGAATACTATATCCATGTATCTGAGAATAAATTAAAATGTTTTTATATATTCCATGTCCAGCGAGCAGCTACTTCCTGGCCATGTTTAGCTCGGGTATGGTGGAGAGCAGCTCACCTACAGTAGAGTTAGAGAAGCTGGATTCTGACGTCTTGTCCTGCCTGATACGCTACATGTACTCAGGAAGCCTCAACATAACCACAGACAATGTACAACGTCTGGTTGAGGTATGTTTTTTCTCTTTCTGAGGTTTCTTTTCTTGGTCAAACAATGTAAGATTGCAATGCAGCAAGTGAGTGGTCATTTGGTGGAAGGCATTGGGGATTTGGGTCGAGGGCCAAAAAGAAAAATCATTGGACCTCTCTTGAGGGGGACTAGAAAAATTCCCCCCTTTTTTAATGAAGAATACTATAGCTATGGTTAAAAAGCATTGGTTGCGATCAACAAAACTCCCCATGCTGTTACAAAATGACCACTCCCCAATACACCCATACAGTATAGCTCCGATGACCCTCAGTATTGGTGGATTATTACCCTGTCTATGAGGAAATATTTCTGGTGCCTTTTGTTATAGAACCCACATTTTTTCCTCAAACAGGGATTTGGCTTAAAGATAGGGTTTTTAAATATAGCAAGAAAACTTTTGTATAGGTTGTATGAGTTTCTCAGAGTAGGGGATGAAATTAGCAAAAACATAATCTGACTTGCATCATATTGAAGTATTGTTTCCAACAGCTGCACTTAACTCTTATCACACACACCATATTGTGATTTGCCTGGCTCTTTATTCTTATCACACATACAGAGCTGCAAGCCGCTGGACTTCCCCGAGGTCATCACGGGCTGTGAGGACTTCATGCTGCAGGAACTGGCTCCCACTAACTGTCTGGGGTTCAGGAGGTTCGCACAACTCTATGAACTGAAACGCCTGGAAGAAGCTGCCATTTCCACCATGCTAGAGCAGTTCTCTGATGTTATCAGGTAATGGCATACTCATACTCAAACATATGTTAGAGCATACATGTGTGTTTATTTATTATTTATTATAATATAACTACAGTGACAGACCTCTTTTCATTATCATGGAAATTACAAAATTGTACAAGGATCACAAGTTTTTTGCTCATCATATTATTTATGTATATTTTCAATCTCAGGGGAAATTTCACTCTCTATAGTTTTGAATAATCTATGGCACTTGCAATATGCTTATGTAGAAGGATGTCATGATAAATACCATTTCCTTGCACAGATCAGCAGAATTTGGTGAACTGTCAGTTAAAGAGATCATGGTGTACATATCTCAACCTGAACTGAGAGTGAAAACTGAAGACCCTGTCTTTGAGGCAGTCTGTATGTGGGTACGTGCTGATCCAGTGAACAGGTAAGAGTTAATTTAGTCTTCTTTGAGAAATCTTTTATAGTTGTTTCTATAGAGGCTTCAAGCAGCAGATTTGGTTTTATTTCAACTGAACTGAATTCAGTAAATGTTAATTTATCTGATTTAACCATCTAGAAATCAATTATGATGATGGAGGTCTCAGACAATGCTGAAACAATTTTTATATGTGTTTACTCTATTTTATTCCCCTGCTCTTTTTCAGGGAGGCACTATTCCCCCAGATAGCCGCCAAGGTCCGGTTCCCACACTGCAGTAAGAGCTACTTATCCTCTGTCGTGGGCCAGAGTCCCTATATGTCTAACCCAGAGTGTGCTGCCTACCTACAAGAAGCCTGGACCTTCCACGCCCTGCCTGAACAACGAGACAGGATGTGCTCCCCTCGCTTGGTATCGCGGAAAAACTTTCCCATCTCCATCTGTACAGTCATATTTGGGGGAGTTAATAAAGGGGGTGAATTAGATGTATACGAATGCCCAGAAAGTAAAGACTTTTTGCCAATAACCAAGTTCACTAAAGAGTATCTCATGCATTATGCTGTTGTAGCTTTTGAGAGTGGGATCCTTGTCACTGGAGGTCAGGAAAAGGGGATCACTAAGAAGGAATGCTATTTTTATGACTTAAAAGTGCATCAATGGAATGAAATGCCACAGATGAAGGAGGCACGTTCCCACCATGGCAGTGTTGTACAATCCGGGAATGTCTATGTTCTAGGCGGTAACTTGTCATCAGTGGAGGTCTACAATAAGTCCCCTGGATTTTGGACACCTCGAACAGCTGTGCCTAAGGTAATAACCAGCCCCCTGGCAATCAGCTATGGCCAGTACATTTTTGTCACCAGCGGTGAGGAGGGGGAGGGTGCTCAGTCTGTTAGCACAATGGTGTACGACACGGTATGGGACAAGTGGGAATACAGACAAGACATGCCTAAACCAGTCCAGCATGGAAGTATCACCGCACTCAAGGACAAGATCTACGTGGTGGGTGGTGTGCTACCCTCGTGTCTCAGCTATGACATGGCCAAGGATACTTGGACTGTTCTAACGCCACCACATGAAGCACACGGATATGCGCCAAGCTTCATCCTAAATGTAAGTTGGTTATGCTAGTAAGACATCGTTAGAGATTTTTGTATTGAATTGAAGATTGACAATATCACTAAACTACGTATTTATGAACAGTGTAAAAGACATTTATTGAAATTCATCTTTGTAATACTTGTACTAAGACAAGAAGTGAAATTATGTTTTGTAACCAGAGGCTCAGAGCTAGCTTGGTTCTTTTTGTTACAGATATGCACTGTTGTTTAGTAAAAGAGGCGAAAAATCAATGACCTGCCACCTAGTGTATAAATAGTATATCTAGACATTCTCAGTTGATTAAGGTGGCTCGATCTGATGCAATTTTTCGTTTACTGCACAAGTTTTATGTGCATATATTGTCTCTAGTCTGACCACAAACCACCAGGGGACCCTTGTCTCATGGTATCATAAATATTATCAAATGGTCATAAAATGGCCAAATATGTTGCCTAACTGGGGCAAGAACCATCAACCTTTGCATATGAAGGCATGCATGCTACCGCTGTGCTGTATATAGTTTGTACTGGTAGTCCTCATTTGACAGTCATACATAACTAGCCCGCAGTACATTTCTATTTATTTTCATTTTTATTTTTTTTCAGTGGGCCTAAACCTTAGAAATATGTGCTAATATAAACTTTCTGGATAGAGGATATTAAGGCCAATGCTCTGAGAGAATGATATAGAGATGTAGCTACTTTTCAATACTATTCCATGCAGATTTGTAGCAGAACACTGTACAATCCTATCACATGAGACATTAACTTAAGGCTTGAATTTCTGTGAAAAAAGCCCAGGACCCCCCTATTTTCTGAGTTGCTTTGGGAAGTGTATGGTATTATGGTCTTATGCCAAAAGAATGATAAAAGATCTAGCTACTTTTAAACCAAGAGATCGACCCACCTTAAAGGGGTGTACCTCTCTCCCTGCATCATAAGCATTTCAGCCAGGCTTGTTGAGTTTATATAACACTTAAGTTATATTTAGAATTGCCTAAGCACAATCCCTGAGATCCAGGCATGTCCTAGCCCTGTAAGATCGTATTCCCTAGCAAAGTGCCCCAAAAATAAAGGCTCAGGCAACCAAGAAATAAGATGCTGTTTGTTCCCTTCCAGCAGTTCACTGCTCTACACAAGTTGCACTGGTGTGACCAGCAGTTAGGCTATGCCAGTAGTAGTATACAATACTATTGATGCCCACCAGTGTACTGACTGTCTAGACTGCCGCTAGTGTGTCCACAGAAAAGTATACTCCCCCTCAAATAGACCACAGCCCATGCATTTAAATACATAAGGATTCCTTTCTGCATTGTGTATCCCTAGAAGCCTTGTTTAATTATTAATTGTAGGAGGTCATGATTATGATTTTATAGAATGTTTCATACCAAGCCAAACCTGATTCATGGTTCCCCTACCAATTTCACCTGACCAGGCCAGGTCAACTATCCTCAACTGGTTCAAGGTAATTGAACCAGGGCACAGTAGTGCCAGGTTCTTTAGAGAAGGTATTTTTGGACTTTTTGTCAAAAAAGTCCCTTGCTTTCTGTCCCTTTTTTCCTGTGAAACATTTGGAAATAAAATATTTAAATGCTGCCACAAACACGTTTTGATCAATGCCAATCCATACCACCAAAGATTGAAACCAAAAAAGCAATATTTCATACGTATATTAATATTGAAAAGGGGTCACTAAAATAACACAAAACCAACTTTTTCAGGTCAATGCTAAAGGGTGGGGTTTCAAGTAAAGCACAGACCTTCATGAAGTGTCCCTTTATACAGAATCTTCTTTGTTCTTATATAAAAACAGGGTGAGACGCTTTTTGAGACGCTCTGTGGGCAGAATATTGCATGTACCTTCGGTAACCTTCACGAAAATGAAGGTAAGGCAGTAGTTTACACAGAGAACAACGAAAAACAGACAACATGTGATTGGACATTCGGTCCTGCTACACTTGTGAATCTGCTGGAGCGGTTGCATTTTAAGAGGACATTGCCACTGTCCTGCATGTTTTTGCAAAGACTGTTTAATGCAATATGCCCTCTGCCGATGTGATGCATGAATGCAGCCCTAGTCTGTACCGTGGTCTGTATTTATGCATCATGCTGTCCCTTCGTTAATGTATCAACACTGTATAGGGTGAGCAACTACCAGACATGGTGTGAGAATTGTCAGGGCTGCATTCATGCCAGGTTTGGGGTCAAGATCATCCGTAGCACACACTGCCCTGCGGCCGATCAACATGGCGAAACAGAAACAGAGATGGTGTCCCTGCTGATGTTCCGATCGACTCGCTTTTCGACCGAGATGTAAAACCCCAGTTACGTGCTGCAGGGCGCTGACGCCCACACCCACCTGCTTGCTCACACCCACCTGCTTGCCCACACCCACCTGCTTGCCCACATCCACCTGCTCGCCTGGAATTTGATTAAATAAGGCATGTGACCTATCAAAGTGGGTCAGCGTTTCCTGGAGATTATGATTCTGCTGTCAGAAATAATGTATTGTACTAAAATTAGGTACCTGATCATTGGGAATCGGCACTGTGTGTGTATGGGGGGGGGTTGTAAGCACTCAATCTCGGCGATTAAACATCAAAACTCACACATATTACACTCACACATATTACACTCACACATATGACATTCACACATGTTACATTCACACATGTCACACTCACACATGTCACACTCACACATGTCACACTCACACATATTACACTCACACATATCACACTTACACATCTTACACTCACACATCAGGGGGGGGGGACTTCGGATAGGTTTATCCAATGGAAAAACAAATACCTGAGTCTTTTGTGATTAGGATCACACACTAGATTTTTTACAAATATATATCAAAAGCTTTGAAAACATGAAAACTAAATGAAAACAACTATATCACAAAAAAATGCCCTGGTTCACATGTGATATCAATCACATATACCATTCATTATAACCACATGGGTGGCTAGTGATCCATGCAGACTACTACTACTACACTACAGACTGCTAGTGGCACAGTTGGTCACTCTCCTCCATTCTCATATGCCAGTAGTATAGTATGTATCGGAACGGGACTATAGTTAAGTACTGTTTATTACTCAATCGACCTGCAGCCAATCAGAGGCCTCCCTTTTGGCGGGAAATTCAAAAGCAGCCAATGAGAGGCCTCCCTTTTGGCGGGAAATTCAAATAGGTCACGTGACCGGAAGTGACCTACTTCCGGTCACGTGACCTTTGGGCGGGAAATTCAAATAGGTCACGTGACCGGAAGTGACCTACTTAAGAGGGTCACGTGACCACCATGTTGGCGGGAAATTCAAATAGGTCACGTGACTGGAAGTGACCTACTTAAGGGGGTCACGTGACTACTAGGTTGGCGCGAATTTCAAAATAAGTCACTTGAGATTTTTATGGATAAATAAATTTTAAAAAAGAAAAAAAGCAAGCTGAAAGCTTGCTAAAAAATAATTTAAAAATGCGGCTCTTTTTTTCTAGGAGGGAGGGGGGGGAGGGGCACTCTGGGGGGCACTCTTTAAGATGCATGGGGGGGGAGGGGGGGAGGGGGGGAGGGGAAGGGTTTTTTAAGAGTGAGACTCGCTTCTCTGCCCTCTCTTTTAGAGGGCAGAGAGGCGAGTCTACTTACAATGAAAGGTATCATGATTGCGTTTATGATGATGTGCATCATGATGTGACTATCTTACAACCCTATAAGAAATAAGCAAGACATGGGCGTACTTACACGGGCTATTTGTAAACTAATGAATGTGACTTCCTCGTTAAAATCGGTATCTACAACTCTTTTAAGCCTAAGGCTTTTTCTTGAGTTTATTCTTTTGTTCAATTTTGGGCCCACCTCAAAAGAGGAATAGGCCCTCTGTAACAATTGTCGCTTGCTCATCAATCAGAGCCGGGGTGTAGAAGGCCCCTGCCCTGTCGGGTACGAGATAGATCGACCTCTGGTACGTTTTTGGTTAGTTTGGAGCTCTCAGTCGACTGTCTTATCCACCTTAAAAAAACCAGACTTTCGGTGTGTCATGATAAAACTGGTGCCTTATACTAAGTGCTGGATTACTTTCTCATTTTTTTAGTGTTCTATCCGATGCTTATTTAATTTTTGCACTGATAAAAACGGTTAGCTTGTACAAACACGCGGTCTATTTAAGTGTTAAGTGTAGAAAATGAACAGAACAGTGCACAGAAAATAGAGCTACCGACTACATTTCGCCCAGTCACTCAGCGGAGAACAAAAGAACTACTGACGTATTGTACCCGCTATTCCGACAGTTGGCGCCACCGTTATACTTTTTTCCCGCGTGCGACATGAAGCCCTGGGGTGGGTACTGGCTGTTTTGGTTGTAGGTACCGAAACATAAAAAACTACAGCCAGCCCAATGTCATGGTGAGACAGCTCTCTTATTTTTACCTTGAGTAGCGTCCGTAGGGCCTATGACAAAACCTAGTCCCGTACACTGAGCAGCTTGAGGTCTGAAGGCTCATACAGAAAAATGTGTGGGTGTGTGGGTGTGTGGGTGTGTGGGTTGCTTTACGCCTTAGTTAACAGCTATGGTCATTTCAAGGGCGGTGATGGTGATCGAATCTATTGGCCCTTTTACCGAGACAAGGGTTCTTTTACATCCCACACTACATAGCAGAGAGACGTCTAGCAGATTCAGAGTGGATAGAATTTATCCCCTGGCCACGGGAGCTCCAGACAGCCGGTGACCAGCGGTGGTGGTGGTGGTGGTGGAAGGGGGCAGGGGTAGTTTGTAGTAATCTGATACATCCTGGTCAGATACCACCACTAACCTTACCCCTTCTAACTGTGCCTGCAAACCCAAAATATTTGAATACCCGATTGAATTGATGTTATTCTTTAATAAGCATGACATGCACGTCATGTGCTTCACATAGGTACTTTATTTATGATTCAACTCCTACCAGAAGCCTGTATATAAGAAAATGTTTGATACAACGTTATCATGTTATACATTTTTTGTATTACTGCTTCTAGAAGGAGTTGAGGTTTAATTAAATTACTTCTGTGGAACACAGAACATGAATAATATATCTATTTTAGAATTTCATCAAATTAATGAATTGATAGAATTTGGTTGTTGGCGTGTGCTCGAGTGGATATCTGCTCTTCTCCACGGCAGCTCGAGAGGCCCCGCAGGGGGCTCGAGAGGTGCCGTGGAGAAGAGCAGATATCCACGAGAGCACACGCCAACAACCAAATTCTATCTTTATCCCGCGAGAAAAGGAGATAAGGGTCAAGGTTATGAACCATCAAAAAGATTTTAGAGTAAATTAAGTTATGAGATATTAATATAATGTACATATCTAGGGCCCGATATAGGGCCTCTGCAGATACCCCTTCAGGGCCCCGATCCATGTGGCCTTAGAAACGGAACTGGGTCATGTAACCAAGGGAGATCAGCAGTTGTTGATGTCGGCGCTGCCGATAACGCTGGTAAATGACCGTTTTACTCATGTTTAGAGTCAGAATAGCTTGAGTATTACTTGAATATCGAAGAGTAGAGGTCAAATTACCCCAAACAAGTTGTTTCCATCTAGAAATTCTCGACAGTATTTCCGAAAATTGCAAATATTGGCCCCAGTCCCACGGGGCCCCATACCGAGTATTAAAAGTTTGAGATGCAACTTTCATTCATGCTGTTGACCAATCAGGGCGCCCTGTTTTTACAACCTTGACTACATAGTAAAAGCGATTGACAACGTCAGATATCACTTGACGACGTCAAATATCGATCTGATATTTGATCCCTTGATATTTGATTCAAAACCCACATCGAGTGGGATAAAGCCTTTTATCATCTTTTGATTGTGAGGCATACACTTTTCTTACACACAACAGCTGTCATCTATCAAGGGGCTCTGGATGGGGGGTCCCCATGTCGAATGTCGATCTTAGAAAATGACCATGTCACATGGCAATGTCACTTAATAATGTTCATATCCCATGTCGATTTTAAGAAATGTTCATGTCACCTGTCACTATGATTTTTTGGGCCTCATGTCACTTGTCATTAGACCTCATGTCGTTTGTCGATTATAAGAAATGGTCATGTCACCATATCGAATTTAGCGGTCCACACCCATTATCAAGTGTCAGGGCATGTTGGCTGCTTGAACACGTAGTCTGTCATCACCCTTGTTTCTGTGCCTTATCTAAACAGTCAATTAGTGGCCGCTAGCCGAGAGTACCTCCCTGGTCGCCTCTCCCGAATCTGCTAGACGTCTCACTGATAGGAGTGTGTGGGTGTGTGGGTCTGTGTGTGTCTGTTCGGTCTGTGTGTGCACGCGTCTTGCACTCTAGTCTTGCGGACCACTGTTAAGCCTGTGGTTGGAGAGCGCGACATAGCCGCCCGCTACACTCTCCAAACAGAGGTCCGCAAGACTAGGCCGGATCGCGCTCTTGCTTAAAGGTGCACCTCAACTCAGTGCGCCTTTAACAGCCGCCCCAAATAGGTGAAGTTCTTGACGCGGCACAGCGCCTCCTACCAGTAGCCAATCAGCGCGCCGAACGCCGGACACACCTCCACCGTGTGAGCCTCTAAGTAGGTCACACGAATCATACTAAGATGCCGATCTCTTCTGTCGGTTCGTCGCGGTGGCCGTGAGTGATTGCACGGTTGCCAAGATTCACTGCCTTCATTGGCAGAGGGGAGGGCTGATTACCCCCCGTTCGGATGAATTGCGGCGAAACCATAATCAATTTTTCGCTGTTTTAGATAAAAGAGATCCAGAGCTATCCGCTCGTCCAAGAATTATTTTTCTATCAGCCCGGGATCACCCTCAAATTAAGGCCTAAAGTCCAAAAACCCAAAATTTTTTCCCTATGGGATTTCAGTGTCTAAGCGTTTTTTGCAGCCCCAAGGAGCAGCTCACGGGTTCGAACCCTGTAAACGCTTTGACGCGCTTTCGTCGCCTTAGGCGACGTGGCTAGACGTCTTGACTAAAACTTAGTGAGGGTTCGAACCCGGAACGTCCGTATTAGACGCCTAATTTCTACTAGCCCCGAAAACGAGAGTATCACATCTATATAGGTCAACCATGTTAGCCTTGGTTTAAGTGCGTGCAGAACCGTGTATTGTGCATTTATGCAGCATACAGATATGGAGACAGGCTGCTACAGTGTCAAATTGATCGGCATTGTATGTAACTGGACATGAAGAAGGATATTTTTACTTAGTTTTCTAAAAAGAAAAAAAAAAAAAAAAGAGGGTAGTTCTCGGTACTACTATAATACTAATAGTGTCACTAAGGGGGAAAATGTAGGGGCACCGTAATTGAGAATTTCTTATTCATGTCGCATGTCGATTTTTAAGAATGCTAGTGTCACATGTCACTTAAATGGTCTAATGACACAGATAGCACTAAACCTAAAGACCTACCCCCCGTCCCCTTAGTCTTTCTATACTGAATCCGGGACTTGCCGGCGAGGTCGACAAAGGACTTACCTAAGGCCAAACAAAAAAAAAGTTGTGTTCAGGTAACCCGACCGACCCTATCATTTTGGCTTGACCTTAATCTTTTTTAGATTTTTTTTTTTTTAGACTTTTCCTGATCTAGGTTATCACCAAAGGGGAAAGGAGTACCTAATGACCTTCAACTATCCTATTTGTCATCATTTGAAAGATAAGAAGGGAGGAAATCCTTTCTATGACAAAAACAGTGCTGATAATGGCTTAATTAGACAGATATTGGTCCTACATTATCAAATAACAACTCTATACAATGTGATTCTCCCATACAACTCATCTCAAAACCCTAAAAAAAAATCCTAAAAAAAAAAAAATCGACCAACCTACCCTATTTTTTTTTTTGGACCATGTTACCTGAACACGGATTATTTTTTTGTTTGGCCCAATGAGCTCACAGCTAGACTAGATACCCCATGTTTTGGATTGGAGAAATCAGCAGAGCAATAAAAAGCGCGGTGAGGCTAGTGTTATTTTCAAGGGTGGCCCCTGTGAGTTGTAAAATTGGTGCTAAATGTGGTAACCAGGCGGATGCTAAGTTTATTGATATTGTCCGTTAATGATACTTAAGGTGGGTGTTGTCTAAAGTTTTAATTGATATTACCAATGTGGCCAATAATGACTTCACAGTTGGGGCCCTCGCCCGCAGGTCCCAGATTCAGGGTATTCTTTGTTTATTGTGTGGCCCCTAAAGAGGGGCCGACTAACTCTTTAGAGTTAGTTAGATGCTGCCACTGTGCTATGCAACAGCAGCTATTAATTACGCTTCATGTTGGGCGGCATGGGTCACTTGATGGGTGATACCTCAAAGCTCAAACACGGCAGAGCCGTGTGTGGCATGCGAGGACCAGTGGGTCAGGGGTGATCCGTTGCAGACAGAATGCTGATCCGTGTGAGGTTCTGACTTTCTATAGTTTTTTATAAAGCCTTAGATATGGTGTGGTATTTTTCATCTCGCTATAGTTTAGTTGGTATTTAAGGAAACCGCCTCATTTCTATCAGAAATACACAATATTGAATTGTTTTTTATATTTTAATATATTAGAAGCGCGCTTTGTTGCCTATGTAGCTCATTATGCGTTGAAATGTTCGCGAGCATCGTAGGAATGTACAAAACCCCTATTGTGGCACCATCTGACGAAAGAGCGGAGAACTATACTAGCGCGTTTCGTTATTCACATCTTTTGACAGGGACTTGGTTGGTGGCTTTACGCCCTAATTAACAGCTGAAGTCATTTCAAGGGGGGTGATAGTGATCGAATCTATGGATGCCTGAAGGTGGAAAGCACACACCCTACACTTTTACCGAGGCAATGGTGGTGCTGCTCAAAGGGTGTGGCGAGCTAGACTGGAGGATGTAATAACTAAGCAGCAGAAGGACCAAAAAGACAATCTCGTAGTAGTAGGTCTACTTGGATCTTGAGTAGCCGCCCTTGTGGTTATAATTACCTAGACTAGTTGGCTCTGCCAGCCTGGTCAAGTGAAAATTGGTAAGGAGACTATGAACTAAGCTAACATCTCATAAGTATTAGTTACCACCCCCTCACACCCGTTTAACAACGGATTCAGGGTCTAATTATGGAGACCCTAGAGTAAGATTAACAATATATCCCAATGTCTGTAGTAGACATTTACGACATGCAACCTGCCCCCTAGAAGGGATAGATCTGACCACAAGTCCGCAATATGGGGCTCCCCCTCTGAGAGTATCAAGGTTTGCGTATAGTCTCTTGCAGTTTAATCTGTTATCTACCCCTTTGTCGACTTCGCCAAAATCCTGGGAGATTCACTTTAAACCTAAGGTCTACCCTTTTTTATTCTTTGTTTATTGTGTGGCCCCTAAAGAGGGGCCGCGGTGTTGATTAATTACACCACATGTTAAGCAGCATGAGATCAAACCTTCCTCAAAAGCGTCAAGGCTCAGAGTCCTGTTGGACGGGAACCCTGTGTGGCATTTCAAGACGAATGGTTGAGTGATCTGTTGCAGATGCCGTTCCGTGAGAAGTTCTGACTTTATATAGCTTTTATATCGCTTTAGATATGGTGTAGTATTTTCAATCTCACTATAGTTTAGTTGATATTTCAAAGAATCTGCCTCATTCTATCAGAAATACACAGCGTTGACATGTTTCTTATATTCAATATATTAGAAGTGTGCTTTGTTGCTTATTATAGGTCATTATGCGTTTAAAATGTTCGCGAGTATCGTGGAAATGTACAAAAACCCTATTGTGGCGTCATCTGACGAAAAGAGCGGAGAACTATACTAGAGCATGTAATGGCCAGACCAGCAGGCGGCAGCAGAGTGGTCAAAAGACAATCTCGTAGTAGTAGGTCTACTTGCATGTTGAGTAGCCACCCTTGTGGTTGTAATTACCTAGCCTAGTTGACCCTGCCGGCCTGGTCAAGTGAAATTAGTAAGGAGGCCCCCCATTAACGCGCTCCACAGTCTTTAGACAGTTAAGACTATAGTCAAGACTGGAGAATTTAGCGAGACGTCCCTCTGGGAGGTCATAATCCTCAATGTTAGGTGTTAGCTCATTAACATCAGATACCATATTAACAAACCATTTAAAATGTTCATTTTAATAGCAACTCACCCTATTCTGACAAAATCCTATTAGCAGGTAACCTCTGTGTAAACCATACTGCAAACATCTGCTACTTCCAGCGTCTGCCTCGTGACTGATAGTGTACAACAAGACGAAGTGGGCAGAGATTAGAAAAAATGAAGCTCTTTATATAGCCGAGAGAGCAGCTAATCTGGATGTTCTAAGCTTGTTTTCACCTAGAGCTCCAACCCTCTTCCAGAGAGAATCAAATCGCTTTTCACCTGAACCCTTCCACCCCTAATCCATCAGCATGAAAAGAGAATTAACGAGTGTAACGTGCGCTACATGTATATGGGATTATAGCTGGTGAAGAGATAAAGCCGAGTCACCTGTGTATACAAAGACTACAGGGGGTGATTAACGACAGGTGTGACGCGCCAGCCCGTGAACGGATTAAGCCAAAAAAAAATAAAAAGGTATGTTTCAGGTAACATGGGCAGAAAGACTGGAGTCGGTAGGTCGGATTTTTATTTTATTTTATTTTATTTTTTTAACATGAAAGTACTAGCCATCCTCCGTGGAAATTCTAAAAATGACCCAAAAAGTATAAAAATATGAAATTTTCTTCAAACTTGCTTAAAAAAACGTAGGGTCGACCCTGTTTTGCTAGGGTTGGTCGGGTGACCTGAAACAAACCTTTTTTTTTATTTGGCCTTATCTTTCAAGCTGACGCTTAAATTCAACTAGCCAGCCGCCGTCCACACCACTCACTGCGACAAGAGGAGGTGCTGTTGTTTTACACTTGAGTCGCTTACCACATGGTCTCTACCTCACAGACAGACACGCGCCCCCTGTAGCTTTTTTTTTGTTTTTTTTTGTATACACACGCTAATCTCATAACCCCCTTATCCGTTATACAGGTAACGAGTATTCTCTTTTAAAATAGCTGCCAGTCAGCTTAGCTCTAGAAGCAAGAAGGCGTGTATAGGTGCCTTATAAGTCGGCAGGGGGTAAATACTAGTGAAAAAGGAAGGCAGGTGTGCAGGTAGCTTTTCTAACAGACACGTGTGTGCACTAAGCTGCTTAAGTCTAAACCCTCCCGCAGTAGTCAGGTGGCATGTGAAAACTTACTTAACTGATCTCTTACATTGAGTAGAGTCTCTGTGCTGAGAGAGCCTTTTCAGCCGTTTAAGAGGATTAACTAGGACAGGGTACATAAGGAGTGAAACGCCGAATAGCGGCTACTCAGTCTCGTGCAGCACAAGCAGCAGCATCTAGCAGCGGCTTCAGCAGCAGCTGCACGTGCAGCACAAGCAGCTGGCAGCGACTTCAGCAGCACAAGCAGCACGAGCAGCACAAGCCGTAGCATTTGTCAGCAGCATCCGTGACATCGTCAGCAGCAGCCCCCATGACCTTGTCAGCAGCACAAGCAGCCAGCAGCTGCTGGCAGCTGCTTCAGCAGCTGCTGGCAGCTGCTGCACGAGCAGTAGCACAAGCAGTAGCATCTGTCAGCAGCAGCAGCAGCAGCACAAGCAGCCAGCAGCTGCTGCATGAGCAGCACAAGCAGCACAAGCAGCAGCACCGACAGCAGCAGCAGCAGCAGCGGCGGTGTGGACCACTAAAGTCGAGATGAAGCCTAGTGACATTTGACATGAAGCTTGAAAAACACAGTGACAGGTGACATGAGCAATTCTTAAAATCGACATGAGATATGAGCATAATTAAGCGACATCGACATGCGCCATGGCTATTTTTTAAGACAAACATCATATGTCATAGCCTCCTCATCCAAACCTCCACTAGTAGTGCTCTATAAGCGCAAGCTGTAAACCCTCTCCTCCCCCCGTGCACACAGGCGAATTATCAGAGTCAGCCAATGGTGTCAATACCCCTCTCATACAAGGGTCGGGCGCTGCTGGACTATAATAGATGAGTCAAGGACCGTTCTACTGAGGGTCAGGCAGGCTAAGTCGGACATTCAATGACAGGTAGGTCTTTGACAACCTTGCTTGAAAGTCTGGACAGCATTGACAGACTGGGGCATAAGGATCTCGCATGGTCAGACTTTCAAGCAAGTTTTGCTAAAGTCGCGTTATTGAATGTCCGACCTAGCCTGACCCACAGTAGAACGGTCCTTGACCCGTCTATTATAGTCCAGCAGTGCCCGACCCTTGGCTGAGAGCAGTTTAAGCGCCATTGGGTGTCTCTGATATTTGCCTCTGTGTAAGATGAGAAAAAAAGTCTGTTGAAAGACTATATTTCAAGCCAGAAAACTGTAATTAGCTTTCCAAGTTGTTTATTTAACAATATCTTAGCCTAGCAAGCAGCTGTCAGATGTCATCTAAGAAAAAAATGTGAGCTGTTAATAGATTCAAGAGAAATTAGTTTACAAATAGCCCGTGTAAGTACGCCCATGTCTTGCTTATTTCTTATAGGGTTGTAAGATAGTCACATCATGATGCACATCATCATAAACGCAATCATGATACCTTTCATTGTAAGTAGACTCGCCTCTCTGCCCTCTAAAAGAGAGGGCAGAGAAGCGAGTCTCACTCTTAAAAAACCCTTCCCCTCCCCCCCTCCCCCCCTCCCCCCCCATGCATCTTAAAGAGTGCCCCCCAGAGTGCCCCTCCCCCCCCTCCCTCCTAGAAAAAAAGAGCCGCATTTTTAAATTATTTTTTAGCAAGCTTTCAGCTTGCTTTTTTTCTTTTTTAAAATTTATTTATCCATAAAAATCTCAAGTGACTTATTTTGAAATTCGCGCCAACCTAGTAGTCACGTGACCCCCTTAAGTAGGTCACTTCCAGTCACGTGACCTATTTGAATTTCCCGCCAACATGGTGGTCACGTGACCCTCTTAAGTAGGTCACTTCCGGTCACGTGACCTATTTGAATTTCCCGCCCAAAGGTCACGTGACCGGAAGTAGGTCACTTCCGGTCACGTGACCTATTTGAATTTCCCGCCAAAAGGGAGGCCTCTCATTGGCTGCTTTTGAATTTCCCGCCAAAAGGGAGGCCTCTGATTGGCTGCAGGTCGATTGAGTAATAAACAGTACTTAACTATAGTCCCGTTCCGATACATACTATACTACTTATGCCGGGCCCTTTAAACAGACCATGCAGATGGCCCAGTCATGGAATCCCATTTCAATCAGGTCTAGAGCCTTGTGTCAGTATTTACTACCATTCCCATTACTTTTAACTTAAGATCAGATTTTATTTTTGCCAACAACACATTTTCCTCTTTTTCAGGAGGAAATCCGTATTGTAGGCGGTGAAGATGCCACAAATCAGTGTTCAGGTACAATAGAAGACTATGATCCAAAGACAGATACTTGGTCTGTCGGAGACAGCAAAATGTCATCAGCAAAATGTCATCATATTCTGCAAGTTGCCATCTAGATGTGAACAGTTTTGATATTGTGCGTGAGTTTATATACTCAGGAGAATTATAGGCAAATATGTAGGATACGCAGATGTATCAGAGCAGCCTGTGGTGACATTGAATTTTTATGGAAATATCAATCAAAGAAGCATAGCAGACACTGCACGGACAAGTATCTGCAACATCACAGAGGCTTCCAATGCATGCATTGCCTTTTGTACTGATCTGTGTCTCTATAGCTTCCTTTTCTGATTTTGTAAATTATGATACCACCATATCCTGTATTGGTTAAAGGTAATTCTGAATAGTGAATAAAGCACAATACGTTATATGGAGTTGGGCTGGATTAAACCTGCCTGTTTATTAGATATATATTGACTCGACATAAGCCAATTGATAAAGAAGAAAAAAAAAAAGAAATTAACTAACCACAATATATATGACACAAAGCAAGCGAAGAGTGAGCTGTCCCACCTCTCTGGGCGGCGCTCTGGCGTAAACAAAGGCGGTAACCAATGTACACACGCAGCCTAGCGACAGAACATAGGGGGCGCCCCTTACCGGGTAACAGAGGTTTGGCGCGCGCGCGAATGACCTGACCAATAGCGGAAACAAGGGACTCGTATCCAACCATATCATGGTAAATGTCCTGTAACCAATTGGGAGGGATTCATCCCTCATACAGATGGCAATGTCCATCAAGCTATGAATACACCAGGCCAGACATGCCCCATTACCTGTTTTCTTACCTAAGACTGTACCAGCCGATACCAGGAATGTTACAATTTAACACAAATAAGATCTAGCTTTGACAATATTATAATGGCAACGGTTGATCATGGTGCCTTTACATATCGGCGAAATGCCTGTAATCTCGAAACAGCAGACTTTCCAACCTGGATCAAACGGTGGAATATAAGCAGTAGAGACTGACCACCAGCAGGAGAGGAATAAGGGGCTAGTTTTCCCTTTTTCAACATAGAGAAGCCGACTTCCATCAGTTTGTACGCCAGGATAACGCAAATAAAGAATTTTGATTTTGTCTTTGGCATTTGCACCTAGTTCAACATTTATTATAAGGCTGAGACAGGCTCTGATACTATTGGGCATAAGGCCCCCTGGTAGAACACTTGAATTAGTAGTTCTGCCCAAGTATGGCGGTCCCCATGCCCCAATGCGCCTAAACCATATATATGGTCTACGCAACCTCGTAGGTCTTGGCATGTTAAAATCAATATCACTGTCTTCTCGTCCTGTTGCCCAATGAGGGCAGGGTGTACGTGTCATATCTAATTCTAAGACCTTGTGGATCAACACAAGAAATCTATCTCTGTTTAGGACATTTTATCCTAATAACTCAAGTGCAGTCTCACTGCACTATCTGGGCTGCATCCCTCTAGATGGCGCCACAATCTCGTCATGACTCCTTGCATGGGGAGGGAGGGGGGCAGCTGGGTTCATCACCTGCAAAATGTGGGACGGGGGGGGGAGGCTTTTCAGGTATGACGTCATCGATAAGGGGTCTGTGGTATATGGAGAATGATGACATGACCATGCTGTTCCTATACTAGACATAAAACAAACCAACAGTTGAATGTTTTATTTGGGGAAGAAAATAACATACATGAAGATTTATTAATATGTATCATTAATATTTTACATTATAAAGGTTGGTGTCTCATTTTGTAATTCTGTTCAATTCTATTGTATAACCCCTGTAACAATCTAAGTGAATCACCATACCTGATTTATCATTACAGAAGTTTATAGAATGGATGATCAGAGGTTATGGCTGAATAAAGGCAATGCGCCCAGGCCGTTACTTTTACTGAATGTAACTGTATTTATCAAACCTAATAAACACATTAAAAAAACCAACACGCAGTAATGAGGTGAGTATCAACGCAACGTCATACAACATACATTAAAAAAAAACATTAACCTGGTTTGTAGCCCAACTGTCCTGCAGGTGATGGCACACTGTACGTCATGGCTGTCTGACACAACGTAGCTAGTCGTCATGATCTGCCCTCATCCAGGTGGCCCCCACTATCTGTAGGTTGTTTACTGGTCCCTCATACATTGTACGTAGTCGTCGTTATCTGCCCTCATCCAGGTGTAGGTTGTTTACTGGTCCCTCATCCAAGTGTAGGTTGTTTACTGGTCCCTCATCCAGGTGTAGGTTGTTTACTGGTCCCTCATCCAGGGGAAGGTTGTTTACTGGTCCCTCATCCAAGTGTAGGTTGTTTACTGGTCCCTCATCCAGGGGTAGGTTGTTTACTGGTCCCTCATCCAGCTGTAGGGTGTTTACTGGCCCCTCATCCAGGTGTAGGTTGTTTACTGGTCCCTCATCCAGCTGTAGGTTGTTTACTGGTCCCTCATCCAGGTGTAGGTTGTTTACTGGCCCCTCATCCAGGGGTAGGTTGTTTACTGGCCCCTCATCCAGGGGTAGGTTGTTTACTGGTCCCCCATCCAGGTGTAGGTTGTTTACTGGTCCCTCATCCAGGTGTAGGTTGTTTACTGGTCCCTCATCCAGGGGTAGGTTGTTTACTGGTCCCTCATCCAGGTGTAGGTTGTTTACTGGTCCCTCATCCAGGTGTAGGTTGTTTACTGGTCCCTCATCCAGGTGTAGGTTGTTTACTGGCCCCTCATCCAGGGGTAGGTTGTTTACTGGTCCCCCATCCAGGTGTAGGTTGTTTACTGGCCCCTCATCCAGGGGTAGGTTGTTTACTGGTCCCTTATCCAGCTGTAGGGTGTTTACTGGTCCCTCATCCAGCTGTAGGTTGTTTACTGGTCCCTCATCCAGGTGTAGGTTGTTTACTGGTCCCCCATCCAGGTGTAGGTTGTTTACTGGTCCCTCATCCAGGTGTAGGTTGTTTACTGGTCCCTCATCCAGGTGTAGGTTG
The DNA here is from genome assembly GCA_947462335.1 of Harmothoe impar. NCBI lineage: Eukaryota > Metazoa > Annelida > Polychaeta > Phyllodocida > Polynoidae > Harmothoe > Harmothoe impar. The sequence continues at coordinate 1,073,438 of OX381710.1, forward strand.
TTTACTGGCCCCTCATCCAGCTGTAGGTTGTTTACTGGTCCCTCATCCAGGGGTAGGTTGTTTACTGGTCCCTCATCCAGGTGTAGGTTGTTTACTGGTCCCTCATCCAGGTGTAGGTTGTTTACTGGCCCCTCATCCAGGTGTAGGTTGTTTACTGGTCCCTCATCCAGGTGTAGGTTGTTTACTGGTCCCTCATCCAGGTGTAGGTTGTTTACTGGTCCCTCATCCAGGGGTAGGTTGTTTACTGGTCCCTCATCCAGGTGTAGGTTGTTTACTGGTCCCTCATCCAGGTGTAGGTTGTTTACTGGCCCCTCATCCAGGTGTAGGTTGTTTACTGGTCCCTCATCCAGCTGTAGGTTGTTTACTGGTCCCTCATCCAGGTGTAGGTTGTTTACTGGTCCCCCATCCAGGTGTAGGTTGTTTACTGGCCCCTCATCCAGGGGTAGGTTGTTTACTGGTCCCTCATCCAGCTGTAGGGTGTTTACTGGTCCCCCATCCAGGTGTAGGTTGTTTACTGGCCCCTCATCCAGGGGTAGGTTGTTTACTGGCCCCTCATCCAGGTGTAGGTTGTTTACTGGTCCCTCATCCAGGTGTAGGTTGTTTACTGGTCCCTCATCCAGCTGTAGGTTGTTTACTGGTCCCTCATCCAGGGGTAGGTTGTTTACTGGTCCCTCATCCAGGGGTAGGTTGTTTACTGGTCCCTCATCCAGCTGTAGGTTGTTTACTGGTCCCTCATCCAGGGGTAGGTTGTTTACTGGTCCCTCATCCAGGTGTAGGTTGTTTACTGGTCCCTCATCCAGCTGTAGGTTGTTTACTGGTCCCTCATCCAGGGGTAGGTTGTTTACTGGTCCCTCATCCAGCTGTAGGTTGTTTACTGGTCCCTCATCCAGGTGTAGGTTGTTTATTGGTCCCTCATCCAGGGGTAGGGTGTTTACTGGTCCCTCATCCAAGGGTAGGTTGTTTACTGGTCCCTCATCCAGGTGTAGGTTATTTACTGGCCCCCCATACATTGTACGTAGTCGTCGTTGTCTGCCCTCATCCAGGAGGCCCCCACCAGCTGCAGGCTGTGGACAGAGATAATTTGATTCCAACTATTAACCTGGTGTGTAGCCAAGGTGTCCTGTAGGTGATGGCTGTCTGACATATGGTGATGGTTGTTTACTGGTCCCTCATACATTGTACGTAGTCGTCGTTGTCTGCCCTCATCCAGGTGTAGGTTGTTTACTGGTCCCTCATCCAGGTGTAGGTTGTTTACTGGTCCCTCATCCAGGTGTAGGTTGTTTACTGGTCCCTCATCCAGGTGTAGGTTGTTTACTGGTCCCTCATCCAGCTGTAGGTTGTTTACTGGTCCCTCATCCAGGTGTAGGTTGTTTACTGGCCCCTCATCCAGGTGTAGGTTGTTTACTGGTCCCTCATCCAGGTGTAGGTTGTTTACTGGTCCCTCATCCAGGTGTAGGTTGTTTACTGGTCCCTCATCCAGGTGTAGGTTGTTTACTGGCCCCCCATCCAGGTGTAGGTTGTTTACTGGTCCCTCATCCAGGTGTAGGTTGTTTACTGGTCCCTCATCCAGGGGCAGGTTGTTTGCTGGTCCCTCATCCAGGGGCAGGTTGTTTGCTGGCCCCTCATACATCGTACGTAGTCGTCGTTGTCTGCCCTCATCCAGGAGGCCCCCACCAGCTGCAGGTTGTGGACAGAGATGAAGGCCTGCATGACGCCATACACCCTAGTAGCAAACACACTGTGGCCCCGGACGGGGGGCTGACCGATGGGCTCCCATTGGTTTAGGGCACCGGGCTTTGGTCTGGCCCCATGCGGGCTGCCCATGTTGGGTGCAGACCGGGTTTTGGACGGGTTACCCACTTTGGGCTCAGATCAGTTTTTGGACAGGCTTCCCACTTTGGGCTCAGATCGATTTTTGGATGGGCTGAAAGCGGGTTCAGATTGGTTTTTGGACGGCCTGAAAGCGGGCTCAGATTGGTTTTTGGACGGGCTGAAAGTTGGTTCAGATCGGTTTTTGGACGGGTTGAAAGCGGGCTCAGATCGGATAATTATGGGTTTTTAGAATCTATGCAATCATTCTCCAATGATTTCTTGTATTTGTTGAACCAGATATCCTAGGTCCTGTTAATCAACTCAAGGCATAATCATACTCTTCCTACCCAATAATGGAAGTATCAAGCAGGCCTATTATCATCAGGTTTGGGCACATGCAGCATAGACAAGTGTCTATGGTGCACACTGGCCTTCAGAGCCATAGTTCATACCTTCATGGTGCACATGAGTCTTATATTAAGCAGATTGTAATGCCAAAGAAATAGTGTTTACACTGGATAGCTGCTTAGGGAACCTCCTTTTCATCATTCAAATATATAGTCTATCTTATTTCCAAACTGTGAGAACATCTATTTATTGTTTCCTATTCTACATCACTTTAACATTTTATTGTATTATTGTATAATGTCAATTTCATCTGGTTTTGTTGGAAAACTCTACATATTGTATAGTAGTGACATCCGGTGTCAATCATCAGAACAACTAGACCAGTTGCCCTATCCGAACCCAACCTCAGCCCTCATCGGCCCGGAGTGGGCTAACCGATGGCCGCCCGTTGGTTTAGGACACTGGGCTTTGGTGTGGCCCAAGTGGGCTGCCCGAATTAGGCTCAGAACGGGTTTTGGACGGGCTTCCTGTCATCTGCCCAAAATGAACCCAAAGCGGGCAGCCCTCTTTGAAACTGATCTGAGCCCAAATCGGGCAGCCCGCTTTGAAACTGATCTGAGCCCAAAATGGGCAGCCCGATCGGGGCCACACTTCAGCCCAGCCATCTGCCCAACATGAAACCCAGCTCAGTTTTGCCCGACTTCAAACAGCCAATCCGAGCTAAAACCAAATTGGCCCCGTGCGGGCTTGCTACTAGGGCAGACACCTGTAAGGGGAACACCAACCATGATCTGACTGCAGTGGAACAATGAGTGTCTATCTGTAGGGCCGGGTTTGGGATTTTTACCAAGAAATTGAAACCTAATCCATTACCTGTTGCCTGAATTTAGTGTTTTGCAAACACGTAGTGGTAGACATAGCAAACTGCTTTTCTATGTCTACGATGTGCATAGCAAACAGTAACCATAACAAAGACGACTGAGACAAACGAGCAGAAATTTGACTAGAGATATAACCAATTACTAAACAAACCAATGGGTATGGTAAAGGCCACTCCAAGAAATAAACTTGTGTCTTATCAAAAAAAACTTATACTGTCAGTAATGCAATGAGCTAGGAATTTCTTACAAGATTACAACTTTTGCGGATACTAAAATGGGAAAATCATTTGCAAAATTTCTTTAATCATGTAACCGTCATGGAAAAAGCATCTGGAGAAAGCGGGACTCGAACCCACAACCTTCAGATCCATGGACCAGCTGCTCTACAATTGAGCTACTTCCCCTTCTCACAACTTGACCGCGCTGTATGTAGCCTCACCAATTGACCACCCGTAGCAGTTGGATGGCTGTGCCTACTGTTTCCTCAAGCATGCATGGGCCGTGTTTTAACCTATGCTCTTTGCACGAATTGATAGCTAAGGGGATTGCCTGAGGATATGATGTCTCTGGGAAACACATAATTGATCAGAAAAAATCTTCAGCTAGTTTTTGATGGGTGCCATCCTAAAATCGGATGCTACTAACCAGAGATGTGGACTTGTGAAGTAAACGTTCTTAGAATTCTATGCCCTGTTTAAAATATAATTGCAACGCCCATTTTCTGATATGCCTATCGTGATGAGGAGAAACGTGGCTTTCTATTGGATTCACGGTGGCGGGAATATGATAAACAGATCACTAATATGCACGCTTGTCACAAATGCTATACTACAAATGCTGCCATGGATTTTTAACTAGCTGTCACATCCTCTTGTAATTTGAACCGCATATTAGGCCACAATTTTTTTTATTTGGAAAGGCCAAAATCGGAATAAGAATAAGATTTGGAATTTATACTTTTTTTTTATTCCCTCTGATCTCTATTCTAGAGAAAAAAAAATAAAGAAAAAAATAAAAGATATATAGTATGATATACAAATGGAAAGCTAAATTCAACAGGAAAACAACCATCTACCTTTCGTTTAGGTAAAATGGGAATACAAATTTTCCTAACTTTTGAAGTACTTTCTTTCAATATTTCTGTTCACTTAGAAAATATTGTATTTATGATATTGGATCGTCCTTTCTTTTGTGGATTTTTATTTTACTTTTCTCTCCGTCATTGGGATATGGAAGCTTTCCATAAAGCAAATAAATAAAATACCCATGGGCCAACTTTTATTTTATTTTTTATTTCTTTTATTTTGTCCTCCGTGCGTTGATAAATTATTGAGGTGTCCGTAACCCAAATAAAAAAAAAAGTGTGGCCTTACCCATAGCATGTCAACATCATTCAACTAATAATTTTGATATGGAAATTAATTTTCTATTTACATGCTAACCAGTATGCTATATAGTATTTTGTATAGAAAACCCACTATGATTTAATTTTGCCACTGGACCATCCATGTAATTGCTTAGCTCTCTTTATATGGTTATAATAGCTATTTTGGACTTCAGTGTGAGGGGTGGGACGAAATCTTTTTAAATAATAATGTTTTTTAACCTATCATTTTCTATAAAATGCTGAAAAAATATAAATTTTTTATCATTTTTATTCATCCCGGGGATCACAGCGAGGCCTCATGTGTATCCTATACCACGACATCTAATCAACTGTCCTGGTATATTTCATATGCAACATATGGTCCAATGGGAAATACAGTTTATATAACAGAGAGTCAAATCAGCTTTAGGAAAACAGGTGACAAAACTTTTCAAATTTCACCCAGTGACCTTCAGTGACACCCATTTGCACATACATAGCAAGCACAACCTACTTAATTTCAAACCAGCAGACCCATATCTTTCTAATGGGGGGGGGGTGTGCTATTTCTGTATCTTCATTTTTCTGACCTCTAGAGGCCTGTAAAGATTGGCATATTTCCCCTGAGGATCTGCAATTTCGCAGCCGTGCCTCGCTTATGCAACATAATAACATGTAATATCTTCCAGGTACAGTACTGAACAAAGTTCAACCAATGTATGCTTGTGCAATATTAGCGATGTCATTAAGATAGCTACTATGGATCAAATCATACAAATATGGTGTAACATATAGTTTGGAAATTGTGACAATAAATTGTATTCGCAATCTCTTTGCGCTGACATCTTGTGGGAAATGGAAGCGTACCTGGTGCCTTTTTCCGTCATTAATTGTCTCTGGTATCTGATACCGCATGTACACTTAGCACTAATGGTGTTTACTTCATATCTTGATGAAGCCCCCATGCTTTTCCCCAACGCTGAAACATGCAACTCATTAATAAAAATGGAAAAATAATAATTCCTAAATTCTTTACAATATTCCTGTGTGAAAAACACTGGTAAAGGGAAACTATCATACTAAAGGTGTTTACTTCATATCTTGATGAAGCCCCCATGCTGCAGAGAGCACCCTTTGTTCTAACGCTGATAACCGAAAGTGGAGACATCCTGACATTACAACTAAGTACAGCCAAGCAGAGAGGATGCTCCATAGGCATGCAGGGATCACCCTTTCTGCTCATCCACTAAGTTTTATATACAATTATGGAACACTGTCCAAGTCAGGTGACTAGATGTGATGTGCACCAAGTGGATGAACATGGTGGGGAATGCCTGTCTACAATAAGCTGGGACTCCACTACCCGATTTTTGGGTCATTCTCACCAACCGATCATATAGGTCTTTAGAGTCTGATCAAGTCAAAACAAACACATAGTTCCTATCTATTATGGTGCCCAATTCGGCCGATTAGAGCCCTGTGGATGCGGGAGCATCAGGTAAATGAAAATCAAACCTGCTTGATATGAGATCGGAAGCCCAGATCGGCCTGAGATGCTAAATCGGGACCTAAATCCGGACATAGATTGTGTTTGTACAGCCTTGGCAAGTCTATATTCCACTTGAGCATGAGATTTTTGTAAACAAAAACATGTTTATAAACATGAACCTATGACAGAGTCTACAGTACCTCCCTGCATAAGGTATAGGGCCTATAAATCCATGGTTTGAGTCAAACTTGTGAGAATAGCGCCGATCTGAGGTAAAAATCGGGTAGTTGTAGAAACCCTATCTACCTCACCTTAATTATAGCTCGTCGGGACAGACTCTCCTGGGACAAGAAAATCTTTCCAATCTTAAAAGCAAGAATCTTAAAGTCGATTATCTTAAAAATGTTGCTCACTTTTAAGATTATCGCCTGGGTAAACCCTTTTAGAAGGCGCAACTTATGCCTTCCTTTTTTTTTTCTTTTTTGACCCTTATTTATTTATTGTTGGTAGTATATTATATGATATCGGGGACTCTGCTCCCCACCCTTTCTTTCTCTTTTTTCTTTCTTCAAAACTGACATTAAATACAACTATGGACAACTGTTCCAGGTATAATAGAGTGGTGCCATCTGGTGTTTAGAATCGTCAATTTAAGATTGTCTAGGACAATTGGAAATGAATGTTATTATCATAAAATTATCTTTAAATTATCTTTAAATTATCTTAAGATTATCTTAAAATTATCTTGAAAATATGGAACTGTTGTTGTTATTTCAATTATATTTATCCTGAGGAGATGCATAACCACTATAGATTGTATTTCTTGTATTCCACAGCATTTATATGTATAATATGTTCCGTTTTAAAAGCGGAGAACTATCCACTGTTGGGAGTGACAATAGGATGGCGGGCTGACCTAGGTGTAGTAGGTCAGACCCTCTACCACTTGTTAGTTTGATGAAATTTGTTAGCAAATATTCTTTGGAAGAAAAGTAATGAGCTTTAAGCCCAGGGAGGCATTATAAAATTCTTGGTCAATAATACTTAAGGTACTGGCAGCCTCAATATGTTCCTGATAAGTAAATAAAATGAAATGGATAAAGATGGTGGTATGGAGAAGAGAAAAAGAAAGTGGGGAAAGAAGAGAAGAGAAAAAAAATTATAATGGATGGATGAGGGCCACATCAGTGGCGCCCATCCATCATATAATGGAAAGGAAATGTTCTTAAGATTACCGCTTTTAAGATTGGAAAGATTTTCTTGTCCACGTTCCCAGAAGAGTATGTCCGATAGTGCCTGATTATAGTGTCATATGGATAACCGATGAACCATCCTTGACAAACTATGCTTGTCAAACTCACAAAAGCATTATAATCTCAGAATATCAAAATTAGTAATACTGTTTACTAAATTTTATCACATCATTTGTCATCTCTGTTAGAATATTTTTGCAAATTATTTCATGATGATGCCTTAACCCGTTAAGTATGGTATAATGCATGAATGCCCTTGCCACAGCTCATTGAATCAACATTGAAAACCGGTTGACAATGTTGATTCAATGTTGATTCAACATTGAACTGAAATTTGTGCCCACTGGGTGGTGAGTAACTTGCCAGGGCTGCATTCAAGCATCATGCCAATCCTAGAGGGCTGATACACTCCTAAAGGGTCCCCATGATGCAGCAATGGAGCACCTGTGAGTTACTCATCATGATGCATCATGATGACAAATGCAGTCTTTTAGTGACATGCCGTCCTTAGAGGGTTTATCTCTAGCATTGATCTTGATCTCCAAACACATCCCGCATGCTGATCTCCCACTGGCTCTGTTATGCTGCATTAGCATTTAATGGTCCTGATGTTAAGGATAAGATCTCCCCTTTTAAATTAGATGATATGATATGCTCCCTCTATATAAAAACACACCTCCCCCGTCTGCTGTAGTAAGCTTGGACACCGGGTTGGACACACCACCAAGACGTCTGTGTCGCTAACACCACCGCCACATCTCATCATGCTACCAAGACAACTGCTGCCATTTGTACTTACTGTATTTGTACTAGAAGTACTAAAAGGTATGCAGTCTATTTTTTAAATGATCACTTGGGAATGATGATACATATATTATAAATATGTTTTGCCTATTTGTAACAAACTAGCTGTTTTATACAGCTGAAACTCAGCCTCTCAGACAATCAGATTAATTATGTCACATGATGTTTGTATAATCTGTGACATTTTTGAGCCTTCACAACTTATATGATGTGTAACTTCAACATGCCTGTACTACATTGCTACATTATTACATTACTTTCAGGAGTGTCTGGTTACGATGAGGCCTGCCTCCCAGAGAGGCGCGCTGCTGCTGGTGGCACCCCCTGTCTGTCCCTGATCCGTCAGAAGGCCGTGGACACATCAGCCTTCCCGTTCAGCGCCCCCTTCTCTACCCTCTGTCCTCCTGAGGTACAGGAGTCCAGTGTGGCGTGTTTCGGGACCCCCGAGCGCCTGCCCCTAGACCAGCCCTACTCCCTGTCCATGCTTGTGTTTGGGGCTGAGTACATGGAGGACCCACTCTCACAGGTAGACAGGTATCTGGACGTGCTCTACACCTCCCCTCCAGGTAATAGGGTGCATACCTTTTGTATTTTGGCTTGATTAATCTTTTATTGCCGTTAGAATACATGTTGGTAAAAGGGCTTCATCCCAGTCACTGAAAGAGCACATACAGTTATTGCAGCAAATGTTAGAGCCAGAAGCCAGAAGGGGAACATAGTGTTTTAATGTACTACTGTAAACATAGATATTTTTGTGTGTATACATATTCAGAGATTTGCTAAAAAATACAATTTAAATTCACAGATTTTGAAATATGGTAGTTATATAACTATATACGATAGATGTCTGTGCTGTACATATTTATGCAGATTTAAAAATCTATGAAATCTGGGGAGTTATGTTGCCATAATCCATTGGTGCAACTCTGGATGAACTATGTCAGTGTTGTATTCATGTATCCTGCCACTATATAGCGTGGGTAGACTAAATAAGGGTCAGCATGATTCCCCAAAGCAGTACACTTATGGCTGTGTCTCACCAGATCACAAGTTGATAGTCTTTGACCGGGTGTCATCTTAGACCGGCAAGCTGCAAAACGGATGTAATGGGGGCTATGTACACAGGAATCCCTGGAAATTTGGAATATATGGTGTTAAAATATCCAGTAACCTTTTACCGCCATTTCTGTGTACATAGCCCCTATTTCAGCTGTTTTGCAGCTTACCCGTCAAAGATGTCACCCGGCCTAAGACTATGAACTTGTATTGACCTGGTGAGACAAAGCCTTATATAGATGCAGCACTCCCAACCTGCTGCCATCAGTAGTTTTCTCACTTTTCTATCTAACAAATAGAATTAAATTAAATTTCTGTAGGGTGAAGAATTGCCCTAAATAATTTACTCAGAAGGGGTAAAGATGACTAAATAAGTCAGTTAAAAAACAAAAAATCTACCTCATGTCAGTACAGATGTATTGTCCAAGGCACCCAACCACTGCCCAGTGGGCAAGATTCATTTCAATGTTGAATCCATGTTTAATCTAGATTGACAAGCCTTTATCAATGTTGATTCAATGTTCTGTGCCCACTGGGTGGAATCCAAAGTAAACCTGTATACTGTGAAAATACTTATTTTCACGGGTTCAAATTTTCGTGGATGAGTGAAAAGCGGCAAATTCGCAGTTATTTATTCCATACTTAAGCATATAAAAATTTCGCGGATTTCTTTTCCGCGGAAATCGTGAAAATATATATCCGGCTTTCACAGTTTTCATCCCACACCAATTCTGTATTTACCTCATACAGGTAACTACACAGGCTGTGACCACACCTTCAGCACTGAGGATGAGATCCAGTTCCGGTTAGACCCGCTCGAGGAGACCTCAGTAGCCGTGTGGTTCACACGCCTCATGCCGACCGTCACCTGGCCCGCCGCCAGACGTGAACTCTACACATTATTCATTGTGGACATTGAGGGAAAGCTGCTGCATGGGGCCTTTGTTAATATCAGAGGCAATGATGTTAGAAACTCAATGGTAGGTTCACTTACTTACTGAATGGTTGTACTGGGAGCTGGCACCAGGCTGTCACTTTTACCAGCCCCAATGTATGCACAGCCAAAAATAATTTTCTCATTTTCAGAAAATATTTCTTGTTTTAAGTAAAATAAACTTAAAACAAGTTAGTAGTATAGTATGTATCGGAACAGGACTATGGTTAACTACTGTTTATTACTCAATCGATATGCAGCCAATCAGAGGCCGCCATTTGGTCACGTGACCCGTTGCCATGGTAACGTGACCTACTTAGGACTCTCAGCCAATCAGAAGCCAGCATTCTGGGTGACCTACTGACCTACTTAGAAGCTCTCAGCCAATCAGAGGCCGGCATTCTGGTAACCATGGTAACGTGACCTACTTACGTCACGTGACCTACTTAGGCTCAGCCAATCAGAAGCCGGCATTCTGGTAACTAGGGTAACGTGACCTACTTAGGCTTTGTTTGTAAACAACACCACGTGGCTCTCTTGTTTGTAAACAACACCACGTGACACGTGACTGTTTGTAAACAAACAAACAAAAAAGTTATGTAACTTATATATAGAAATAAAAACACAACAAGATAATTTCTTTTTTTTTCATTTTATTCTTTATTTTCATTTCAATCAAAAAAACACACAAGTTTATGCTTTTTTAGCTTGCTTCTTCGATTTGCAACAACCCAACAGGCCGCAAAGTCTCACGCCGCCGTCACTCGCACCACACCCCGGACGTCCTCTCTCCAATAGACATTGCACGACTTTGGATAAATCCAACACCATTTCGGCAAGGCAGAGAATCTTTGCCTCCATGAAACGTCCGCCATCGCAACAACCTGTCACAACAGCATCATCGATAGCTTCTGACTCACTGTCCGGTCGCTCAGCTTTGGGATTTTGCTCATGCGCATGACGCACTTCTTGGGGTTTCTTGTTCGACATGCTTCAATTAGGAAATGAACGCAATGAGGTCCACAGGTGTCAGCAGAAGTGTCTTGTAGTTGAACGCGGTTTCTTTGCCACTTGAACGGAGCAGAGCGTTCCACGAAAGACAAGAACTCCGCACTCAGCGGCGGTAAGCCGAAGGAATCAAAGTAGTACACTTCACCCGTGCTCGACACGTAAAACGCCACCCAATGCTGACCTGGTAAATGTTGCGGATCTGTGTTGCTCACGAAACAAGTGTCTTTGATAGGGTGCTTCGGAATAGTGTCACAAGAGAAAACACCTAGGAAACGATGTTTTGTGTGAACGTTTTCCTTCAACACTCTGCTTATTTCAAGCGTGTTCATACGATACGCTAAGTACCGCTGTCTTGTCTTCAGTTCATGTGGTAGTCGGTGATGGGGTGTCGATCTCGGGTCAGCTCGCAACGTTGTCGTACACCAAGTAGAGTAGTACCTTTGTTGTCGCTTGTAGCGCCGAGCGGAAACTGACTTCCACCCTCAGCTGACCCGCTCTTATAAGGTTCACGCGACACCCGTCGTGCGATCTGTCTGGGGTTAGATCGAGGGGGAACACCGTGTAACCGTTCAGGAATTGATCGTATGAAATACCACAGGAGCGCGCGCCCTCGTACATCCCCGTTTCCGTGTGTAGCGCCAAGTACTCTCTCACGGCCGCTTTGGTGTTAAAGTCGGGCACATAGGCGTCGTTCGGCACTTTCTGATCGTTCACTATCACTTGAAGCGAGCTGATGTCGTAATGCTTCATCTCGAACGGGTTCTTGGTGTAGCTACCGTTGAAGGCGTCGTGGTCCAGGAAGCAAATCATCATCGACTTGGGAAGCTGGCCTGTGTTGGAGTGCGTGTAGCTGTGATCTCTGTTACCTTGAGGGATGGCGTACGTCGTCACCTCCACTCTGTTCACCGGGTAGTCGAAGGGGCCGTGTTCTATCACCGCTCTCTCGTGCGTTTCCGCTACAGCGTCCGCCACCAACACGCGTCGCACGTAGAGCTTTGCTTTGTAGATCTTCAAGCTGTAGCCTGCGTCAGCGGCGCACATCAGATAGAAAGAGGGCGCTGCCTGTTTCAGAGTGAGATTGATTTCTGTCTCTCCAACGATGAGCTTCGGTTGATGAGCCAGGTCAAAGTGCAGTCGCGCCATCAGCGAAAAGCGCTTGTTGGAGATTAGCTTCCTGCGCGCTTTGTACCCCGCATTCGCGTTAGTCAACGCGTCAAAGTGACCAGGCGTATCTTCATGCCACCCCTGGGCGCTCATGACGCCGTCCTTCACGTCTTTGTTGTAGTTGAGTAACCCTTCCAAGTAAGCTCGGTAAGGGTAGGTCTCGGTGTTGCCAGACACTTTGAAACCGCCGATGGAGACTTGGACGTCTTTGAAGAGCGAGTGAGCCAAGTTGTTCACCGGAGCTACCGCGTTGGTGTCCTCGAGCGCCGCTCCGTTCGCTTTCAGCACTTGACATTCCAGATGAAGGTAATTCTCGTTCAGGTCTGTGTACTCTTGCGACTTGTTGATGGTGAAATTTATGTTACCTCCATCCTCTAAAGAGTTTTTTGTTTCTATCCCGAGGAAAGACGACTTTAAGATAGTAGTCTGAGTCGGCGCTACGGTGTGCAGGTCGAGCTCAGAGAGCGCGCACTCGTTACTGCTCTCGTGTACGTAAGACATTGTGTTCTCTCTTCACGCGGACGACAGACTGACGCCGGCCGCCTCCAGTCTTTTTATTTATACCTGAGCGCCTAGGCGCTTACCGGTCAAATACATCCCCTCTACGTCTCTTGCAAGAGCCACCGCCCGTCTGAGGAGAATGCCGGCGACGTTTCGACCCTTTCTTAGACGCGACAGTCGTCTTTCCTCCCGAGAACGCCGTACTCGCCAGTCTCTTCAGAGCGCCTGCGCCTCGGTCTTTCACGCTGCTCTTTAAAGTCCGACCCGCCAGCACATCTTTAGCTACGCCCACACCGGCGCGCAGCAGCGTTTTTCCCACTGACTTCAATAGCGGGGTAGCCGAGCGCATCAGACCTAACAGAGCGCCGCCCAAACCGTGCCCGCTCTGGAAAGAGCGCCCGCTGTACACGTTGATGCCGTTGCCCAGCTGCGCGTTGTAGTAATCACTGTACCCTCTGCCGACGGTGCGCCTGGGTGGAAAGTACGGAACGCGTTGACGCATCATTTTTTTCTCTTTCAGCGCTCAATAGGTCTCAGATGAAGTGTCACGGTCACCTCGCCTCTACCGAATGGGATGGAATGACCGGATCGGTCTCTTAAATAGATGCCGACCTCGGTAAACCTCTTGGATTTCAAGGGGAAATAATCCAAATGGGGAAAACTGATAGCTTGCACGCCACCTCGACGCTTTCCGCCTCTGTCCACCGCGGCGCAGCGCAACAGCGGCACTTGCATGTCGCCCACACGTCTCTCCTGGATCATGTCGGTGTATATGTACACAGAGTGCACGTCCCCGTAAACATCCATCGAGTAGGCGCCGGTAGTCGGCGACGCGAAACACGTCTTCTCTCCGAAGCCTAGAACGCATGCGAGATGCTGAGTCAGCAGGACAGCACAGTGTCTCGGCGGTTTGATGGTGACGTCTTGGCGTCGTACGATAAGATCCGCATCGGTTTGAGCAAGAAGCTGGCGCCCTCTAGTCTGTCATCTCGCAACGTCTCACTCAAGCGCTCGAGAAGGGTGTGGTTGCTTCCGGTGAAAATAGGAGGTATCTGGAATATGTTTGGCATGAAACTGCGCACTCCCATGTCTTTCTCCATCTTTTCGATCATCTGTCTTGCTTGATCGCTGATCGCCTTCTTCTTCACCGCCGGGGACAAGAACTGCTTGTATACGGCATTCGTCTGTCTCAAGTCGACCTCTCTCTTGAACCTTTTTGTTTCCGGTTTCAATCGCTGCTCTTCCGACGTGTCTGATATCTCTTCCACCGTTACATAGCTTGCTTCCTTCCAGCTCAGCGGGTATTTTGAGCTGAACGTTAGCTTGCTCAGACCGTTCGCGTTTTTCATTCTCTTCCAGTCTACCTGCGGTTTTCTTCCTTCGGCGAATATAGTGTCTTTTAAAACGTTGATCACCTCCTCTAGCGAACCCTTGGTGCGCAGAGGAACAACGATGATCAAGTCGTCGTCGTGCACGTTAGTCCATTCTGTAGGGAGGATGATCTCAGTCAGAGCCGCTTCGTACGCTTCGGGCAGAAGGAGCGGCGAGTCGAAGTGAGTTCGGAAAGACGTCAAGCTGTTGTCAGGATAATACTCCATAGAGCTGTTGCTAGGTAGAGTGATGTTCATTTTTTTTTTTCTATGTTATTTTTTTGACGGGGATCCACTCGTTGAACTTGTCGTCGTAACCTAACCAACGTACGAAAGCTAACTCTTTACCGTCGACGGTCTTGCGGCGCAACACCTCGTCTATCAGGTAGTTGTTGTCGTAACGACTCTTGTACACCTTCTGAACCTCTTCCGGGTAGAAGACGCCTTTTATCTCCTCGCCCTTGTCGTCTTTCAGCTCGAACCCTCTGCTTCCCAACGTCTTAGCAACGTCGACCACTTCCTCGTGCCAGTTTCCCTCGTACCCTTTGTCGAAGGCGCCTTTAGTTCTCAACATCCTCACTCTGTCACCCGGAGCGATGACGTCGACGGCGGACGTCTTTGTTTTTTTCTTCTTTTTCCATATTTCGTCGATTTGTTTGTTAGTTGGGAGATCTTGTCGGTAGAAAACTGTTTCGCTGTTTTCCGAGCTGACTTGAGCCGGCGCCATTTTCAACGTCTTGTGGTGAGTGCGATTGTAAGAAGACACTACATGGTGCAGTACGTCTACGTAGCGATACGTGCGCTTGTGTGTGAAATAACGCCACAGCTTCTCCTTCAGACTGCGGTTCAAGCGCTCCACTAGACTAGCTTTGATGTCGTCGTTCTCGCCAGTGAAAAACTCTATGCCCTCGCTCTTCAAGTGATCTTGAAAGATCTTGTTCAAAAACTCTTTCCCCTTGTCTGTCTGAACAGTGCGCGGTCGTCTCTCGCCAGTGCCTGTCATCTCTCGGAAGGCCTCGGTAACATCAGCGCCGCTCTTGGATTTAATGGGAACGGCCCACGCGTACCTAGAGAAAACGTCGATCGCCGTCACCACGTACCGGAAGCGGTCGTTGTGAGACGCCAAAGCCTGCATGTCCATCAGATCTATCTGCCACTGCTGATCGATTGCGCCGGTTATAGTCTTGTTCCTTGCGAATTTTCTCCGAATGGGTTTATGTTTAGTGTAGGCGTCCAGCGACACTAAAGCATCTCGGATGACGGCCGGGTTTAGGTGGCGAAAATGATGTTTCTGGAGTTTAGTCACGCTAGTGAAACTGGAGGGCGCTTTGACGTCAGTATATCTAGCTACTACGCGCTTCTTTTCTTTTTCCTTCTTGGTCAGTCTCTTCACTGGTTTTCCCATCGTCGGCCTGTTGGAGGAGTAGCGCCAGGAGCGGGCGTGAACGACGCCGCCACCGCTAGGCGGTTGCGCCCTTTCCTTTTCTTACTCGCCGCGCTCCTATAGCTAGTCGGAGTTTGGAAAAGTTCACTGCCCTCCTCGTCGTCAGAGGATTGATCGTCCACCTGGAGAGAAGAGTCTGCTGCTGCTACTGCTGCTGCTGCTGCTGCTGCTGCTGCTGCTGCTGCTTCTCCTTCTTCCGACCTCTGTCAGCAAGCCGTGTGTCCAAGCTTTGGCCAGGTCCGCTCGCTTTATACAGATGGTTTCCGATCAAGGAGTCTGTGGGAACTGCTTCGCGCAGCGCTTTTGTGAACGGAGAGTAGCCCGCCGGTCTGGGCGCCGTCTTCCTGAACCTGGCAGCGTCGTTCAGTAAGTCCACTATGTTGATGCGATGCTCAGGTGGTATTCTCCGACCCGACATCTCGCGCACCGCACCGTCCTCGTTCCACTTGACCACACCGGATTTCTCCAATTGTTTGTACAGCGCCACGGTCCGGATGCGATTCCTCTTGGGAACTTGGTTCACCAACCGCTCAAGTAGGGACGCGCTGGCTTCTTCAGCAGACTGACGGAGGTGAGCCGGGGGCGAAGAAGTGTAGGACGAAGAGATGTTGCTGTTGTTGGGATTCGCGAGAAAAAATTGCAATCTATTCAACAACCTTCGGTATTTCAACATTTTCTCGCGCGATTCCAAAGTGGGATCGTTCAACACTAAGTCCAAGTCCCTGTAGATAAACTGTAGCACCTGGTGCAAGGCCGCGTCGGGATGAAGGGACTGTTCTGCCTGCTTGTGGTAATAGGCCATATCGGCAGGTAGGCGGGTGGCGGTGGCAGGGGCGGAACTCTCGTTCTTTTCAGTACGCTTATCAGGAAGAGGAGGAAGGTTTGGAGCAGTAGAAGTACTAGCAGCAGCGACTGCAGTAGTAGCAGCGCTAGTAGTAGCAGCAGCGGGCACATGATGAAGTAGACCTGCTCGTGATGATTTGTAGAGCGTCTCAGGATCCACGAGCGCTAAGCGTTTGTAGTGTTGTTGCTGCTCTGAGTCCGTCATGGGGACGACGGTGGCGATGACGCTGGCGGTGGCGGTAGTGGTGGTACTGTCGGCGAGTAGGTGTCGAATGAGGTGTCTCATATACGGAGAATGCTCTTTATAAGCGGTAAGGCCATCCCTATGAGAGCCGGAATGAGGAAACCTCCCTCTTGTACCAAGACGCGTCTCTTTTTTTTGATGGGCGTAGATTTTTTGCCGACCTCCCTCAACACGTCAGCCGATTCTCGAAGCTTGTCCAGTTGTTTGTCGCTGAGCGGGATGTTCCCTACCAGTAAATTGTGACAGATCTCACTCAACGCTGCGATCAGATCGTCGCTTCCAGAGTCTATTAGATGCGAGCAGTCCTTTGGCGAGCACTTAGCTAAGTGCTTGAGAGTACCAAAGTGTCTTTCGAGTAGATGAGAAGACATTTTTTGCTACTGCTTTCTCTTGTTCTTTTTTTTGTCTAGCGGTACGAATACTAGCTGAGAGTGTATGGACGTCAAAGAGGAGCGTATTCTCAGATCGTCAGGTGTTGACTGCTTGAAGTCCACAAGGAGGTATGAGTGAGGTCGCTTGAGTTCATGGGTAAATATACTAGAGAGGGTCGCCGCGTTGGAGGGAAACACCTGGCGAGACAGACTAGCTATTTGCCCCATGTCGCGCGGGTTCTTGAAAACGATCATGTAGTGAGCGTTCAGACTCATAGTTCGAAAGTCGGGTGATTTCTGGAATAGGTTCTGAGTGATGTATATGACGCTCACGTTCCAGTGATGGGAGTATTTAGTAAAGATGTCGGCTACCACTTGCTGATTGGAACTGCTCATCAGATAGTCCAATATCAGTAGAGTGTGTGGTCGTAAAGCGTCTTCTGCTACTTCCACGTCTCCCGCTATAGTCTCTTTGCTAGGAAGACCTTCTCTGAATTCCACACCGTACTGATTTTGCATTTTTTCAAACAGAGGTTGCCACTCGCCGTAATGGTAAAAAGTCTTTTCCACCGGCGGCGTGACCAAATTGTTCACGTCGCTCAGAAATTGATCCACCAAGCGCGATTTTCCACAACCCGACGGACCGCTAATGATACAACTAAAGGGTCCTTGTAGTCGAGCGTCGAAATGAATTTCTGTGAAGAGTTTGCTTCTACTACTCGACATTTTTGTTTTTTTGTCAGCACGCGTGAGAGAGCAGTTGTGTGTCTGACTGTCTGCTGTGTTTCTCACTCGAACGGTCGGTAGTGAATGGTTGTGGAGAAAAGTCAGCCGACCTTTTTATTGATTCCGGCCGGTGTCACAGTAGCGGCGGCAGAAGTGTCTTTTTTTTTCTTTTTATTTTTACGATAAAATTCTATTTTCACTCAATAGTCATAAATATTTTGTATCAGACTCCAGAGGAGTCTGATACAAATATTTATTTTTTTTTTTAAAAAGAAGAGGGAGAGGAGGAGGAGGAGGAGGAGGAGGCGGAGGGAGAAAAGCGTGGATTAATTTTTATTTATTTTTTTTTCCTTAGGCAAAGCTCGTTGCTTTGCTGCTTTCTTTTCTATTTCTGTGTTGTGACACGATCGTCTCGAAAAAGCAATAAGGCGTGTGAGCGAGGCGGTGACAAATACATATTGGAGCGTATGGTTTAAAATAGTGCGTCCCTATCTTCTTCGATTCGGCTGCGTTGCAATATGCGGGATAACAAGTGACGACGTCGAAACGTTTAGATACCGTGTTCACGTCGGCCACAACGCGCGCCCACCGAGTGGGAGCTGCAGTCACTCCCAAGAAACCAATCGGCTTGTGGAATCGTTTCATAGCGCTTATTCTCACTTTATAAGAGGAGGCGGGGTGAGGAGAGTGGCAGCGCTCTTTCTTTTCATGAAACGCCCAACGAGTGGGGGCGCTGAGAGCGGCTATTATGCAACGGTAGAATAAATACTGTTCTGAGAAGACGGCTCTCGGCCATGCCGCTACGTTTTCCTTTTCCGCTCTTGTATAACGACGATTTCTTTGGCACTTGGCTTTGCTTTTCTCGAGAATTCGGTACGCTTCAAGAGAAGCGTGAACCTCAACTACGTGACGCTCTCTCCTTTGAGATAAAAAAATAGCCGGGCAGTTGAGGAGGAGGGCACTTTGTTCGCGTGACCGTCTTTTAGAAACTCGCGCCCTCTGCAGGGCCATATTTCTTTCCTCCGAAACAAAAAAGACTGAGTGAAAATAAAAAATTTTAAAAACAAAAAGCTCAAAGAAAAAAAATAAGCAATAAGCAGACTCAGCTCGAAATTCCCTGCCGGCGTGATGGCGGTGACTGCAGGCGGTGGCGGCGGTCGGCTGGCCAGCGGTGGCGGTGTCGGCGGCGATGGTAGAAGGGCGTGTGGAAAGAGAGATGCATCTCAGGCTTTTATAGGAGCGGCGAGTCTGACATTTTCAGCTGTCGCATGCTGACCTGCTGCTATCATACGAGAAACAAAAGCCCTAATCACGCTTTTCAGCTGGATCCTTCCACCCCGCCAGACATGGATCCAGATGGGAAGGTGGTTTAAAATTAAATCCGTGTACCGCCTGTCATACAATAGTGTAATTAGTTGAACGCGTGTTACCTGTATAAAGGATTAGCGGGTCATGGGCTCAGAGTGTGTATAGAAAAACAACTACAGGTAGCGTGAACAAAGCGACCCCCTCCCTTTCTGTCACTCTGTCTGTGACTAGAGGGTGCGCGTGTGGTAAGCGGCTTAAATCTAAAGAAAAACAAATCACCCTCTCCTGTCGTCAGCAGTCAGCCGGCCGGCGGCTGGAAAATGCGATTAGAGGGATGATGAGCCACGTAGTAAGAGACTTAAGGCTGATCTAAAGACCTGCCGTGAGTGGGCAGCTGGCCGGTGGCTTGAAAAAAAAAGGGAGAGAGAAGAGAGAGGGGGGAGTAAGGGTATATAAGGGGGAGTGAAACCGTATTCGGCATCGTCATCATCATTCACTCTACTACTACTACTACTACTACTACTACTACTACTACTACCACCACCAGCACCACGCCTCAATTTGCAGATCCCCATGATGGAAAGTTGCGACCGTGACATGAAGCGGAATGAAGAAGCGGCGCGCGAATGTGAAGCTGATGCTGTAGCCTCTGCTACTGCTGCTGCTAGTGCTGCTCAGCGTGCTACTGCTGCATTTACTGCGGCTGTTAGTGACGCTGGTTGTGATGACGTTGTTGTTGTTGCCGCTGCGGCTGTGACTGCTGCTGTTGCTGCCGCCGATGCAGCTACTCATGCCGCCGATGCCGACGCTGCTGCTGCTGATGCTGTTGCGGCTGCTGATGTCGCCGCTGATAACGCTGCTAGTGCACGCTCTGCTGCCCTTGCTACTGTCGCTGCTGCTGTTGTTGCTAATGCTCACGCTACTGCTGCTGCCGCTGCTGCTGCTGCTACCGCTGCTGCCGAGGCTGCTGCCGCTGCTGCTGATGCTGCTGCTGATGCTGCTGATGCTGCTGATGTTAGCAGTCGCGTCGACAAAGAATCGTCATTTGTCACTCTTAAACCTCCAGTTGAACGCGCGACGGGTAGTAGGGCTACCAACGCGACGGCCAGATGGTGCAAATGGTGTCGTCGCTTCTGCTTGTGCGCTTGCTTTTCTTCCGGTCCTACCTGCTGCTGCTACGGTATAATAGTGTTATAGTGTTTGAATGAGAACGCGCGTAGTTACACATAGCCGCTGTAACAGATGTGCTTTTTTTTGAAAATATAATTTTAGCATAACATGGAACTTGTTGTGTTTATTTTCTATATATAAGTTACATAACTTTTTTGTTTGTTTGTTTACAAACAGTCACGTGTCACGTGGTGTTGTTTACAAACAAGAGAGCCACGTGGTGTTGTTTACAAACAAACCCTAAGTAGGTCAAGTTACCCTAGTTACCAGAATGCCGGCTTCTGATTGGCTGAGCCTAAGTAGGTCACGTGACGTAAGTAGGTCACGTTACCATAGTTACCAGAATGCCGGCCTCTGATTGGCTGAGAGCTTCTAAGTAGGTCAGTAGGTCACCCAGAATGCTGGCTTCTGATTGGCTGAGAGTCCTAAGTAGGTCACGTTACCATGGCAACGGGTCACGTGACCAAATGGCAGCCTCTGATTGACATACTATACTACTCAAGTTTGTCCGTAGGATAACAAAATTTTACTTGAAAGCATGGTTGGGTTTAATATACTTAGAGTAAGAAAAACAAACAAGAAAAACAAACAAGAAAGAAATTCGTAAATCAAGTATTTTATACTGGAATCAAGATGATATTTCCTGACATATTTCTCAAAATAAGAAAATATTTCTTACGGAATGGACCTTTTTTCTAGTAAGTTTTAATTTCTTATTCGAGTAAATAAACAAGATTGATGTTCTTGCCTGGGAAAGGGGTATGATTATTTTTAATTTTAGACATAGAGAGAACGGATTGATGCCAGAGCATCAGAAAGAGGTTCATCAGATTAAATGCAGCTTTTTATAGCTACAAGAGAAGTTTAAGCAAACAGATTTAAGAAATCTCTTTGATATGTAAGGGGCAAAATAAAGAAGATGGCATTGGTTATATTTCCATATATGGACTGTACCTGTCCTGAATAAACGGTGTTCTGTCAGAAGGTCAAAGATGGCACCCAGTCAAAGATGGCACCTGGTCAAAGACGTTCACATTGGCCCAATTTCATGTTTACTCTTGTCCTGAGAGGGGTCCAGGTGGCCTCTTTTCTTGAATAATTCCCTTTTGTAGTCCCCGGTTCCTCCCATACTTTAGTCCAGGGATAAGTCATCTTTTCAGTTTTCAGTGAACAGCAGGCATATTACAGACCACCATTCGATGATGTATTGAGAGAATTGCATAGGTAGCATAAAATTAATTACCATATTATTACTATGATAAAACATTGATATGAAAATAGATGAAAATACCACAGTACATGATATACTGAGAGAATTATAACAACATAAATTATGGTAATAGAAAATAAGTGTATTAAATATGCAGGTACAATAAAAATATTTTATTTCAAGAGAAGCACATGGTGGTTACAGCAGTAGGTTGAAAGCTTGGTTGAACAGGTCTTGTTTTTTGTAGGATCGACGTTTCGACACATTAAATGTATCTTCTTCAGGATGTCTATTAAGTATTTACAAAACCTTGCAATAGGTTCACTAAACCTCCTTCCCTATCTTGATGTACATAAACCCCAATAAAAGTTACTAACCCAAATTTAACTTGTTAGGTTTTGTGTGGATATGTAGTTCTTGAAATACAAAATATCAAGTTGCTGTAATGCTACACTTGCAGGTGTTAAGGGAGTACATGATGTCGATGAACATGCGGCCGTCCCCGCGTGTGTTTACATTCCTGCTGTATAAGCAGACAAGACACCTAGTCCATGAAGCTTTACCTACACAGGACTTCAACCTGACCCACCTGGTGAAGAGCTTCAACCTACAAGGTGAGTCCTATACTGTAAGTGTACAAGCCGACAGGACACTTAGTCCATGAAGCTTCACCCACACAGGACTTCAACCTCACCCACCTGGTGAAGAGCTTCAACCTACAAGGTGAGTCCTATACTGTAAGTGTACAAGCCGACAGGACACTTAGTCCATGAAGCTTCACCCACACAGGACTTCAACCTCACCCACCTGGTGAAGAGCTTCAACCTACAAGGTGAGTCCTATACTGTAAGTGTACAAGCAGACAGGGGGGGGGGGGTGGCTTATAAAGCTTTACTTATCCACAGTCAGCCTTTGGTGTACAGACATTGTTAGGAGCATTCTGCTAAAACCAACTTAAACATAACTTTATTATGGAAAAGTCATCCTTTCTTACTGCATTGGTCTGTAGCAAGAATGATACACTCCTGAAGAGTCAGGATGAGGTACAATCAGGTACTCGCCTGCACTCAAAATTTGGTGGATTGGTTGTCACAAATGATGACCCCTCCAGAATGTGGGCCTCAGAAAATTATCCTCCCCCCCCCCTCTTAATGAAGAATGACTGCGCATTGGTATAATTCAAAGAATGTGAGGGGGGGGGAGGTTAGAAATTTTTTGTTAAACACTAGGTGGCAGATCTTAATAATCAAGATTTAAGATTATAGATTCAGATTGCGCTCTGAATGTTTGTTAGCGCACCCAGGAGAGCTATCACCTATTTGCCATTGCCATAGTTCAAAGGGGGGGGGGGCTTTGTTGCTAAATAATGACCACCCCCTTGGTGTGCTCTGACTGCAGGTCCTGTGGGTATAAACTGGATGCTGCCACCTCGTGTTGATCATGTTGTTAAATAATGATGTGCTTTTACTGCAGGTCCTGTAGGTATAAACTGGATGCTGATGGAAGCCGACGCCTTCTCCATCCAGCACGCACAGTCAGCCTACGGGGTACACAACTGTGGGCAGCTGCTGCAGAAAGGTGCGTTTGTATTAGTTTATTATACTGTTCAGTTCATACCGTAAAACCTCTCTGATAAGCCGACCTCCCTTATAAGGCGATCCCCCACTTTGAGAGAATAATTTAAGCCAAACTTGGGTCCATTTAAATATGGTTAAACTGTAATCAACTTGATAAAAACCCTCCCTCTATAAGGGGTCGTCCATAAATGATGTCACGCCTTAGGGGGGGAGGGGGGGTCAGAAATTTGTGACAAAACGTGACAAGGGGGGGAGGGGGGGTTGGCAAGTGCATGATGTCACATTTCCAAAAAAAAGATTACAGTGTTATGTAATAGACCTACAGCTAAAGGGGGCTTCCATAAAGTATGTACATATATTTTCTCTAGAAATTGACCCCTTCACCCCCCCCCCCCCCGCTAGGTAAAATTCTTGTACTCATCAAAATTAAAGGTTTATGTATGCAAAGATTTTCAGAAAATAACCCCCCCCCTCTCGTGCGTACATACTTCATGGAAGCCTCTAAACCAGTGTAATCTCTGGGCCATTACAACTTATAGATTGAATACATGTGTAATAATAGTGAAAGTTTCCAATCAGGTATGTTTGCTTTTCTCTATGGAAGGCAATTAAAGATGAAGTAAATATTGTGTTAAGAGCAGAAAAACAGAAAAGCACCTGTTTGGTATATGTGTAGTGGCCAAAGCCAATGATTGAGACAAAGTATTGTGACAGAAGTTGACTTGCTACTGTTTATTACCTTTTCCACATGAGAGCAGTTACAGGTGCATGGGTACTCTTACAGAGTTGATGAATTGTCCTGCAATCACATAGAATAGCCACAGGAGATCTCTTGGGTAGATACTTATTTCCTATGGTTTGACACAGTAGCACACATACAGCCCATACACTCCTTATAATGTCTTTGCAAGTCCTTTGGTGAGTGTAAATGGAACTGTGTATAACTCCAACTTTAACTGTACAAAGAATATTGTCTCATATAGTCCTCAGGTACAAAGTCCAGCTTCAGCAAGTTCAATATAGTCCAATGTATACAGGTGGGGTAATCCTGGAGCACTCTGACACAGGTCTGCTCCCCATGGTGGTCTTGTAGCTACTGATTTCACCACCTCCACAGCACTGCCTTTTATAGGCCACAGACATGCTGATGTCAGACTCCAACAGGCTGAGGTCAGCTTCAGAGGAATAAGTAAGATGCAATAACCCTAGGAGGCTGATGTCAGCTTCCAGAAAAAGAGATGATGCAATACCTTTACCTAAGTTCAATAGGGTCTGGAACATTCCAGAAGGATGATGTCAGCTTCACATGCTGAGGTCAGCTTCAGAGAAATAAGTACGATGCGATAACCAAACTGGGTCATGAAACATACATAGTACACAGTAGAAAGAGGATGACGCAATACACTCATCTAATTGCAACACATACACTACAATATGGGAGAGACTGTATATTACAGATGAAGATCCCCTTTTGCAAGCAGACATTAACTTTTTTTTAAACTCAAAATAATAAATATAATCGGAAAATTGAGACCTAAATAGTGAAAATCGAAATCGGTATAAATATCTACCAGAATTACGGTATAACCTTCCTTACCATACCGTTGTAATAATGCCCCTACACTGAAAATCCATAGATTGAAAGGGTTAGTTAGTACAGACTATCCTAGGTTCGTCATTATGTGTGTTAGTCATAATGGCAAAGTTATATTCAAAAATGACTGAAGGGTCAGTCAGTAGTGGCTGTGTTGTCTTGTTAAAGTATAATTCTAACTAACAAAACATCTACAGTTAAGAACTTGTCACGATGAGGCAATGTGGTCTGTAAGAGAGTTGTGTGCATGCATTTTTTGCCGACATCCGGTTTCTTTTTTCGACATTAGCGGTATGCGTAAACACGACGGGATCGGTACAGTGGCTAACCTAGGTTCATCATTTGTGTGTTGTATTTGTATACCACTAGTTGGGGCCACCTGTAAGATACCCTGATCACCACTCAGTGGCACCCCCTGGAAATTAAATGACTAAGGTGGGTTGGTCAGTACTGACCAACCTGACAATAATAACTTACCTAGGTTATTCGTATAGGGAGCCAAAAAATGACTAACTGAGTTAGGCACCAGTGACTGAGAGATTGGTCATATAGGGAGCCTAGGAATATCAGTGTAGGTGGTTTCAGGCTACCCCAAGGTGCATTTTAGGGGTGCAGAGGGCTCCCCCCTTAAGGTCGGAAAGATGCTGAAATAGAGGGTCCCAAGTCATAAAGTAGCTTTTTTGGACCAAAATTCCTACATTCAATTTTGTTCAAAAGTCGGAAAGTTGCTAAAAATGTGTGTGCCAGGTCGTCAGCTCACTTTGACCCTTCTGCAGTCACCTTCTTCAAGAGAGTTGGTTATTCAAGGCCCTGCTTTAGCACTAAGGCAACCTCATTTTGATAATGTGGATCATGTGCCTTAACTCTTCCTTTACCGATCGCGCCTTTTGGCGAATTTATCCCTCAAGACCGATCGCGCCTTAAGCACAAAATCGGCCGTTTTTTGGCCGATTTTGGCCGATTTTTGGCCCTCTGTACTTTGCTTAAAAATTGGTAGAATCCCATGATTTTTTCTGACAGTGGTCTATGGCATATTGTCTCTGCATATCTAAATCGGTTTGTACATACATTAACTATTCTAAAAATGCTAGGCACCTCAACTTGAACTATTAGTATGTAGATTGTTTGTTGTTCCCATATATTAGTTGTTGGATATATGAGCCCATGTGTCATTATAATTGAAGTTGCAGTGTATTGATAATGTTGGGGATGCTTTGGCTAACTGAGATGGTAGAGAACTCCTCGCTTGGCAGATCTTTGAGACCCATAGTTCAGGATAGGTCCCAACAGATCAGTGAGAAGTCAGCAATATTGGACAGCCCTTTATTTCACTTGATAAAACAACAGTGATAAGCCCATGTAGTGAGGTTGACCAGTATCTCCAATTCAGTCCAACAATATGATAAGAGCCAGTGTACATCAATCATACAATGTATATACCATGTTCAGTCAATCATGTCTCAGTCATTAGTCAGTTGTATACTGTCCACTATACACCCTGTCAGTTCTAGATAGCAATACAGTTACATAGCATCAATGTCATTGTATTAGAATAAACGGGCAGGTAAGTTCAGAATGTTTGTTTGATAAACCCATAGATTGAATCTTAACTGACTTGGCCAGGATGAGGACCAAAACATCATTGATTAATAAAGTAAGAGTTACAATCAAAGTTTTGGCATCTACATCATTGTGTGCATGCACATGGTAAGGTGATCAAAACCCCACAATAGGTCGAGCTTAACAGTATAACAATGGCTCGATGCCAGCATAAGCAATAACGGTATCAGCAGTAATTTAGCTTCACTGAATCACAATATCAAGAAATATTAAGAGATCAAGAGTTCATTATAACCACAATTAGGCTATGTGAGAAACCAAATATTATATGGCAAGATATAGTTCAAGAATGCATTGAAATTGCATATGTTCAGTTCAGTTCATCAAATCAATGTTTATCGGTTCACGAGTGTAATGTAGAAAAGTCAAGATGGATACTACCGTAGGTTACACACTGTCCAGTGTACATGCTCCAGTACTGATCACAGGTTAATCCATAACTGTGCACAAACAGTGCCTGCAAGGAACACAAGGCTGATGGTGATCCTTTCTAGCCTATATCCCCAACAGTCACTGTGGATAGTCTATCTTGTACTGTTCTATGAGGTGCAAAGTTTGAGGTGGATTGCAGCCTTAACAGCAGTATAGTTGTACGGAGTAACTATGTCCGTTGAGTTATGTATAAGTAGTCCAACTCCAATAGTGTCTTGACTGGAGTTAATGCCTGAGCCAAAACACCGACTACGCAAAGTTCCCATCACAACTGCTCAGTGCAGTAGATGATAGATCCACATAGGCTATGCTGTTAGATCTTTAGCTTGTCTAAGCACAGCAGTCCGGCACAGCCAGGTCGAAATGTGGTTATTATATATAAATATCTCCAACTGCAGACTCTGCCGCAGTGCATAGAGATAGATATCCACAACCACCCGAAGCTCTACAGCTCCAACGCGAAAGTACCCATGTGTCTATGAGTGTGGTCTGTACCGTTCTCGCTATCTATATACCGCGCACTTGCATACATACTCCGCCCAGGGGGTACGTCGTCCCTCGCTAGTGCGCAGGACGAGGACGCGTGTTGAGCTGCAGGTGCTTATTAGGCACGGCGTCCCTACTGCTGTACGGCGTCCCTGGATGGGCCTATTCTTGGTGGCCCGCCTTGGCCAGTTATCCGATCCACACCTCCACCGATCCTAGTCTCTCACATGAACTCAGACTGGGCCCACACAGTATCCATGCACTGGCCCATCCTTCTATTCCTTTTTTAATGTCTTTTCCACCTTTCACATTTTGCCATATATTCAAATACCAAACATATCCACCTAGTAGCGTATTTCTACATTCCACCAGAACCCATTCATGCACCTGGTCCAGTTATTCATGGCTCTCATCACAGTCACACGTATGCTTTACTAATAAACATGCCTACATTATTATTGACACAATATCATTCATTGCTCATATTATTTCTTTCTGTCCCAACCTATTCTGGTCACCCCATCAGCACAAGCTACCGGGTGGCCCTGATATGAATCCTACAGTCTGCTGTAGGCTTCATACTTAAGTGTTCGACAATGCTTTCAGTAATAATTTACTCTATCATTCTCTCCATTATGGTTGTTATATAATTTCACCGGTAGTACCGCAAGCTGCCCGTTCATTCAATTCCTAAATTAGCTTTCTTTCCTTATATTTTCCTTCACTTGTTTACTCATGACGGGGTTTTAAAAACTCTTTTTTAAATGGTACATTATTCTTTTCATTTGTGGGCTTTGAAGGTAAAATTGTGAAAAATTGTCCTAAATGCCCGGGTTCGATTTCCCTCGTCGGGTATGCCCCTTTCTCCCGTCATGATAACATTGTTTCCCTTTCTTTCCAAGCATTTCATTCCATAATTTATTTGCTTTATATCAACAGCAATTTCTTATAGTTATAATGGGATTCAATCTTTACTATATTATAATCACACTTATCTACATATATGTACAGTCATGTTTCCTTAGTCTCTGTCCGTTTCCAATTGCCCTGTCCAGTTTTCTGTCTCTGTCATTTGTTGTGTTTTTTGTTGTTTGTGGTTTACCTTATCTGTAGAGTAATTATACCTCCCAAGTGAGCATTGACATATTCCTGTGAGGTTCCACCAGTTGCTCCATCACCTTCACCTTCCTCTACTGCTGATGCATTTTGTAGTCTACTGTGGTTGCCCAGTACCTTCAGTGTTTGTATTCCACTAGGCCTATCTACGGGTGGCACGTTAGCTGTTTTTCTTCTATGTGTCACCATGTAGGTACCTTTCTCATTAGCTTTTCCTTCACCTGATCATTTCTAGTTATCTTGGGACTATAGGTAATGGCAAGAACATTTCAAATCCTTTGGGATTTTGTAAATAGTCAGAGTGCAAGTGGGGTAGTAATAATGTGAGCCAAGGATACCAAGGTCAGGTCCCCAGTTTGCCATATCTAACATAGTAAGTAAGACATGTCTCCAATATTGGAGTGATATTCAAAAAAATCATTTAAACTGCAATTACTCAGGGTTTCCTTGATAAATTGAGATTGGATAAATCACAGATTGTAGATATTGTTATGTATTCTCAGTTTCGTATGTGGAATAGGCATAACAGCTTTTGGTTGCCATTGCAATAAAAAAGAATTAACAAAATCACTACTTCTAGACTATCTGTTCCTATGGCAAAGGATATTTTCATCAAATTATTCAAAAACTAATGATAAATCTTAGTGCAATCCCTTTGTTTTAAGCAGATGGTGTGCAGATAATGTACCCATGTAAACTGATGCTATTCAATATTTTTGCACCAATACATTCTCCTTACCTTCAAACAAAAGGGCTGTGTACACTACTATGAAATGTTATTTTTGAATAGTCTTTAGTCATAACATTTCCAACACCCACCAACAGTCCTCCAAGTGGTGTTTATGTGGTGTCTGTGGTTCTTTTTGTGGTAATAGACTGGGTGCTAATGGCTTTGGGCTCCCTGCCAGAAATCTGAGCTACCCCCTATGACCTATCTGAACCGGCATACTGCTACCATACACACACTGTCTAAATCCCTACAATGTTATGCAGTAAGATCTCTACAGAAATCATTTCACACCAAGATGCATCTGTATACAATCAAACCGCTGTATAACACTTACTATTTGATGTATAAGTGCCAATAAAAACTTACTCCTGATGACCTGTAGGCCATAGCAGTATATAGATGTCCCAATCTTGCTCAGATGATATACCCATGGCTTACCGCCATTGCCTGATTGTTTCCCATATGTAAGGTATTGGCAGCTTCTTACATCTCTATATTGTCCCCACTGGTTCCTATAACCATGGTTATCTCTATGGTCGTTCTGTGTCTGGCTAACGCGGACCTGGTTGTAAGCATCCTTATAAAAACCATCTCCCGTGAGTTGCTCCTGCAGCAGGCTTTTTTTGTTATATGTTTGAATGAATACACAAAAGCCACAGCAATACCGCTACTGTGGTGCTGCATTCATTTTCTAAGGTTCTTTTGTGTCAGAACTAAAAGGTGTTTCCTTATTAAAAGTATTTATGATAACATAGATCATTTTATTTCAAATTTGTACTTTCTTGCGAAAATGATGACTTGATGACTTGGAAACTTGCAATTTGTTTCCAATTATTGGTCCTGTTGCCAATACATTCTTGGCTGTTTTTCCTTAAATTCATAGCCTTATGTAATGTGCCACCACTCCATAATATAGTATTTCCATGGTTCTCAATACCAATTTTCCTTGTTGGTAAGTTCCCCTTTTTCTCACATGACTTTAAGTTGAACCAGGAACCCTTTTGAATAATTGATATCAGTCTCCCCATTCATATTCTACCAGTTTTCAGGCCAATCCCACCATCGATTCTGCTGTACTGATGTTCTGAAAGACATTTAAATAGTGTTTCATTCCTAAATTTTCACATGTCCCATGATAGTCATTATCACTGGGCCATTGCCCCGCTACCAGTTTAAATTGGGCTACCATGCGGGACCAGCAGAGACTGCCTCTCTTACTCCAGACAGTTCAGTGTCTGAGTGGGCTGTTCACATCGATGTGAACTAGAGGGTATGAGTAGGTGTGAGTAACACATAGGGTATCTTCCCTTTTCTCCTAGAATTTATATGTGTTCTCACTGGTGTGGTGCAACTACCCTTGTATCTTATTTTGTATTTGAAATTGCTCCTCTAATTCATTTGTGGGTGGTGTTTAATTTCCCATCAACCTAATCTAACCGTGGTTGTAGAGATATTCCTGACATAGGTGCATTGGGTATTATGGGCGTCTCCACTTGAGTTGGGCGGATGTGACGTCATGAATACGTCAGAGGGCGCGGAGGTGATGGGCACTGTCACTCAACCCAACTTTGCACTTGTCATGTGACGTCAGAGGACGCTGAGGTGATGGGCAGTGTCACTCACTCCAACCGTGCACCTGTCAGTACAGCATCACTGGCTGCCATGTCTCTCCTGAGCATCATGTCAGCAGCTCAGCAACCACTGTGTTGCTGAGTTCCCAGTGCTCTATCATATTTACCCTTTTCCTGCTACTTTGAGTCACTTCTGATTGTGTTGGCACTCATTGGGCATTAAGAATCCCAATACACTAACATTTTAAATGTACCCCTTACAGTGTATATATAAGTCCCAGGGTTCTAGTATAGGCACTTATCCCCATTGCTTGCCCATATCTAAGGTATTTGGATGCTGTTTATACAGTCTGTAGCTAATGCTGCTGTGGATGGGGTTAGGTACTATCCTGGTTGCTACACAAATGCAAGGGGGCATATGGCTCATTTCAAAATCTCCACTACATGTTAATATCATTGTCAGTCGCCCGTGCACTCATATCACTGCATTTCTGGTAATAAATAAGCAATTGTCAATTAAGTATCATCATCACACCAGTTCAATAGCTCCTTTTGTCTATTTAAAACACATATTCTGCTCTACCATATTCTTTTCTCTGTTAAAACAGTTGGTACAAGCATCCTATCATCTGAATATATGTGGCTTCCTGCTTTACTCTAACACAAGGCACGGGAGTTTGGTTCTGCCTACCAATTATAGGATGTGCAGAGCTGAATTATCTCCAATTCCTTGCCGACAGAATTCAGGCTCTGCTGGCTGCAGTGTTGAGGCTCCCTGTCTACTGCAGTGTTTCTGTTCTAATTTTGTAACGCTCCCCAGCAGTATTCATGTCTTCAAGTCCTCAGGTACTCAAAGTCAGCCCTACTGGGTGCTGGGTGGGTGTGTTGGATGGTGGGGTAAGCAGGTGGGGGCCACCTGTCATCCCATCATCACCCAGCAATGGTATCTAGATCTGTATGAGCATTGGGAGTTAGCATTCAGTAATTTCCTGGGTGTGCTCCCTCCATCTGTGCATACTGCATATACACACACACATGCAACAACACCAATACAGGCATTCTTTCTGTTCATAATTCAGTAATCACATTGCCTGTCATGATCCTCCCAGCCAGTTATACCACTTTGATATGTTAATATCCAGCAGCCCATAATTGTATTTTGATACTATTTCAGACACTACTTACTTAATTGTCCTATGTCATTTGACCTTCTATCCAAATGTAAATCTTCATGTTACACCCCGATGTTTTATATATGTATTGCATGTCCTATTCTTAAACTACAGTCCCTTATATCAGGTATGTGGCCTGCCTGCCGTCCCTATTTTCCCCTTACATTTCTGTGTACTGTCACCCCATCAGCACAAAATGTCCTTGCCTCTAGCCCAGCAGCCTGCCTGTTGGGTGTGGCTCTGGTTTTTTATCACCGCTAAATGGAGGATGGGTGGCTACAGTTCTGTAGACCTGTTTCTCTTAAGCCTCTATTCCACTTGTAGTTACTTTCTCACTTATCATATAAATGAGCTAATAGGTTTTGGTTGCTCATGTTGACTAATCATGGGTTAATTGGAGCATTTTTCTCGCTGCTTCTGACGAGTACTCCCCGTATTTTGACACGCCTCTGCCAATCCCAGAGGGTTTTGTCTTCCTATTCCCCATCCTTTTGAGGGTTACATTGATTGGAAGGTGGAGTTTGGAGTATATCTTCACCTTCCTTGGAAGGATGAGTTTGGAGTATATCTTCACCTTCCTGGTCAGGAACGGGTGGGTCAAGGAGACTGTCAGTAATCCCCTCCCCTATATCATCTTTACTTTCTTTAGCCGGCTCAAAAATGTCCTTTTTTGGTAATTGGTCTGCTATTCAATCGATCCCATTCCTCTTTATTCTCTTCAGGCGACTTATTTTTCCGTTTTATTATTTTCAGTCATTTTTTTTTTTTTTTTTCTTGTTAGTTGCCTCCAGATTTCCTGACCCTTGGGTTTCCTCGTCATGCGTTGTTCCCCCCTTCCCCTTTGTGCGCCTGTATTTTCCATTTCACTATCAGATTCCTTGCTAATTTCACTTTGTTTTATAAGGGGACATCCAGCCTCTACTTCTGTCCTTTTTCCTATTATATGGACAGTAGGCTGAATGTCGTCTGCTGAGTCCCACTACTGGCCTCCCCCTGCTGCTGTTTCTGGAGTAAGGCTACTCCACCACCAGTAAGCCACTACTCCAGCTCCCTAACACCTGAAGGCAGCCCTCTCCTATAGCAAATGCTACTGGAGTACTCCCTATCAGTATAGTAATGTTCAGTGCACGCAGGGAGTAGCCCTTCGTGTGAACGAAGTATCATATATATAATTTGCCTTTGCTCCTTTGATTTATCATGTAAATTTCCTTCAGTATTTGGCCTCATTTGGCCTTTGCCTTTTATTCCTTCAATATTATTTTCTCCCTATGTGGGTTGTTTTATATCATCAAGTTCCCTTCTAATTTCCCTTTCTTCCCCACTGTTTTCCCATTGCAGAAAACATAGTTTCTTATTTATTCCTTTATTACTAGCAAGTGTTGTAGAGCGGTTGCCCGTCGGGGTATCTTCAGACCTCCGGAGTAACAAGTTGCGTAACATAGGACCCCTTTTGTTTGTTTGATTAATCCCGTTACGGCCCTTGTGGCCTGCATTTTAGCTTACATTTTGTTTTCCTGATTATGTTAGTTTTCTTTTCTTATTTCCCCATTTGGGCTCTAGGTGGTCTCAGGCCTGACAACAGCCTCTCCGGTGGCTGCTTCCTGGTTTAGCTGATCTACACCTGCGTGTCTCAAAGTGCAGTCCTGCCCTGGAGTGATTGGTTTGGTCCTGATTGGTGTCGGATTCCCCAATCTCCCCTGGTTGTCTACTGAGTGGTTCTATGCGCGCCAACCACTCCTTAGACTAACCGGGCAGTCAGAGGGATTTCTGTCTTTTCTCCGTCAGCCTTTATTGTTCCTGGTGTTGCCTTTGCTGTGCTTACCTGTCTTCTTCTGCCTGTGTTGTCTATCTGTATTTTTTCTGTTAATCATTGTGACCTTAGTGTCCTGTCAGGTTGATCAGGCCTTCTAGTTGACTTTTGGTCTCATTTGTTAAATGTCTGGTCAGTTGTGTTCTGTCTTAATGTTACTACCGTCTCCTCACCTTTTTCTACTATAGTCACTTCTATGTCACCCTTTACAGAGTCTAATTGTACATTTGGCTCAGACACATAATGGTCAACCCCACCGGTATTTACACCTGTGATGCTGATCTGATCTGCGTCCCCACTGCGGGCGTGCTGTCCATCGCTGGGTACCTGGGGCCTTTGAAGTTTGAATTACTCTACCAGCCTGATGCCCTCGGCTTGGCTCAACTACCCTTGATTCTCCAACCAGCCTGAACTATTAGTATCTAGATTGTTTGTTGTTCCCATATATTAGTTGTTGGATATATGAGCCCATGTGTCATTGTAATTGAAGTTGCAGTGTATTGATAATGTTGGGGATGCTTTGGCTAACTGAGATGGTAGAGAACTCCTCGCTTGGCAGATCTTTGAGACCCATAGTTCAGGATAGGTCCCAACAGATCAGTGAGAAGTCAGCAATATTGGACAGCCCTTTATTTCACTTGATAAAACAACAGTGATAAGCCCATGCAGTGAGGTTGCCCAGTATCTCCAATTCAGTCCAACAATATGATAAGAGCCAGTGTACATCAATCATACAATGTATATACCATGTTCAGTCAATCATGTCTCAGTCATTAGTCAGTTGTATACTGTCCACTATACACCCTGTCAGTTCTAGATAGCAATACAGTTACATAGCATCAATGTCATTGTATTAGAATAAACGGGCAGGTAAGTTCAGAATGTTTGTTTGATAAACCCATAGATTGAATCTTAACTGACTTGGCCAGGTGAGGACCTAAACATCATTGATCAATAAAGTAAGAGTTACAATCAAGGTTTTGGCATCTACATCATTGTGTGCATGCACATGGTAAGGTGATCAACCCCACAATAGGTCAAGCTTAACAATATAACAATGGCTCGGTGCCAGCATAAGCAATACCGGTATCAGCATTAATTTAGCTTCACTGAATCACAATATTAAGAAATATTAAGAGATCAAGAGTTCATTATACCCACAGTTAGGCTATGTGAGAAACCAAATACTATATGGCAAGATATAGTTCAAAGGATGCATTGAAATTGCATATGTTCAGTTCAGTTCATCAAATCAATGTTTATAGGTTCACCAGTGCAATGTAGAAAAGTCAAGATGGATACTACCGTAGGTTACACACTGTCCAGTGTACATGCTCCAGTACTGATCACAAGTTAATCCATAACTGTGCACAAACAGTGTCTGCAAGGAACACAAGGCTGATGGTGATCCTTTCTAGCCTATATCCCCAACAGTCACTGTGGATAATCCATGTTGTACTGTTCTATGAGGTGCGAAGTTTGAGGTGGATTGCAGCCTTAACAGCAGTATAGTTGTTTGGAGTAACTATGTCCGTTGAGTTATGTATAAGTAGTCCAACTCCAATAGTGTCTTAACTGAGCCAGAACACCGACTCTGCAAAGTTCCCATCACAACTGCTCAGTGCAGTAGATGATAGATCCACATAGGCTATGTTGTTAGATCTTTAGCTTGTCTAAGCACAGCAGTCCGGCACAGCCAGGTCGAAATGTGGTTATTATATATAAATATCTCCAACTGCAGACTCTGCCGCAGTGCATAGAGATAGATATCCACAACCACCCGAAGCTCTACAGCTCCAACGCGAAAGTACCCATGTGTCTATGAGTCTAGTCTGCACCGTTCTGGCTATCTATATACCGCGCACTTGCATACATACTCCGCCCAGCGGGGTACGTCGTCCCTCGCTAGTGCGCAGGACGAGGACGCGTGTTGAGCTGCAGGTGCTTATTAGGCACGGCGTCCCTACTGCTGTACGGCGTCCCTGGATGGGCCTATTCTTGGTGGCCCGCCTTGGCCAGTTATCCGATCCACACCTCCACCAATCCTAGTCTCTCACATGAACTCAGACTGGGCCCACACAGTATCCATGCACTGGCCCATCCTTCTATTCCTTTTTTAATGTCTTTTCCACTTTTCACATTTTGCCATATATTCAAATACCAAACATATCCACCTAGTAGCGTATTTCTACATTCCACCAGAACCCATTCATGCACCTGGTCCAGTTATTCATGGCTCTCATCACAGTCACACGTATGCTTTACTAATAAACGTGCCTACATTATTATTGACACAATATCATTCATTGCTCATATTATTTCTTTCTGTCCCAACCTATTCTGGTCACCCCATCAGCACAAACTTGCATGAGATTTATCTCATTTTCAATATAATTTTAACAATATTTAAGGCAAAAATCATGAAAAATGTCAAACAATATTGTTTTTTGGGTGAAAAATGATTTTGCCCAATTTTTCATGCTGAAAAAGATAGTACCAAAAGTTAAGGTCTATTTTGATGCATTATGGCCTAAATATAAGTTGCCATGGCAACATATACACTAAAATAAGCTAAATTAAATTTCAAATAGGGCTTTATCCCCGGTCCCTGCACTTGGAGTGAAAACCAACACCATCCATGTTATGAAAACGCCGACTAAGGGGTACTTTTTGCCTGAATCGGTATGTCTGTAGAAATGAGAAATAGGGGTGTTTTAAAAAAAAAATCAGTGAAAAATATAAAAGGGGGGTGTATGTATCAATGTCCCTTTAAAAATATAAAAAGGGTAAATGATGTCCCATATTGGTGTGACAGACACATGTATCTGAGTCAGCATCACATACTAAATCAGTATTCTAGGAATTGGGGTACCCTGTGGACCTCTAGGCACTAACTTGGAGGCTAGAAACTCAGCATTTTTTAAATAAAGGGGTGTTTCCTGTGATGAAAAGGTCAGCGTCTTTGTGAAAGGGGGTATTATTAGTGGCCAAAAAGTCGGCTATTAGGGGGTATTTTACATCCAAAAGTCAGTGGAAAGGGGGTATATTTCAAAACCCATAACGTGGATGGTGTTAGTTTAATATCAGAGTGCAGGGACCGGGGCTTTATCTTCCTAATTTGAACACATAGAGCAATTTAGGGTATCTTACTTTATGGTCATTCGATACTGTTCATTTTGTCATAGATGTACTTTTAATTAGAATATTTACAAAATTCTTTCAGTTTCTGAAAGGTTAGGCCATCCCCTACATCTTAATATTCCATTTAAATTTCATCTGAAACAATCTGGTTTTGGGAGAGGTGCCTTTATTTGGGACGTGGTAAAGGAAGAGTTAAGTAAGGCTGTACTGTAATATCCTGCTAAAAACCCTCACAAGCAAATCCTCCCTCTAATGGCTTCATAAGGTTTTATGATAAATCAAACAAAAATTTTGAAAAAAGGAAGAAAATTCCTTTTTTTTGGGGGGGGGGGGGAGAAACCTCCAAATTCCTTGATTTTACACACATGAAGAGCCATTTTAGGCCTTAGTGACATGGGACGCGAGGAAAAAATAGTTAGTGAAATGGGACATGGGGCATTTCTTAAAATGAAATATGACAACATGGTCATTTCTTAAGGTTGATCGCTACTCATTGAATATGGACTACTGCGCAGCTCTCTGCGCATATAGCTTAAACCTGTCAAAATAAGCTAATATTGGAAAACTGTATACATATACATAGACTCTAATTCATATTCAAATTTTGGACAATTCCGAGCAAAACTGAGCATTTTATTGCACTTTAAATATTTGTTATATTTGGAGCAAGTGATATTTGCTATTTTTAACATGAATTAGAATATTGGAATTATTTACCAATAAATCATTATCGAGATTGATATAGATCTCATCACTGTGCTTCAAACAACTAAGGGTATAAAATGTACACATTTTTTGCCCCGATACTTTGCCTTTAACCCATTATTTGGGCCTTTAAATATGAGATTTAGACAGTTTCTGTCCTATTTTTTAACTTTAAAGGCCCAAAACCCTAAAATTATGCGCGGGACCACCTATCAAAATTACTTTTTTATGTTAGCAAATGATCTTAACAATTTTTTGAGAAAATTAAAAAAAAAGTTCATGGATTTTTTTCAGTGATATTTAGATATTGCTGAAAAATTATGCAGCAAATTTAAATAATCTTCATCAAACCATCACGTTTTCTCATAAAAGGGTACATTTTTGGACCATAATTTTATTTTTCCCACTAAAGGACATAACCTAGAAATATTCATGTGCAATGCAACATTAATGTTGGCAGTGGTTCATTAAGAAAAAAAATCATGAAAATTTCCCATATTTTGGCATTTTTTGGCAAAAATAGAGAATACTTTTTTTTTCAAAAATCTGTATTGAAAAAAGGAGCTCGGGACCACCCTATTTTTTTTCCATTTTCCATTTCATAATGATCTAAACTAACCTGAGGCAAAAAATTAGGAAATTCTATGGATGAAAAGTTAAGAGTAGCGATCAACCTTAAGAGCGACATTAAGGGCCGCATCAGTGGAAGATACCAATTGGTGTACCAAAGACCTCATGAGTATATGGGTGTATGAGAGGAGAGGGGGCTCTTAGACTGCTAGAAAATGTACACCCCTAATATAAAGCCCCACTCCCATTTTTGGGTCGATTGATAATTTTTTACAATTATTCTCAGCTGATTTTAGGGTATATATGACGGTTTTACAGAGATTTTGAAAGCATACTATAGTACTAAAGTAGCTATAATCAAACCCCAGATTTGACTTATAAAGTTCTCCCAAAGCAGGGGGGGGGGGCTTATACGAGGGTTCAGCTTATACTCAAAACTTTACTGTAACTATATTTCAGATATGACAGCGGACAGTCCTGACCTACCCTTCCTGACCCGGCCCTACCACCTGTCCGTGCACCTCCGCGTCAAGTTTACATATGACAGGTTGACGCATGACTGCATCATCCTGACCATCACTCACCCGTAAGTACTGAGAGGCCTTGTAAGGCCAAAAAAAAAAGGTGTGCTTCAGGCAACCCGACCCTAGATTCAAAAAAGGGCCGACCCTAGCATTCTTTTCCCAATTTTGGAGATTTTTTTTGATTTTTTTGATTTTTGTTACTTTTTTCCTCATTTTTTCCTAATTCTTTCAAGAATAACAAGCTCCCAGTAACCTCAGAGGCCTGAATAATTGATTAACATCAGGAAATGGCTTTCTAAGAGGTATGTCCAACAACTTCTTGATATTCCTAGTCAATGGAGGAATTGTGGAGTCATTCTGGAGAGTCGCGCGTTGATTTGTCAATTCGCGACTCATTCCTAGTACTCTCTCTATGTAAAAAAAAAAAAAAAAGAAAGAAAATCTGACCTACCTACCCTAGACATTCTGACCATGTTGCCTGAAACACACCTTTTTTTGGGGGCCTAATCAAGTATTATTCTACATTTTATATACATCATTGGGGATTTCCAATGTAACAATGCTGACATCTAGCCCAGCAGGCACAGATTATTGCGTCAACTTTCATAACTGGTTATCAATGTTTATTCCACATTGAATCAAGGTTTTGTCTCACAAGATTGAGCAAAAGTGAAAGTATTTGACTGGGTGCCATTTTTGACCAGGTGCCATCTTTGACCGGCTTAATAGGGCAGATGATAATATAAATGAGCTGGTCAAAAATGGCTTCAAGCCGAATATTGTGCCCACTGGGATGTATATTGGACTAGATAAACAGTGTTGTAAACACCTAAACAGTATTGTTTCATGGGCCACATATGGGTTGTGTATTCATATGCTGGCCTTGATTTACCAACTACCGGTTAGAACCCAAATAGGCATGGCCCACCAAATTAATTATTCATAACCTCACTGTAAAAAGTTACGGTATTTAAACAGCACAATGTGCTGTACGTTTACAGCACTTTTTGCTGTAGTTGGTATTACAGCACTATTTGCCGTATGATTACAGCATTATTTACCGTAAATTGGGTCTACAGCAATGTTGCTGTACATTTACAGCACAATCTGCGGTAGTTTTCTGCCACTAGGTGGCAGCAGTATACCATTTCCGTAGTTATTATTCCATCTAACCCTTTCCCGAGTCAAATAAAGCCTCACAAACTCTCAAGACATTGTAAAATAAGAATGGATGAAAGAGACTGAATGCAGTTATCATAAAGTGTATTGATATTTGCATAATTGTGGTGAAAATTATACAAAAACCAGCAAAAGTATAGACTAGACACCACATTGGTGGGAAAAGTTAATCCTTAAGTACATGGACTGGGAAAAAAGCTGGTATCACAAACAGTTCAGCTGTACTACAGCAGGATTAAACCATTGCATTCTGTAATGTGTATTATCCTAGCTCAAATTGAACTAATGCAGGAAAAGTATTCTCCATGCATGCACATTAATTGATATAAATTGATGATAACAATACTATGAAATCCAGTCGCTGTACATGTACAGCAAAATCTACTGGAACAAAAGTTGCCAGCAACTTTTGCTGTAGGTGTACAGTAGATGTTGCTGTAAATTTACAGTAGAAGTTGCTGTAAATTTACAGTAGATGTTGCTGTATTGGACAACAAGTCAGTTGCTGTACACCTACAGCAAAATCTACTGGAACAAAAGTTGCCAGCAACTTTTGCTGTAGGTGTACAGTACTTACTTCTTACAGTGCTCTTTGCAAATACTTAACTATTTATCTCATAAAAAAGTTTGATATTGTTTGAATGCAGTCCTGGCAAATAGACTCACCAGTGCTACATTCATGCCTTCACTTATTGTATCTCGGTGCCCAGATGTGCATATATGCCCAGTTAGGCCAGACCAAAAAAGAGTTGGTCAATGGATTTCATGACATTTTTTAATTTTTTTTTTAAATTGTCAATAGATTTCGCTCGCCTCATTTTTTTGAAAATTGAGAATTGTTGTTTTTTTAACACTTTTTTTCCTCCATTGATTCTCCCAGATGAACCAATTAATTCTGTCGTTATGGGATGTCTGGGAACTTTGTCGTCCCTGCTAAACATCACATTTTTGGAGTGGGCTATGTTCTCTGTAACGTTGTGAAACTAGGTCAAGCCCACTCTTATATAGTCACCCTCTTTTTTTGTGCAGACGTCTTTTCGCTGATCTATTACATCTTGATGAAATATCCTGTCAACTATTTGAGCTATATCATTCTTTTGCAAATCACCTCAGGTATCTGTATCTGTCAAAAAATATGGGGAAAAAAGAAGTTATATCACCTAAGATAAGAGATTTCTTAGAAAAACTGAAAAAAAACTGAGAT
The DNA here is from genome assembly GCA_947462335.1 of Harmothoe impar. Lineage (NCBI taxonomy): Eukaryota > Metazoa > Annelida > Polychaeta > Phyllodocida > Polynoidae > Harmothoe > Harmothoe impar. The sequence goes on from OX381710.1 coordinate 1,114,174, forward strand.
TTGGAGAACCTAATTTTCGACATGATTTCAGTACTGTACCATTTCAATTATTGTTCTGTTGTATTGCCTACTAAAAATGGTGATAACTCCCGTTCTTACTTTCATGAAAATATTTTGCATTAAAACAATATTTTGATGTAAAGTTGGGGCATTGTACTACTTTGGGATCTGAATTACGGGCCCACCACGTGGGCAGCAAGGAGAGGGGTGGGAGTCCTACACCGGGACCCTTATAATAGGGAGAGCAGTCGACGACACACTTGTCAGCCTGAGTAGTGCACCCATGTAGGTCCATGTAGATTTCACTTTCACTGTAGCTAGTTAAGTTTTGGTTGAAATGTACATCTGGAAGCAAAGAGCTGGGTCATGCGTCGCAGAGGGTGGCTCCAGAGGGGTAAAAAGCGACCTGGCGATTACGTATACACACGCCCCTAAACCCCCCCTCCCCCTACTGCCACCTTCCCACCAACTATCCAGTTTTTGGCCTAGATAATATATGTGACGTTGTAGATTTCAATTGTCCACATTTACACGTCAGTCGATCATTCCCTTATATAAGAGTACCGTTATAGGACTCCATATGCCGCCCATATGCTGTAGTAAATCAACACTAATGCTTCTCTTCCTTCTACTCTATTGAATAAAGGCCAATAATTATGTATATGCTTTATTCAGTAGGGCATGAACAGTCAAGGTCCTCCCTTCTACTACACAGAATAAAACTAATAAAAAGTAGTCCTGCCATATTTTGGGTCAAAATTACAATTTGGGAAATTCCAAGATGGCTGCCAAGATGGCCGCCAGAAACTCGAGATTGTCTGATTTCCTTGTGTGATACATGGATTTTAGGGTTTCCTAGGGTGAAGAATCCATATTTTGAGTCCAAATTACAATTTGGGAAATTCCAAGATGGCTGCCAAGATGGCCACGAAAAATTCAAGATTGTCTGATCTGCTTGTTTAATACATGGATTTTAGGGTTTCCTATGGTGTAGAATCCATATTTTGGGTCAAAATTACAATTTGGGAAATTCCAAGATGGCTGCCAAGATGGCCGCCAAAAATTCAAGATTGTCTGATCTGCTTGTGTAATACATGGATTTTAGGGTTTCCTAGGGTGTAGAATCCATATTTTGGGTCAAAATTACAATTTGGAAAATTCCAAGATGGCTGCCAAGATGGCCGCCAAAAATTCAAGATTGTCTGATTTGCTTATGTAATACATTGATTATAGGGTTTCCTAGGGTGTAGAATCCATATTTTTGGTCAAAATTACAATTTGGGAAATTCCAAGATGGCTGCCAAGATGGCCACCAGAAACTCAAGATTGTCTGATTTGCTTGTGCAATACATGGATTTTAAGGTTTCCTAGGGTGTAGAATCCATATTTTAGGTCAAAATTACAATTTGGTAAATTCCAAGATGGCTGCCAAGATGGCCGCCAAATACTCAAGATTGTCTGATTTCCTTGTGTAATACATGGATTTTAGGGTTTCCTAGGGTGTAGATTTCATATTTTGGGTCAAAATTACAATTTGGGAAATTCCAAGATAGCTGCCAAGATGGCCACCAAAAATTCAAGATTGTCTGATCTGCTTGTGTAATACATGGATTTTAGGGTTTCCTAGGGTGTAGAATCCATATTTTGGGTCAAAATTAGAATTTGGAAAATTCCAAGATGGCTGCCAAGATGGCCGCCAAAAAATCAAGATTGTCTGATTTGCTTATGTAATACATTGATTATAGGGTTTCCTAGGGTGTAGAATCCATATTTTGGGTCAAAATTACAATTTGGGAAATTCCAAGATGGCCACCAGAAGCTCAAGATTGTCTGATTTGCTTGTGTAATACATGGATTTTAGGGTTTCCTAGGGTGTAGAATCCATATTTTGGGTCAAAATTACAATTTGGAAAATTTGAACACAAGATGTAATGGAAATACAATAATCAAATAACACGTTATACAGACATAGCCCACTCCCTTAGTTAACATTGGTGTTACTCCTAAATAGATATAGTTTTAAACCGCTATATATTTTCGCTTACTCGCACCATTTTTTGAAAAGTGAAATCCATTGACCAACTTCTTTTTTTTGTATGGCCTTATGTATCTTATAACAAATTTCTTTGACAGTGCCAATGAGTTCTTCCTGGACCCGCTGCGTAACCCTCTCTACAACAACGCTATCCTCAATGAATACTCCACACAAACCTACTACATGACCATGAACAGGGTCAACCCCAACAACGCCAGGGACTTTGCAGGTTAGCAACACTTTTAGTGATAGATATGATGTAAGTGAGTTGCTGTATAAGTGTTATAAATGACCACTCCCTAAGCATAGAAAATCTTTTATTTAAAACAAACAAAAATCTTTTACACCCCATGCAGGTAAGCTGTACACCCTGATGCTGGTTGACGCTGACGTCCCGACTCTGTACAACCTCATCATCAACATCCCCGGGGATGACGTGTCATCGGGGACCACGGTCGTACCGTACCGTCAGCCGGGACCCCCGTCTGTACACGACCATTACTTCCTGCTGTTTGAACAGACGGAGGAGATCAGCCTCGCTGCCACCGCTGCCTTCACCCGCCCCCACCCCTGTCCTGATAATAGGTAAGAGCCAAGTGCTGTATTGTGTTCTCATAAAACTATCATATTCATATCTTGAAAAGTAGGATTAGTCTGGTGGGGAACAAGGATTTGAGGTCTAACCCCTATTCTCCAATATAGTCTTTTTCCTTGCTGTTCATTTGGAGGGGGGTCTGTGTGCCCATATCCTGCATGATTTATTCTTGATGGCTTTGGAGAAATTGAGATGTTCAAGATGGCTGCCAGAATTCAATAAAGATCATATCTCTGCTTCCAATCCACTAGACACAAATAAAAGGTCTAAAAGTACATATCTATGGTCATGGAATCCAATCATGCCATTAGGAATCATATAAACATATATGGCAGCCATTGACTAGGAGGAGATGAGTATAGAAGGGACAAACGGGGCTAACTGCGGTTGGGCCTGAGATGGTCGTAAATAAAGACCGGCAACCACCGAGTCAAAAAGTCTATCCAAGTCTATTTTTAGATTAACTGTTAGAGGAAGCCTAGAAGCTGGAAGAAATTGCTTTAGCAATAGCACAGTCCGTAAGAATCCGGGTCCTGAGGGGCTTGGCCAGATATATGAGGGCAGAGAGACTCGCCCAGTCCCCGGTGAACCGGATGTCCTCAAGTGGGACACCGCACAGGTGCATGAACGCTGCCCCGGATCTCCTGAGCGAGTGGACACCTGCTCGCTCCGTGTCCACTCCAATGAGGCGTAAGAGCTTCTTAAGGAAGGTCAGGAGCCTCGGGTACTGTAGAGGTGCTATAGAGCCTCTGAGTCTGACCAAGAAGGCAGGCGAGTCAGGGTTCGAGGAAGGGCCATATCAATTCAATTCAAATGCATTTATTTAAAGCTGGACCGTCAGGGAATAAATTCAGCATTTTCCATACATGGACTAAAATAACAGTTCCACCATAGGGCAGCAGTGTTTGGACAGGGGACCATGAGCATTGTTCAACTACAACATATTCACCCTATCTTGTGCCTGTAAGAGCTGAGCTCGAAGCCCTTAAGAGCCCCCTTGTGAATGAAAACTTAACTATATATCCGAAAGTGCTTTTGGCCTCACTTCAACCATGACGGTCAAGCTTTAAACTGCAACAGACGGAAGCTAATATCTTGTATTCTGTCTGTTCTCGATTGCTACATTGCTTTTTCAGTAGTTGCATCCTTTGATTCTATTTAGGGATGTCATTGACATCCAATTTATGTCGATGACAATTATTGACATATAGTTGTCAATTTATCAATGTATTGCAATATAATATTCAAACTATTATGTACATCTAGAACACTATTCATTGCTTTACTAAGCTGAGAAAAATAACATAAACAAAGCTGAACACCAGTCCCATTAACTTCACTGAAAATGTTCACATGATTATCATAGATATGAAACTAGCTTTAAATAATACAAGGTAGGAATCTGACCTAAGGCTGCGGTCGAAAGGATAAGTACCCTAACTGTCAGCTCCCTCCCTGCCTCCCTCCCTCCCTCCCTCCCTCCCTCCCTGCCTCCCTTAATAAATGTGGTGGAGAACAACATTTCTGGGGGTGCACTGGATGCAAGCACATTTAGCTACCATGACACAAGTGCATACCTTGTTTTTTTCCACTGGCAGAGAACAATTTCAAAATTGTCAATATAATATATTAACATATTGACATAATAGCGATATGTCAATACAGTGAACATCAATGACGTCCCTAATTCTACATTTGGTCTCCCCTATAGGTGCCTGCATGGTATCATCCAGGCCTTCCTCTGTGTCCATGACCTTCAGCTGGTCGGTGCCAACCGGTTCAGGACCAGCAACGACGACTACGTACAGTGCCACAAACAGGCAGTATATAAGGAGCTGTAAGAAGGAGGCTGGATGAAATCTATTTTAGAACATTGTGCAAAAAGTATAAAAAACCCTGAGGAAGACTGTCTAACAGTTGAAACTGTAGGTTCAAATATCTAATAAATCTGCTACTTAAAAACCAAAGTTGGGAATCTAGTTGTGTTGTATGTATCTAGAAATAAAAAATATTGTATTAATTATAAGCATAGATATATAATGTTGTTCACTTTCTTAAAACTTTTTTCTATAATACTTAGCTCAAGTTAGAATCTAGACCTGAATATTATGACAAAAAAATGAACAAGGTATTGGGCTTGGAACAAGGCCAAACTGACCTGCCATTTATTAATGAATAACAATTGTAAACCAGGGGCGGATCCAGGAATTTGGGAAAGGGGGGGCGCCGCAATACCTACAGCATTGGGGGTGTTCAACCATCTACATTAAAATTTACCAAAAAATAGGGGGGGCGCGCGCCCCTTGCGCCCCCCCCCTGGATCCGCCCCTGTAAACAATCAACAGATAAGAAAAAAGAATTATTAACAGAATGTCGCGCTGACGACCCGCTGCCGCTGAGACCAATGTAACAATGGCCGATTTGAACAAGGCGCCAGAAGAGAAGGACTCCTGCCCATGCGCAATAACATGTTACCCGGGTGAAGCTTCCTGTTTCCCGCTCAAGAATTATATCCTATAAATTTCTACAATATGTATGTACATTTCTAGTCACAACATATGTTGCCTATTTCACACTATAAACCTTCTCTAAAATACACTAATAGCCCCTTCCAATGCCCCTACAGCTATGTAAATGCCTGATATGTGGGATATATATCATTGAATACAATACAGCTACTTTACACTTATAGAAGGCTGCGCCTTTTTAAGAACCCTGTGTTAATGTAATATATGCACGTATCCCCGTCTGTTTAGTATACTTTACGACAAGGACAGAAAATCACTATCATCAAGATCAAAAAGTATATCTAATGTGTATATCATTATGAAAACATACTCACTAAAAGGCTTTTCAAGACATGCTGGTTGTCAGTTAAAGTAGTTAATTATCCGCAGATTATCTGCCGGCACCTAGTTTTTACTGAAATGTATGCGGGTAGTCCTTTGTAAATGCTACATTATTAACTAAAACGGCTTTGAAAATTCTTGATTGGCATCAAACTCACCTAATCTAGCTGGCCAGCTGTCGCCATGGCTCCAAGAATTGGCCCCTCATGTGTATTCTCCTGGTTGCAAGGTTTCTAGAACTGAGAGAATGCTGTAAATATTCCAACTCCAATCACAAGAACCAATAAAAGGGTTGAAATGTAGCTTCCATAATGGCCACAGTCTTTATCTGCTATAACCCTGTATTTGAAATTAGTTGATATGCCCAAGGGAATGAGTGTGTCAAATATCAGATCTTTTGGTATTTTTACAGTCAAATTATGCTGCTATCTCAATATTTGCATAAATTATGCTAATTAGGTCTCAATCAAAAATTATGAAAGAGTGCATTCTTGAACAACTTTAGTAGTATAGTATGTATCGGAACGGGACTATAGTTAAGTACTGTTTATTACTCAATCGACCTGCAGCCAATCAGAGGCCTCCATTTGGTCACGTGACCGGAAGTGACCTACTTAGGGGATTAGTGGTGCATTCTGGGTAACCCTGCAGCCAATCAGAGGCCTCCATTTGGTCACGTGACCGGAAGTGACCTACTTAGGGGATTAGTGGTGCATTCTGGGTAACCTACTGACCTACTTAGAAGCTCTCAGCCAATCAGAGGCCGGCATTCTGGTAACCATGGTAACGTGACCTACTTACGTCACGTGACCTACTTAGGCTCAGCCAATCAGAAGCCGGCATTCTGGTAACTAGGGTAACGTGACCTACTTAGGGTTTGTTTGTAAACAACACCACGTGGCTCTCTTGTTTGTAAACAACACCACGTGACACGTGACTGTTTGTAAACAAACAATTCGACTTAGTCTGACATTTTCAGCTGTCGCATGCTGACCTGCTGCTATCATAAGAGAAACAAAAGCCCTAATCACGCTTTTCAGCTGGATCCTTCCACCCACCAGACATGGATCCAGATGGGAGGGTGGTTTAAAATTAATCCGTGTACCGACTGTCATACAATAGTGTAATTAGTTGAACACGTGTTACCTGTATAAAGGATTAGCAGGTCATGGGCTTAGAGTGTGTATAGAAAAACAACTACAGGTAGCGTGAACAAAGCGACCCCCTCCCTTTCTGTCACTCTGTCTGTGACTAGAGGGCGCGCGTGTGGTAAGCGGCTTAAATCTAAAGAAAAAAAATCACCCTCTCCTGTCGTCAGCAGTCAGCTGGCCGGCGGCTGGAAAATGCGATTAGAGGGATGATGAGCGCGGTTTTTTATATTCAATATATTAGAAGTGTGCTTTGTTGCTTATATAGTTCATTATGCGTTTAAAATGTTCGCGAGTATCGTAGAAATGTACAAAAATCCTATTGTGGCGCCATCTGACGAAAAGAGCGGAGAACTATACTAGGGTATGGCGAGCTAGACTAGAGCATGTAATCACCAGGCGGCAGAGTGGTCAAAAGACAATCTCGTAGTAGTAGGTCTACTTGGATCTTGAGTAGCCACCCTTGTGGTTGCAATTACCTAGACTAGTTGACCCTGCCAGCCTGGTCAAGTGAAATTAGTAAGGAGACCGCACATTAACGCGCTCCACAGTCTTTAGACAGTTAAGACTATAGTACCGTAGATTCTACTGTGTACTCACACTAACTATTTACAGTGCTACATATTCATACCCGTGTTCTAAGTGTTTTTTTAGAAAAAAGCGATCTACTCACCCATTTTTTTTTAGACAAACTCCTATTAGCAGGAAACCCCTGTATAAACCATACTGCAAAGATCTGCTACTTCGAGCGTCTGCCTCGTGACTGATAGTGTACAACAAGACGAAGTGGGCAGAGGTGAAGTACTGTTCCAAGAAAAATTGAGGCTCTTTATATAGCTGAGAGAGCGGCTAATCCGGATGTTCTAAGCTTGTTTTCACCTAGAGCCCCACCCTCTTCCAGAGAGGAATCAAATTGCTTTTCACCTGGACCCTTCCACCCCTCATCCATCAGCATGAAAAGAGGGATAACAAGTGTAACGTGCGCTACATGTATATGGGATTATAGCTGGTGAAGAGATAAAGCCAGGTCAACCGTGTATACAAAGACTACAGGAGGTGATTAACGACAGGTGTGACGCGCCAGCCCGTGGACGGATTATCTTCTAAGCTGACGCTTATTCAACTAGCCAGCTGCCGTCCGCTCCACTCACCACGGCAAGAGGAGGTGCTTTTGTTTTACACTTAAGTCGCTTACCACATGTTCTCGTCTCTACCTCACAGACAGACACCCTCTCGCTTGCTTCACGACCCCTGTAGCTTTTTTTGTATACACACTCTAATCTCATAACCCCCTGATCCGTTATACAGGTAACGGGTATTCTCTTTTAAATAGCTGCCAGTCAGCCTGCGGCAGCTGAAAACGACGGTAAGTAGCTTAGCTCTAGAAGCAAGAAGGCGTATATAAGGAGGCTGACACGTGTATAGGCGCCTTATAAGTCGGCAGGGGGTAAATACTAGTGAAAAAGGAAGGCAGGTGTGCAGGTAGCTTTCTAACAGACACGTGTGTGCACTAAGCTGCTTAAGTCTAAACCCACCTGCAGTAGTCAGGTAGCATGTGAAAACTTCCTTAACAGATCTCTTAATTGAGTAGAGACTCTGTACTGAGAGAGTCTTTTCAGCCGTTTAAGAGGATTATCTAGGACAGGGTACATAAGGAGTGAAACGACGCTCTCACCCATCACACTTTCTCGACCCGCCCTTCATCATCGTAGCATCGTCCACTCTACGCTCGCTCAGAATGTTATGATGGTTAGTTCTGCTATTTTCAGCTACTTTTCTTATCGAAGTGTTGACGCTACAGAGCATCGAAACTCTCTCCAAATGAGTCCAAGAAAGAAAAAGCAACTTCCACTTGAAGCAGGAAGAGAAACAGTGCCCTATGATGCATGTGAGGTAAAGAAACATTGGAAGGACGTCACCAAGGAGCAATGGATAGAAGCATGCTTCAACTTCATCGGAACGGAAGTAGTTTCATTTGGACAGAGGGAGAAGATTTTGTTGGAGCTATTTTTCTTAGCTCCGTATACTTGGCCTGACTGTGGTGAAATTCCTTCAGGTATTTGTTCAGTCTTCGCCATAGAAGTTATCAGGTCTTTGAAGGAGCTTCGATATATGCAAGGCACTCACGAGGAGATTGTTCACAAAATGACGGAATTCGAAACAGGAGAAGACACAATATGGTGCGAGGAGACGACATATACGGACGATGATCTGGAGTACATCATTTGTAGCCCGTTGGAACATTATGTTAAAGACTTTGAGGACATGCTAGACAGCACTGAGTGCCGAAAGAGAGATCCCTTACTGCACAGAAAGAGGCCAAAGCTGTGTTGGAAAAGCTCAAGTTTGGTCAAGGATTCACTCTTCAAAGCAGCTGTGTGAGTGTGATAAAAGGCCTTGTGTTGAAACATCCAGACATGAAGTTTTCGCGTGCTGTCGACACACTTCCTTTGCCTGAACTGATGATGAACATGATCGATCCCATCGTACCAACATGTTTCGACTCTGCCAATTGTCCCATGTATAAAATGGTTTCAAGTTTTGCCCGTGGCCGATGGCTAAACGATCCACTGAAGTCAGAAAACCTCCTTGATTTAATCAACTGACTAAATGTATTTTCTCATACTAGTATTAGTAGCATTAGTAATAGCAGCTACTCAGTCTCGTGCAGCACAAGCAGCAGCATCTGTCAGCAGCATCCGTGACATCGTCAGCAGCAGCAGCAGCTGCACGAGCAGCACAAGCAGCAGCATCTGTCAACAGCATCCGTGACATCGTCAGCAACTGCAGCAGCTGCACGAGCAGCACAAGCAGCAGCAGCTGTCAGCAGCTGCAGAAGCTGCACGAGCAGCACAAGCAGCAGCACCAACAGCAGCAGCAACAGCAAATCAGCAGCAGCAGCAGCAGCAGCAGCAGCAGCAGCGGCGGTGTGGACCACTAAATTCGAGATGGCGACATGTCTGTTTCTTAGAATCGACATTCGACATGAGGCTTAGTGACATTTGACATGAAGCTTGAAAAACATAGTGACAGGTGACATGAGCAATTCTTAATATCGACATGAGATATGAGCATAATTAAGCGACATCGACATGTGCCATGGCTATATTTTTTTAAGACAAACGCCATAGACTCCTCATTCAAACCCCCACTAGTAGTGCTCTATAAGCGCAAGCTTTGCCTTAAGAGAGCTGTGGCTGTGAACCCTCTCCTCCCCCCGTACACACAGGTAAATATCAGAGTCAGCCAATGTCGCCAATACTACTCTCATACAAGGGTCAGGCACTGCTGGACTATAATAGATGGGTCAAGGACCATTCTACTGAGGGTCAGGCTAGGCTGGACATTCAATAACAGGCTGGACTTTGGCAAACTTGCTTGAAAGTCTGGCCAGCAAGAGTCCGTTGAAGGACTATACGGTAAAAAGGCTGCTGTTACAGTCAAGATACTCATATTTCAAGCCCAGAAAACTGTAATTAGCTTTCCAAGTTGTTTATTTAACAATATCCTGGCCTAGCAAGAAGCTGTCAGATGACATCTAAGAAAAATGGGGCTGTTAATTGATCAAGAGAGCTACATTGTTACAGAGTCCTATTCCTCTTTTGAGGTGGGACCAAATTTGAAAAAAGAATAAACTCAAAAAAAAAGCCTTAAGATTGAAACAGTTGTAGATGACAAATTTAATGAGGAAGTCGTATTAATTAGTTTACAAATAGCCGCTGCACGAGCAGCACAAGCAGCAGCTGACACTAGTGTCAGCTGCAGCAGCTGCACGAGCTGCTTGTGCTGCTCCTGCAGCGGCTATTTGTAAACTAATTAATACGACTTCCTCATTAAATTTGTCATCTACAACTGTTTCAATCTTAAGGCTTTTTTTTTGAGTTTATTCTTTTTTCAAATTTGGTCCCACCTCAAAAGAGGAATAGGACTCTGTAACAATGTAGCTCTCTTGATCAATTAACAGCCCCATTTTTCTTAGATGTCATCTGACAGCTTCTTGCTAGGCCAGGATATTGTTAAATAAACAACTTGGAAAGCTAATTACAGTTTTCTGGGCTTGAAATATGAGTATCTTGACTGTAACAGCAGCCTTTTTACCGTATAGTCCTTCAACGGACTCTTGCTGGCCAGACTTTCAAGCAAGTTTGCCAAAGTCCAGCCTGTTATTGAATGTCCAGCCTAGCCTGACCCTCAGTAGAATGGTCCTTGACCCATCTATTATAGTCCAGCAGTGCCTGACCCTTGTATGAGAGTAGTATTGGCGACATTGGCTGACTCTGATATTTACCTGTGTGTACGGGGGGAGGAGAGGGTTCACAGCCACAGCTCTCTTAAGGCAAAGCTTGCGCTTATAGAGCACTACTAGTGGGGGTTTGAATGAGGAGTCTATGGCGTTTGTCTTAAAAAAATATAGCCATGGCACATGTCGATGTCGCTTAATTATGCTCATATCTCATGTCGATTTTAAGAATTGCTCATGTCACCTGTCACTATGTTTTTCAAGCTTCATGTCAAATGTCACTAAGCCTCATGTCGAATGTCGATTCTAAGAAACAGACATGTCGCCATCTCGAATTTAGTGGTCCACACCGCCGCTGCTGCTGCTGCTGCTGCTGCTGCTGCTGCTGCTGATTTGCTGTTGCTGCTGCTGTTGGTGCTGCTGCTTGTGCTGCTCGTGCAGCTGCTGCAGCTGCTGACAGCTGCTGCTGCTTGTGCTGCTCGTGCAGCTGCTGCAGTTGCTGACAATGTCACGGATGCTGTTGACAGATGCTGCTGCTTGTGCTGCTCGTGCAGCTGCTGCTGCTGCTGACGATGTCACGGATGCTGCTGACAGATGCTGCTGCTTGTGCTGCACGAGACTGAGTAGCTGCTATTACTAATGCTACTAATACTAGTATGAGAAAATACATTTAGTCAGTTGATTAAATCAAGGAGGTTTTCTGACTTCAGTGGATCGTTTAGCCATCGGCCACGGGCAAAACTTGAAACCATTTTATACATGGGACAATTGGCAGAGTCGAAACATGTTGGTACGATGGGATCGATCATGTTCATCATCAGTTCAGGCAAAGGAAGTGTGTCGACAGCACGCGAAAACTTCATGTCTGGATGTTTCAACACAAGGCCTTTTATCACACTCACACAGCTGCTTTGAAGAGTGAATCCTTGACCAAACTTGAGCTTTTCCAACACAGCTTTGGCCTCTTTCTGTGCAGTAAGGGATCTCTCTTTCGGCACTCAGTGCTGTCTAGCATGTCCTCAAAGTCTTTAACATAATGTTCCAACGGGCTACAAATGATGTACTCCAGATCATCGTCCGTATATGTCGTCTCCTCGCACCATATTGTGTCTTCTCCTGTTTCGAATTCCGTCATTTTGTGAACAATCTCCTCGTGAGTGCCTTGCATATATCGAAGCTCCTTCAAAGACCTGGTAACTTCTATGGCGAAGACTGAACAAATACCTGAAGGAATTTCACCACAGTCAGGCCAAGTATACGGAGCTAAGAAAAATAGCTCCAACAAAATCTTCTCCCTCTGTCCAAATGAAACTACTTCCGTTCCGATGAAGTTGAAGCATGCTTCTATCCATTGCTCCTTGGTGACGTCCTTCCAATGTTTCTTTACCTCACATGCATCATAGGGCACTGTTTCTCTTCCTGCTTCAAGTGGAAGTTGCTTTTTCTTTCTTGGACTCATTTGGAGAGAGTTTCGATGCTCTGTAGCGTCAACACTTCGATAAGAAAAGTAGCTGAAAATAGCAGAACTAACCATCATAACATTCTGAGCGAGCGTAGAGTGGACGATGCTACGATGATGAAGGGCGGGTCGAGAAAGTGTGATGGGTGAGAGCGTCGTTTCACTCCTTATGTACCCTGTCCTAGATAATCCTCTTAAACGGCTGAAAAGACTCTCTCAGTACAGAGTCTCTACTCAATTAAGAGATCTGTTAAGGAAGTTTTCACATGCTACCTGACTACTGCAGGTGGGTTTAGACTTAAGCAGCTTAGTGCACACACGTGTCTGTTAGAAAGCTACCTGCACACCTGCCTTCCTTTTTCACTAGTATTTACCCCCTGCCGACTTATAAGGCGCCTATACACGTGTCAGCCTCCTTATATACGCCTTCTTGCTTCTAGAGCTAAGCTACTTACCGTCGTTTTCAGCTGCCGCAGGCTGACTGGCAGCTATTTAAAAGAGAATACCCGTTACCTGTATAACGGATCAGGGGGTTATGAGATTAGAGTGTGTATACAAAAAAAGCTACAGGGGTCGTGAAGCAAGCGAGAGGGTGTCTGTCTGTGAGGTAGAGACGAGAACATGTGGTAAGCGACTTAAGTGTAAAACAAAAGCACCTCCTCTTGCCGTGGTGAGTGGAGCGGACGGCAGCTGGCTAGTTGAATAAGCGTCAGCTTAGAAGATAATCCGTCCACGGGCTGGCGCGTCACACCTGTCGTTAATCACCTCCTGTAGTCTTTGTATACACGGTTGACCTGGCTTTATCTCTTCACCAGCTATAATCCCATATACATGTAGCGCACGTTACACTTGTTATCCCTCTTTTCATGCTGATGGATGAGGGGTGGAAGGGTCCAGGTGAAAAGCAATTTGATTCCTCTCTGGAAGAGGGTGGGGCTCTAGGTGAAAACAAGCTTAGAACATCCGGATTAGCCGCTCTCTCAGCTATATAAAGAGCCTCAATTTTTCTTGGAACAGTACTTCACCTCTGCCCACTTCGTCTTGTTGTACACTATCAGTCACGAGGCAGACGCTCGAAGTAGCAGATCTTTGCAGTATGGTTTATACAGGGGTTTCCTGCTAATAGGAGTTTGTCTAAAAAAAAATGGGTGAGTAGATCGCTTTTTTCTAAAAAAACACTTAGAACACGGGTATGAATATGTAGCACTGTAAATAGTTAGTGTGAGTACACAGTAGAATCTACGGTACTATAGTCTTAACTGTCTAAAGACTGTGGAGCGCGTTAATGTGCGGTCTCCTTACTAATTTCACTTGACCAGGCTGGCAGGGTCAACTAGTCTAGGTAATTGCAACCACAAGGGTGGCTACTCAAGATCCAAGTAGACCTACTACTACGAGATTGTCTTTTGACCACTCTGCCGCCTGGTGATTACATGCTCTAGTCTAGCTCGCCATACCCTAGTATAGTTCTCCGCTCTTTTCGTCAGATGGCGCCACAATAGGATTTTTGTACATTTCTACGATACTCGCGAACATTTTAAACGCATAATGAACTATATAAGCAACAAAGCACACTTCTAATATATTGAATATAAAAAACCGCGCTCATCATCCCTCTAATCGCATTTTCCAGCCGCCGGCCAGCTGACTGCTGACGACAGGAGAGGGTGATTTTTTTTCTTTAGATTTAAGCCGCTTACCACACGCGCGCCCTCTAGTCACAGACAGAGTGACAGAAAGGGAGGGGGTCGCTTTGTTCACGCTACCTGTAGTTGTTTTTCTATACACACTCTAAGCCCATGACCTGCTAATCCTTTATACAGGTAACACGTGTTCAACTAATTACACTATTGTATGACAGTCGGTACACGGATTAATTTTAAACCACCCTCCCATCTGGATCCATGTCTGGTGGGTGGAAGGATCCAGCTGAAAAGCGTGATTAGGGCTTTTGTTTCTCTTATGATAGCAGCAGGTCAGCATGCGACAGCTGAAAATGTCAGACTAAGTCGAATTGTTTGTTTACAAACAGTCACGTGTCACGTGGTGTTGTTTACAAACAAGAGAGCCACGTGGTGTTGTTTACAAACAAACCCTAAGTAGGTCACGTTACCCTAGTTACCAGAATGCCGGCTTCTGATTGGCTGAGCCTAAGTAGGTCACGTGACGTAAGTAGGTCACGTTACCATGGTTACCAGAATGCCGGCCTCTGATTGGCTGAGAGCTTCTAAGTAGGTCAGTAGGTTACCCAGAATGCACCACTAATCCCCTAAGTAGGTCACTTCCGGTCACGTGACCAAATGGAGGCCTCTGATTGGCTGCAGGGTTACCCAGAATGCACCACTAATCCCCTAAGTAGGTCACTTCCGGTCACGTGACCAAATGGAGGCCTCTGATTGGCTGCAGGTCGATTGAGTAATAAACAGTACTTAACTATAGTCCCGTTCCGATACATACTATACTACTAACTTTCATATGTCAAGGCATCAAATCATTCCTAGAAGGTTTGGGCTGTGCTTTAGACTGTCCAAGCTGATAATTTGCCCACCTAATTATAGTATGCTAATTAGGGGCATCAATAATCAAAATCTATAATGGCCGCTTGCAGATTTGGATTCTCTGAGAAAAACTGTATAAGAATCAATTTCCAAAAAAGTGTTGCAGCCCTAGGTGAGTAACTTTTTGACCTGTGATTGCATAGTTTAGATAATATTATCCCGGGGATATTATATATGCATGTTGCATTGTGTAAGGTAGGCATAGTAAACTATTTCAATTAAAACCTTTGAAGCACATTCTCATAGGGGGTATACAAGGATCTTGATGAGAGGGGGAGATGATGTTTTATAGGCTCACATCGGGCAGTCATAGGAACTTAGATCTGTTCTCCAATTTGTCGCCCATGTACTGTTTTCACCCTTGTCAGGGCACTACAACTAGGGGGGGTGGTTAGCGCAAATTTTTTGTGGTCTGCAGCCTAAAATATGGTACTCATCATGGGAAACAGGAATCTGGCTTTAGTTTTTGATTTTGAAAACTCCTACCCCCACGTACGCCCCCTCCGAAGATAAAAAGTCGGAAAATAATTAATTAATTCAATTAAAAATTTCCCACATAGTGTGCATCCCTTAATAATCACATCAAATCGCTTTGAGGTGAAATGTAAAAATATAGTGGACTAAAATGAGCTATTTTGAAGTTTTGGGAAAATTCAAGATGGCCGCCATTGGCAAAAAACACCGTTTTTCAATGTAATTCTATCCATATTTGGTCTGCCACACCTGAAATCTCTATAGAATCGCTTTGCTATGGTTTATTATGACATACTGCACCAAAGTCAGCTATTTTTGAAACTTTTGAAAATTCAAGATGGCCACCATTGGCAAAAAAACACTGTTTTTCAATGTAATTCTATCCATATTTGGCCTGCCACACCTGAAATCTCAATGGAATCACGTGGCTACGGTATATAATGACATACTGCACTAAAGTCAGCTATTCTGAAGCTTTTGAAAAATCAAGATGGCCACCATTGGGAAAAAACCCATCATTTTTCAGTGTTAATTATGTCCATACTTGGTCCGTATAATTACATTCTTATATAGTCGACTACACAGGAAACCTATACTGATACTGTTTCTAAAATATCCAAAATGGCCGTCATCAGACAAAAGCAATGTTAAATCTTTTATAGTCAGAAATGTAGAATGTTGCATAGGACAATTATAATCAAAACTAAATTCACTCAAAAGCTTGAGATATAAATTGCTGTGGGTTACAACAGCTTTTCTAGCTATAGTTTTGGCTCCTAACACCAAATGTATGAATCAGCTCCTCATATGACAGTCATACATTGATTATCTCCTGTAGAATTTGCTCTTATGATTAGACTTCACTCCTATTGTTATCTATTGTATGTAAATTCCACTTTTCTGGTGGATTACCTGCTATTTCTGAGAATATTTTGGAATCATCCTATAATGGATCCAGTAACCAACCCCTGAACTTATAGCCTCATTGTCCAGATACCAAGGTAGCTTCTATCTTGGGTTAAACTGTAATATGAGAAAAGGGAAGAAAAGGGTATGGGTTTAAACCAATCCAAAGGGTGTTGGTAATTTTATTGATACTGGGTGGGTATCTGTAACATAGTTTGTATGTGTATTGCAGCATTTACGCAGAGTATGTTAACCCTTTGACCACTGGATTCCTGGCAGTGACTCTTATTAAGGATGAGATCCTTATTGTAGTGAAAAGGTTCCCAATTTTTCGGTGAAGAAGTGAGTTTGAACAAAACTTGTGCTACCATATGTTATGTAATTTCTAATTTCTGAAAGCGTTTGGAGTGAGATGGGCCTAAATAATTTCTCCTACAAAGTGTCCCTACAAAGAGTACCATAATCAGAATGTATACTAGTCATCTATTATGTTCTGAACAAATCATACAGAGATTCCAGCAGGCACTACTGTTATCTGGGATCCCTGTGGTGCCCCCATTGGGATAAATGAGGTTTTGTTTTAACTCTGAATTTTGTACATTGCATTAATTGTTCATGCTATAAACATTCTAATATGTAGGCTCTACCAAGTTTTTAAAAGAATTTTCCAACCGTATATACCGCGGTAAATACTTGCATATAACTGGCATGTCACAAATAACCTGCATCCCTAAGCCTTCACACTCAAAAAGATCCTGTGACTTGCACCTCCTATGATTTTTGGTACTTTGGTATATATACCATAAATTCCCGCGTAGTACCCACGGGTACCAAAACACCAGTGCGGGTTTAGGATTTTCCCAAAGTCTAGGTGTGGGTAATATGAGGGTTCTTGGATTTTCTAATTTGAGAAATTGCTGGAAAATGACCCCTCCCCTTCTTCAGCTCCTTTGGGCATCACCTCTCCCACTCCCATCAGTCCCCACCCACGGCAGGCAGCATCTTTAGAGGTCACAGCTTACAACAACACCCCCCCCCCCCTCCTCAAGTCCCCAGGATACATTGTTTTATTATTTGGCGGTTACAACTCCCCACCACCCACCCACCCACCCCAACTGGGCAACTTTGGCGTTTACACCTTACTCACTCTACCTAGCCTCCTAGGCTAGGGCAGGTAAACAGCATTCAACTGCTGGCAGAGGGGTGGGGGGTATGGGTAATACATGTACATGTAGCTATTTTACAAAAGTCTAGGTGCGGGTTATATGAAGGTTTTTCCCTGGGACCACTCAGACCCTTAGTTGGGGTGCAGGTTATACGCGAGAATTTACGGTACATCCAGATAGCCTATAACCGGCAATCTGACTTTGGGGACCTTCTACGATAAATATTTTTACCAAAGGCAGCCATCTTGATATTTGTAAAACTTAATGATAGCTGACCACCCTATATCAAAGTGCTTTTGTGTGGGTTTCATGCTTGGTAGACCAAATACGAATATAAAATTACATTGAAAAGCAATGTTTCCCGCTATTGGCGGCCATCTTGAAATTTTCAAAAGTTTCAAAATAGCTGACTTTGGTACAGTATGTCATAATAAACCATAGCAAAGTGATTCTATAGAGATTTCAGGTGTGGCAGACCAAATATGGATAGAATTACATTGAAAAACAGTGTTTTTTGCCAATGGCGGCCATCTTGAATTTTCCCAAAACTTCAAAATAGCTCATTTTAGTCCACTATATTTTTACATTTCACCTCAAAGTGATTTGATGTGAATATTAAGGGATGCACACTATGTGGGAAATTTTTAATTGAATTAATTAATTATTTTCCGACTTTTTATCTTCGGAGGGGGCGTACGGGGGGGTAGGAGTTTTCAAAATCAAAAACGAAAGCCAGATTCCTGTTTCTCATGATGAGTATCATATTTTAGGCTGCAGACCGCATTCCTCACTTCATTTTGACCAAATAACCACCCCCCCTACTACAACAGCCAGGGGGGGGGGGGAGGGGGGGGAGGGGGGGAGGGGGGGGAGGGGGGGGGGGTAACCCCCATACTTGCATCATGTGTTTCTCTCATTATGTAATATATGCAAATGAGCTACTTATACCAATGGCACAGGTGAAGGAGAAGCAATGCATGGGCTTTCATGTGGTTCCATTCTGAAGTTTCTATCTCAATTATTGACAAATTCAGAGCCATTCTAAATAAAGGAGTATATTCATGCAGAAGTTGGTGCATATACATGGTGCTAGAAAGCAAAAGCCACCACTTCTACAGGTCTATCACATTTTTTCCAACTCTATACACATATACCATACTAAGGGAGTGATCATTTTTTAACAACAGGGGGGGGGGGGGTGGTTTTCCCGCGCGGAGCGCGCGAAATTTTTTTCACCCCCCCCCGGTCAACGGGTCAAAATTTTTTACCCCCCCCCCCCTACGGGTCGGAAATCGGCGCGCGCGCGCGGGCCCTTTGAAGCATAGTAACGCGCGGGCTTTTTGGCCCAAAACAGGTTAAATTTTTTTGACCCCCCCCCCCAAGAGGGGTCCAAATTTTTTACACCCCCCCCGGTCAATGGGTCCAAATTTTTTTGCCCCCCCCCCCCAAACCAACCCCCCCCCCCCTGTTGATAAAAAATGATCACTCCCTAAAAATCACTGGTAGGCCATGCCCCCCAAAATGAGACTCATGCTTCCTCTGGCTCATCCCCCCGGGGGGGGGGGGTACTTGAATTTTTTCTGATATCGGTGTGCGGCTGGACCTGTGACAACCCTTACCCTTGCTAGAGCACTTTTGGCCCAAAAATCCTTGTTTTGATGAGAAAAATCACGAAAGATATACTATTAAAATGGGTCATTTTACAGAGAAATTTTCCTCATGTCCGGGAAATGTTCGGAAAAAAATAGGAAAAAGTGGTACATTTTGGTGAAAAACATGTCATTTTTGCAAAAAGTGACCCTTGCTAGGGCGATTTTGTTGAAAGTGGACCCTTGCTAGGGACATTTTCCCTTCAAAACAGGACCCTTGCTAGGGAGATTTTGCTGAAAAAGTACCCTTGCCAGCCGCACACATGTGTATACAAAATATACCAAGTGCCCCCCCCCTCCCCCCGGGCTCATCCCCTAACAATATTCCCTGTATCTGCTGAAAAATAGCGCGAAAAATAGGTAGGCTTTAGGAAAACGCTGCTGACGCCTGGTGTGTAGAATGAGGACTAAAGTACAGTGCTGCCCCCTCCCTGTACAGACTGCAGTTAGACCTACCGGCCTCAGTAGGTTACAACTTTTACCCTCACGACTAGACTTCCGGTGGATTAGATAACAAGATGTAAGAAGCACGGGAGGAGATCAAGGAAGCCAACGGGAGACACCAACAACGTCCATCAACTTCTCCCCTTCTCTCAGGTAGGGTGAGGTGTATGTGTACATGCTCCCTGCGTACTGCTCTGTGCGTGTCATCGCCTCCCCCCGTGTAGAACACCCCGTCTATGTCACGACCCTCCCCAGCAGTATGAAACTTTGAAAGTCTCAGTAGGTTGGCGCGTTTCACACAAAGTCTCTGTCACTCTGGCAAGACCCGTTCGGCAGGAGGCTACCGCACGCTTATATCATATTATGTAATGAAGTCCGTGCCAGGTCAGGCCACGTGACTGGCCGCCATATTGTTTCCTTAGAGATGCCCGCGCTTTTGGCAAGCCTATGGAAGGCCGGTGCAGACAAAATGTTTAGAAAAATAGCTATTTAGTATTTTAAATCTCGCAGAAAAAGAAAAATATCTTAGGGTTCTATGCAATTTCATCATAGAAAAACAACAGCTAGTTCTCGTTACAGGTGGGGGGGGGGGGATTGGGGGGTTTGACCCCAAGAAAATTTTGAAAGTCAAGAGGGCAAATGGGCCGATTTGGTGTATTTTGGTGGTCTGGTCTGTTGAGATTTCTAAGTCCCCCCCACCTATTTTTTTTCGGGGTGTTAATTCTTCGGGACATGGGTAATTCTGACCCAAAAAAAACTCAGGATTAAGAATTTTACATTGGTGACCCCAGCGAGGGCAGTACAAGCCCATCCGAGCGATGAGGTACTTGATGTACATCTGGACGTTAAACAAATCAATCAATCACCCCAGGGAGGGGTGTACGAGCCCAGATGGAAAACTGGAGACCCTAGGGAGGGCTGTGTGAGCCCATATCATGGGCAACGAGGGGTGTCTGAACCCAGACATGGTGAAGGGGTGATTGAATCAGCCCATACATCCATTGAGGGTAGTTGGAGGCCAATCGAGGGGTCAGGTAGCTAAGAATTGGGTAATCGAGGCCAAACAGCAGGTTAGATATCTAAGAATTGAGTAAGCAAAGCCAAACAAGGGGTCAGATAGCTACGAATCGGGTAAGAGAGGCCAAAGAGAGGTCAGATAGCTAAAAATGGGGTTGGAGAGGCCAAATGAAAGGTCAGATAGCTAAATATGGAGTGGCCGAGGCCAAACGAGGGGTCAGGTAGCTAAAAAAGGGTGGGCAAGCCAAAAGAGGAGTCAGATAGCTAAGAATTGGCTAAGAGGCCAAATGAGGCTAAATATGGGGTGGGTGAGGCCAAAAGAGGGGTCAGATAGCTAAGAAGTGGGTAAGAAAGGCCAAACAATGCCATGGCATAATTTCTTGTATTGTTGTCCAGAATTGAGTGCCTCGCTTACCCCATTTATTGCCACCTGACCCTTCATTTGGCCTTTCCCACTCCATATTTAGCTATCTGACCTTTTGTTTGGGCTCTTCAACCCCATTTCTAGCTATCTGACCCCTCGTTTGGCCTCGCTTACCCCAGTTTTAGCTACCTGAACCTTGGTTTGCCCTCTCCCACTCCATATTTGGCTATCTGACCTTTCGTTTGGCCTCTCCAGCCCCATTTTTAGCTATCTGACCTCTCGTTTGGCCTCTCTTACCCAATTTGTAGCTATCTGACCCCTTATTGGGCTTAATTGCTTACTCAATTCTTAGATATTTGACCCACTGTTTGGCCTCGATTACCCATTTCTAGCTATCTGACCGCTTGTTTGGCCTCTCTTTCCCAATTCTTAGCTACCTGACCCCTCATTTTATTGGTTTTATCGAGATTTCATGCAGATAAAGACAAGGGACTGACTCCTGCTTCCATCGTGACAAGGAAGGCGCCAACTTGTGACGTCACATTTATTAACGGAAGTGAACTACCCAAGTAGACGCTGGTTACCCAGTAACATATTTTCCCGCGTCGTCAAATAATCTCAACACATTTGACCTCACCCACCCCATTTTTAGCTACCTGACCCCTCGTTTGGCCGCACCCATCCCATTTTTAACTACCTGACCCCTCGTTTGGCCTATCTTACCCAATTCTTAGCTATCTGACCCATGGTTTGGGTTCGGTTACTCAATTCTTAGCTATCCAACCCCTTGTTTGGCATCACTTACCCCATTCCTAACTATCTGACCTCTCGTTCGGCCTCTCTTACCCAATTCTTATCTATCTGACCCCTTGTTAGGCCTCGCACTACCCTTAGTGGATGTATGGACTGATTCAATCATCCCTTCACCATGTCTGGGTTCAGACACCCCTCGTTGCCCCTGGGGTCTCCAGTTCTCCATCTGGGGTCATACACATCTCTCTGGTGTGATTGATTGATTTGTTTAACGTCCAGATGTACATCAAGTACCTCACCGCTCGGATGGGCTTGTACAGCCCTCGCTGGGGTCGCCAGGCCCTCGTATAGGCTTGTACAGCCCTCGCTGGGGTCACCTGGCCCTCATATGGGCCCGTACACCCCTCACTGGGGTCACCTGGCCCTCCTATGGGCTTGCACACCCCTCGCTCAGGTCACCAGGCCCTCGTATGGGCTCGCACAACCCTCTCTGGGGTCATCAGGTCCTCGTATGGGCTCGCACAACCCTCTCTGGGGTCACCAGGTCCTTGTATGGGCTCGCACAACCGTCTCCTGGGTCACCAGGCCTTCGTATGGGCTCGCACAACCCTCTCCTGGGTCACCAGGCCCTTGTATGGGCCCCCACAACCCTCTCTGGGGTCACCAGGCTCTCGTATGGGCCCGCATAACCCTCTCTGGGGTCACCAGGCCCTCGTATGGGCCCGCACCACTCTCTGGGGTCACCAGGTCCTCGTATGGGCTCGCAAATCGCTCTCTGGGGTCACCTGGCCCTCATATGGGCCGGAACAGCCATCACTGGGGTCACCAGGCTCTCCTATAGGCCCGCACACCCCTCTCCGGGGTCACCAGGTCCTAGTATGGGCTCACACACCTCTCACTGGGGTCACCAGGCTCATGACTGTACATTTATAATGGTGGTAGATGCCTAAATTTGACATGGCAACATGGTAATTTCTTAAAATCAAGATGGGACATGGAAATTAGTGACATGAGGAAAAACTTTAGTGACATGACATGGGTATTTCTTAAATCGACATGGGACATGACAGGTCTTAGCTGCAACATGGGACATTTTAAGTTACATGACATGACCAGTTTGACATGAGACATGGGGGCCCCCATCTAGACCCACTTTGTAGGGGTAAGAATGGAGGTAGAGAGCCCCACTAGGGCACACAACAAATATAGCCTATATAGCAATTAGCAAATGGCACAATTTATGCCGCACTGGCCTCCCATACCTAGTGGCACCTCAGGTTACGGGAGAGGCGGGGGGGGGGGGGGGGCACAAACTAGGTCGCTTCCATAGTATAGTATGGAAGGCCGGTGCGCCATTGCCAATTGCCAATTGCCATTTGCCATTTGCCATTTGCCAATTGCGAATTGCCATTTGCCAATTAGCGGCCATCTTGTTGTACATAAAATGGTGTAAAATAGACATTATAACGTGCGAGAATTGCCATACATATATAGATAGGCCCCTATTGCTGTTGATAGGCTGTATGACAGACTATCACTATGTCTGTGGTGCAGTATAGCCGAGCACACTTATAATAAAGTATAGAGGATTTAAAAAAAAATTATTCTCGGAAATTATATTGGGACATGCTCGGACATTAGACTGTAAGCTAGTACCTGCCCTACCCCCACCCCCTCCTCCGCAACCAGAAATAATTAAAAAATAAAATCTCCCATTTGCCAAGTGGTGGCCATCTTGGTTCTCGGACATCTGGCTGCTCGGACCTTGGGGTGCTCAGACATTTAGCTACTGGTGCCAATACCTTTATAATATTGAGGTGTATAACGTCTGACCTAAAATGTCCGAGGACCTAGATGTCCGAGCATCTATAAAATGTCCGAGGACCTAAATGTCCGAGCATCAAAATGTCCGAGCATCTATTATGTTCAAGCAATTTAAAAAGGTCTAAATGATGTGTTAGATAAGGTTCTAATGTCCGAGCATCCAATGTCCGAGCACTTTAATGAAGCTATGTCCGAGCATCTTATGTCCGAGAAATGTACGAGCACCTAATGTCCGAGAACTGACATGGCCGTCAATTAGCAATTCGCAATTGGCAAATGGCAATTGGCAAATGGCAAAGACTATGGCTCTCCGGCCTTCCATAGTATGGGGCTACAACCAGGCGCCTCAGTAGCCCCCCCCCCCCCCGCACCCCCCCCCCCCCCCATGCGCGACCCGCCATTGTGACCCAGTGACCCCTTGAGTATATTTGTGTCCCTGCGCGCAGGCTACTCCTTCCCATCTCGCCTTCGGTCACTCTGTCCGTCTGTGACGTAATCTCTCTCCATCACTGACTGAGCCAAACTGGGTCACAGCATAATGTAGCCGTTTCCACCAACTTGAACGAGCCCGGGCTGAGGGTGCCAAACCTTCTCCTGACGTTAATTCATGACATACAATGATGACCAGCATCTCATTTTAATCCCAATAAAATGGTGGTTGATTTGGATCCAGTCATCATACTAGTTAGTACCAGCAGATGGGCCAAAAACGACCTGGAGACCCAGGCCATTTTGAAGGCGACTTTCGACCTATGTCTATGATGGCGTTGCATAGTATAAGCGACCTGGGGACTAATGCCATTGGACAAAATCGAATAGATTAATGACCCTAGTCCTAGACCCCTAAATTCGACACAGCGACATGGGCCATTTTGGGGCTTAGTGACATGGTACAGAAGATAAAGTAGATAGGGACATGGGGCATTTCTTAAAATCGACATGGCAACATGGGCATTTCTTTTAAATCGATATGGCAACATGAGCATTTCTTAAAATCGACATGGCGACATAAGGACCACCCCGCCCCCTCATCAAGGGCGCAGGTTAATGCCATAATGGGTCCTCTGCACTCCCCATACTCCTACACTCCTATAGAATGTGTGATGTATTTTAATTCATCTTAAATTCGTATATCATACGACCATGCTCAATGCTGCCCCGGGCCATCTGCACTTATCCTGTTACATGCAGTTAATCTAAAATAGGGGAAGATCACTTTAAAGATGGGTAAGTAGCTAATTTGGGGTAGATTTCTATTTTTCAGTTTTTCAACGTATTTGTGCTCATAATGTACATATAAATATGTGTGTAGCTTTTTAAATCACTTTGATGTGTATAAAGGCATAAGATATAGAGAAAACCAGGTCTGGAGACCACTTTCTGTAATAGAGTTGGGTCGCATGACCCATTCTGACCATAATTTGCTCTACCTTTTATGGATTTATATGTGTCTGAATGATTTAAAAAGCTACACAGATCTTTATATGGACAGTATGAACACAAATATATTGAAAAAACGAAAAATAAAAATCGACGCCAAAATTAGCTCCTAACCCATCTTTAATAGGCCCAGCAACTGAAGCATCTGTTCCCAGTAACCCGACCCTACCTAGCTGAACAGGGCCAACCCTGAATTACTTTTTGATTTTTCTCCACAAAACTTTATAAGTTGATTTATCCTGATCTGCTATTTGGCAAACTGTTATGTTTTCTCCCACAAAATTAAAAACTTTCCCTTTAAAGTATCTAGGTTCATCAGAGTACATAATAGGACTGAATGTAAAGCATGTGCATCTCTCAGTCTTTCATATATTCAGTGTTGCCGAAAACTTTTTGTGTACAATGTGGCCTGTGTAGCGAGATCTTACACAGGCCATCTGTCTTCTACATAGGCCACATGAAACTACCGTGGGGCATTTATATCATAAAGGCCATTTTAAATTCAATTTTGTTGAAATATACAAACTAAATGTATTCAAAAATGTGTAAATCAATTGATAATGGTTACATGACCATAACTTTGCTTCTAATATGACTATCTCAGTATCTGAAAAATTCTTTCACTATTGGAAAGCTGAGATCATGGCCGGCCATTGTGGCTGGTGTCAAAGGCCCTTACATCGGCCATTGGGATTTTACATCGGCAAAAGCCGATGTGCCGATGTCATTTCGGCAACACTGTATATGTTTTGTCAAAAGCATGATTCAGGGGCTTGTATAAAAAATGAATTTTCAAAAAGAAAAAAGAAAATCCGACCTGCCCTACATAATCTTTTTCAGCATGTTACATGTACCTGAAACACAAAATTTATTTTGCTAGACCTGATTAAAAAACGGCGAATTCATCAATGTATCAACTTAAACATTGCGTTGCTTGTCTTGCAGGACCCCGTTGTAGATGTGTGCCTGTACACGTAGAGTTCTGGACCAGCAAGCGACTCACAGCCATCACCGACACCGACACCGCACACACGGCCGGGATACGCTGCCGGGTTTTATGACACATTTCATCGTCCGTCAGGGAGGTGTGAGACCGGTCGGGGGAGAGCATAAGTGCAGACAGACTGGTGTTTATACCCCACAGGATGACTCCCACAGCAGAAACACCTCACTCCTGCAGTCAATGCAGTCAGCAGTTTACAACAGCAGCTGACTTAAAGACACACATGATGACCCACACAGGAGAAAAACCTTTCAAGTGTTCAGAATGTGGTAAACATTTACAACGGGAAGCGACCTTAAAGAAGCACATGAGGCTCCACACCGGCTGGAAAGCTCACAAGTGTTCAGACTGTGGTAAACAGTTCACAGAACTCGGGAACTTAAAGAGACACATAAAGACGATCCACACAGGAGAGAAACCTCACAAGTGTTTTGAATGTGGTAAACAGTTTGTAAGGGCAAGCGCCTTAAGAGAGCACATGATGGGCCACACAGGAGAGAAACCTCACAAGTGTTCTCACTGTGACAAACGGTACGCACAGGCATCTCTTTTAAAGGTACACATGATGATCCACACAGGGGAGAAGCCTCACACGTGCTCTATATGTGACAACAAATACAGGCGGCTAGCTGGTCTGAAGGAACATATGAAGACCCACACAGGAGAGAAACCTCACAAGTGTTCTGTATGCGGTAAAGAGTGGATATGGGCAAGTGACTTGAAGAAACACATGAGGATCCACACCGGAGAAAAACCTCATAAATGTTGGCAATGTGGAATGGCGTATCGCCTGCCATATGACTTAAAGAAACACATGATGATACACACAGAGAAACCACACACATGTTCCGTATGTGATAAACATTTCACACACACAGGTGACTTAAAGACACACATGGTGACCCATACAGCGGAGAAACCTCACAAGTGTCCAGAATGTGACAAAAGGTTTACGTGGGAGGGTACCCTTAAAGTACACATGGTTCTCCACAGAGGGGAGGAGCGCCATGAGTGCCCTCAGTGTGGGACACAGTTTGCACTCGCGGGTCACTTCATGGACCACATGATGTCCCACATAGGAGACAAACAGTGTCCCCACTGTGGGGAACAGTTCACAGAGGCAGGTGACCTAAAGGAACACATGATCATCCACACAGGAGAGAAACCTCACAAGTGTTCCCAATGTGGTAAACAGTTTACAATGGCAAGTAGCTTAAAGACGCACATGATCATCCACACAGGGGAGAAACCTTACATGTGTTTTCAATGTGGTAAGCAGTTTAATCGGGCAGGTAACTTAAAGGGTCACATGATCATTCACACAGGAGAGAAACCTCACAAGTGTGTTCAATGTGGTAGACAGTTTGGGCAGAGAAGTGCCTTAAAGGGACACATGATGACCCACACAGGAGAAAAACCTCACCAATGTCCCCAATGTGGGAGACAGTTTACACAGTCTAGTTCTTTAAATAAACACATGATCATTCACACAGGGGAGAAATCACATATGTGTTCTCAATGTGGCAAGCAGTTTAAACTAGCTGAGTATCTTCTGAAACACATGACGGTACACACAGGAGAGAAACCTCATGAGTGTTCCCAATGTGGTAAACATTTTAGATCAACTGCTGGCTTAAGGATACACATGATGACCCACACAGGAGAGAAACCTCATAGGTGTTCTCAATGTGGGAAAAAGTTTACGTGCAAAAGTAACCTAAAGGAACACATGATGACACACACAGGACGGAAACCTCACCAATGTTCGCAATGTGGGAGACAGTTTGCATGGGCGGGCACTTTAGAGAAACATTTGATGACACACACAGGAGAAAAAACACATGAGCTTTCTGAAAATGGTGAGCAGCTCACACAGGAAGAG
The DNA here is from genome assembly GCA_947462335.1 of Harmothoe impar. Lineage (NCBI taxonomy): Eukaryota > Metazoa > Annelida > Polychaeta > Phyllodocida > Polynoidae > Harmothoe > Harmothoe impar. The sequence goes on from OX381710.1 coordinate 1,141,980, forward strand.
GCATTAAAGGAAGACACAATGATGGACGTCAATGAGATCTCTCAAGTCTCTTCTCAAAGTAGTGAGGAATTCGTCCAGGAAGATATCCTGAAAGAAAACATGGTGATCAATGACGAGGAGAACCCTCAAGAAAGTCCTCAATGGGATGAACAGTTTGCCGAGCCAAATATCGTAAATGAAGAGACAATGATCCACTCAGAAGATAAACCTGAGGAATATCCTCAGTTTGCACAAGAAGATCAATGGGAGGAACCCACACTAACTGAAGAGACACCACAAGAAGATACATTGGAGGAACCCACACTAACTGAAGAGAGACCACAAGAAGATACATTGGAGGAACCCACACTAACTGAAGAGACGCCACAAGAAGATACATTGGAGGAACCCACACTAACTGAAGAGACGCCACAAGAAGATACATTGGAGGAACCCACACTAACTGAAGAGACACCACAAGAAGATACATTGGAGGAACCCACACTAACTGAAGAGACGCCACAAGAGTTGGGGCAGCTGGATCCCTTTAGGAAGCATGCAACAATCCACACAGAAGAGGAACCTCATGGATTCCCTCAGGAATGTCCTGAATGGGATAACCAGTTCTCCCAGCCAGAGTTCTCAAAGGAACACATGATAACTCACTCAGAAGAAAAACCTCAAGGATGTCCTGAATTGGGTAACCAGTTTGCACAGGCAGATGTTATAAAGCAACATACCATCATCAACACTGATGAGACACCTCAAGATTGTCATCTGGGTAGCCAGGTTTCCGACGCAGATACCTTGAAGGAACATACAATGGTTCACTCTGAAGAGAAACCTCAAGAATATTCTCAGTTTGTGCAGGCAGACACATTAAGAGAACCGAGAACGACTGAAGAGAAACTTCAGGTTTGTTTGCAATGGGATGGACATTTTGGACAGGCAGATATTGTAAAGGAAGACACACTGGCAGATACTGAAGAAAAACCTCAAGTATTTCCTCTATGGGCTAACCAATTTCCGCAGGCAGATTTCTTAAAGGAACATGTGATCATCCACTCAGAAGAGAAATCTCAAGAATATTCTGCATCAGGTGATATCTTAAAAGATCACATGATTGAATGTTCACAATGTGCTAGACAGTTTAGAGCAAGTCACCTAAAGGAACATATGCTGATCCACACAGGGGAAAAACCTCACATGTGTGTGCAGTGTGGTAAACAGTTTACAAAGGCATGTAACTTAAAGGTACACATGATGACCCACACAGGAGAGAGACCTCACAAGTGTTCTCAATGTGGTACACGGTTTAGGCAGAGAAGTGCCTTAAAGGGACACATGATGACCCACACAGGAGAAAAACCTCACCAATGTTCCCAATGTGGGAGACAGTTTACACAGTCTAGTTCTTTAAATAAACACCTGATGACCCACACAGGGGAGAAATCACATATGTGTTCTCAATGTGGCAAACAGTTTAAACTGGCAGAATACCTACAGAGACACATGACGACCCACACGGGAGAGAAACCTCATGAGTGTTCCCAATGTGGTAAACATTTTAGAATAACTGCTGACTTAAGGAAACACATGATGACCCACACAGGAGAGAAACCTCATAGTTGTTCTCAATGTGGGAAAAGGTTTATATGCCAAAGTAACTTAAAGGAACACATGATGACACACACAGGACGGAAACCTCACCAATGTTCGCAATGTGGTAAGCAGTTTACATGGGCGGGCACTTTAGAGAAACACATGATGACGCACAGTACATGCAGACAGGGAACTTAAGGACTCAAATTTATGACGACCCACGCAGGAGAGATACCTCATGTGTGTTCGGCCCACACGGGAGAGACACCTCACGTGTGTTCGACCCACACAGGAGAGCCACCTCATGTGTGTTCGGCCCACACAGGAGAGACACCTCGTGTGTGTTCGGCCCACACAGGAGAGACACCTCACGTGTGTTCGGCCCACACAGGAGAGACACCTCGTGTGTGTTCGGACTGTAGTCAACTGTTTACAGTGCTTGTAACAATACTTGACGACCCGCACAAGACAAACATGTGTCTGCAATGTGGTCGGGAGTTTAAGGACAATGTGAGTTTAACATCACACAGTGTCATTCAGGCAGCACAGAACTACTCTAGCTGTGTGAATGGCTTCCCTCAGCCTTCAGATCTACTGGATCACCTCGCCACTCACATCAGTGTCTAAGAGTCATTATTTGCTTTAAAATCAACCAAGGAAGGAATTCTTATGAACATGTTTTTCTTTCCTTGTCTGGACACAATCTTCATAAACACAGGGTCTCACTAGTAGTGCTCTACTGCATGCATATCGGTACTACTACTTGAATCCTAAAATGTATTAAATGGCAAAAATGTTTGTAAACTCTCCTTTAATATGTAAGAGAGTTTTACTCAAAAAGCTTTACAACATATTATATATATCCAGGCGCAGTCCAGATGAAGTTGTAGGCACAGGCCTGAGGGGGGCTGCTGATCTCAAGACGACATCTGGTCCTAGACTCTCATAACATGGTAATGGTGGACGGGGTGATATTTCATTTCTGATTATAAACTGAGGAGATATATATATATCAGTTATACAATGTGTTGTCATGGGATCCATGACCAATAGTTAAATGCTCACCTGACAGACTGCAGGGTTGCCACTGTCAGGGAAAATATTTTTCGTTCCAGGTCAGGGATTTTTTGGCAAAATGTCAGGGAAAATGATATTTTCTGAAAATGTCAGGGAAAATGATATTTTGTCAGGGAAAATCTTTGAAATATAAAAAAAAGTCGCCCGTTTTCCCTGAAAAGGCCTGTCTTTTACTTTGATTTTAAGGGAAAAAAGTAATCTTAAACCTCAAAAAGGAGGGGGTAAAATTTTGCGCGCACGTGATACACAAAACCCTTGTTAAATAATGACCACTCGCTAAGTAGAAGATAACTTTAAAAAGAGTGCATATTTATAGTTGGAGGGCAGAGAGGGAAGGAGGTGCATTATTATAACATAGGTTTTATGTCGCCATTGTCAGGGAAATTTTATATAACGTCAGGGAAATGTCAGGGAAAAGTCAGGGAATTTAAATCTACCTTGTCTGTGGCAACCCTGAGACCTACTAATTGTTACTTCTTAGTTAGTTTTACACGTATTTTACAAATGTTAAAACATGCATAATAGCATTGATATGGGGCTGTTCATAGTTGTAATACGGCAGCCTGTTAAAATCAAGCATGATTGTGAATCTTTTGCTGTAATACATGTAGCATGTAGTCAGATACTCAAGACGCTGGTGCTGTCATCAACACTACCTCACCCGCTGAGGTTACACGACATCTCGTACTTCTACCGTTTAATTGTTTTAGTTCTACAAATGTTGCATGCTCCTGTATAACATTTATAACATATATCACTCATAACACTTACATAGATAGTTAGTTTAGAGAATATGGAGAGAATATATTTATAGGTTGCTAAAGCTAATACCGTAAATTCTCGCGTAGAGGCCGCAGCTAGTACGCAAGTGAGATGGCCAGTGTGGCTTATAGGATCGGCCCAACGTCAGGGTGCGGCTGACACGCGAGATGTTATGAGCATACTACAGTACCAAATCAACACTTCTCATGCCCTCTCTGAGACTTACTGTCTTTACCAAAGTTAGGGGTGCGGCTAATACGCAAGTTAAGCATATACCGGAGGTTTTATGTAACTGTTAAACTCAAAAACTGGTGCTATTATCAACATTGCAGACTACCTCCCTCGGCTACGCTGCAGATCTACTTCCACAGTTTTAGTTTCACAAATGTTGCATGCCCCTATATACACCATTTATAACATACAACTCACAGCATATAGATAGGTAGTTTAGAGAATTTGAGGGATATCCTAAAGCATTCTTGAGTTGCTAAAGCGAATAGTAAACTCATAGATATTTAGATAGCTACAGTAATTTAGAGGACATGGAGGAAATGCTCAGACATAGGCTGTATTAGTGGATGCTACCTCGATACCTACCTCCTCGGGTTACAGAGTGGCCTTTTTTTCCATTTTCTTTTATCTGGCTGATTGAATTGATAATCTGAATTGTTTTCTTCCTGAGGCCAAAAATGTAAACTGTTGATAAATTTGGCCTGATAATGTAATATTACCGGTAACCAAAATGCTCTAGTCTTAATCTGAGGTTTTCCTTGAATAAAAGTTAATACAGTATTACTGTTATTAGTTAATGCTTTTTATTGTAATTGATGCTTCATGTATTTGAGAAAGAAACTTTATCTTTTTGCAATGTCTTTTCATATTCCAAATTCTACCTAGATCTTAAAGCAATTTAACAGCAACAATTAGGCTTACTGGGTTGGAGAAAACACCCCCCTTTTAAATCGCATTAAAACATGGACACTCTATTAGAGGAAGATGGACACTGGCTGATTTTCTTGTGATACAGTTTTATTAAAGCTACATGATACTTACATGTATGTACATGAACGCGCCCCGCAGTGAGGCAAATATAAAACACAGGTGTCAACTCGGTGTACGGGTTAGAGTACTCCGCATCAATTACATTGATGAAACAACGCCGAGAACACGGAACAGAAACGCAGACCAAGCAGACTTATAAATATCACAAGCAACTTTAAATATCGCCCACACCTTCCTCATATCAGATATAGTCTACATCGGTCAACCATTTAAAGGCCGCGGAGTGATTTAATGCATTATACCCTTTATCATCATGATGCATGGATGCAGTACAGGCGAGTAACTCACCAGGGCTGCATTCATGCATCATGACGACCCTACCGGGTTGCGACACACCATAAGGGTCATCATGATGCACCAAGGCAGCCCTGGTGAGTAACTCACCAGGGCTGCATTATGCAGTCAACGGGCATAGCGAGCGCATTAAAGCACGATGCTGTCCTTTTAAACGCTAACAAACTGAAGCCGTACAAATATATATTCTTTCATTCTCAGTTTTAAGACTCCACATGTGATACATAAAAGCAGATAACAGGGGTATATTTTGTCTGCAACTTTTGAGCTGAGATTCTAAAGTTAAGGCGTATGCTGATATATAGATTATAAATGGAGTATCCTGGGGGCAACATCAGGCCAAAAAAGGTTCTGTTCAGGTATCGCGATTTTTTTGGCCCTAACTTTTTTTTCCATTCTTTAGGCATTTAGAAATATTAAAAACAATTGACTGAAATTATGAGAAAAATGAGAAATTTTCTTTGCGATAATCCGTTTTAAAATTGGTTTGGAAAAAAAATCGACCTTAGTACGGCCCCTATTTTTTTTGAGGCCATGTTATCTGAACACAACTTTTGTAAGGCCTGATCAGTATATAGTATTGTACATGTAGGTCCTGTATACATCAATATGCGTCCTTACCGTCCTTTGGTTACACAGTGAAAGCCCTTACAGTAGGTAACATATGACGTATTATAACACGACGTGTTCTCACAGCGTAATGCTTTCATATAGTACAGAGTAGTCTACTGCAGCGCCATGGTGGTTACCCTCTGTCATTTATTATACGGTTCCCATTATTTTTCAATCACAGTTTTAACCGACATTTACCTGACTTTTAACTAACAGAAAATCCTTTTAACTGACACGTTTAGTACCAAAAATTTGGCGGATATCTCACATTTTGCATATAACCATTCCAAGATTTTTTTTAAATCTAAAAATCGAATTGTGCATTTTGTAACCTATTTTTTTTCTCACTAAAAAACTGTACCGGTAGCGAATTTATATTTGTTCACTTTAAAACTTTCGTCATAAATACCGGGACCATGGAGTCACCCTCTTTGAGAGTCATTTCTCAGCTCCAACTATGGACTCATCGTTTGGGAGTCATTTCAAGTGTTACTAAGTTCTTCAGTTCCTATAGCCTCAGCTCACACAGCTGTCACGTTTTTACCGTTGTTAAAACATGATCACTCCTTTAATATACACATTTGTACATCCACCACGGCTTTAATTTAGGTACATGTTAACAGGTGCCCAACATGCTGGCGCCGCCAACCCTCACAACTTTAACAGGTATTCCATCCTTACAACCCTTAGGCATAAGTCAGTCATAACGATATGTATAACACAAATGATACATGTGATTTGATATCTAATGTGGATACATGTACAGGCATTTTGAGCAAATGAAAACAAATACTGACATTGGAACCATATACTACAGATCAGTGTGGTGTAACCCTTTTATAAGTATTAAGAGAAACACAGTGCAATTATGTACTATGATCGGCATGATGCATGAATGCGGCATCATGATGTAAGATCAGCATGATGCATTCATGCATCATGCTGACCCTACAGGTTTGATACACTCTCAAAAAGCTGTCACTCTAAGATGATACTTGCTGGCCCTGCATCATCGCATCATGACAAGACCTGAAGATGAAGCCTTGATGCATCATGCCGTCCTTAACAGCTTCGCCAACATTACAATGATACATGATGAAGAACATGCCTCTGACCTTTTCACCCTAAAGCAACAAACAATGAGCACAAGATACATCATAACCCACAAACTGTGACACAGCAACCACACAAAGATCACATTATCATCCATATTTGTGCGATAAATGAATCATTAGGACATGATACCGTCCTTAAAGGGTTAACAAGCATATACAGTTATAAACATAAGCAGCAGATAAAAATATAAACCAGGCTCGTGTGTCATGCTTTAATAACAACGAGTATTTGGCACTTTCTAGACATCCTCTCGTGCGGTAATAGTTGTATTGCCCATGTCACCCAACTACCGGTACCTATTGACCAAATGGGGAGGGAACGACGACACATATGACCTGTATGTCATGGTGAGGGTATATGGTAGTCCATGTACCGTATTCGACGTAATTAGCCCCCATCCCTTAATAAAACATACTTTATATCTGGGTCGACTTAGCGACAGTGAATTGGACCCAAAAATCGGTGGGGGGGGGGGCGTAAAAAATGTTCACGCCTCTGCGCAAAATCTCACCACCCCCCCTTGTAATTAATAAATGAACACTCTAAACAGAAGAAGATGGACACTGGCTGATTTTCTTGTGATACAGTTTTATTAAAGCTACATGATACTTACATGTATGTACATGAACGCGCCCCGCAGTGAGGCAAATATAAAACAGGTGTCAACTCGGTGTACGGGTTAGAGTACTCCGCATCAATTACATTGATGAAACAACGCCGAGAACACGGAACAGAAATGCAGACCAAGCAGACTTATAAATATCACAAGCAACTTTAAATATCACCCACACCTTCCTCATATCAGATATAGTCTACATAACATAGCTAAACGCTTTAAAGAGCTGCAGAGTGATTTAATGCATTATGCCCTTTAAAATCATGATGCATGAATGCTGTACAGGCGAGTGACTCGCCAGGGCTGCGTGCATGCATCATGACGACCCTACCGGGTTGCGACACACCATAAGGGTTGTCATGATGCACCAAGGCAGCCCTGATGAGTTACTCACTGGGGCTGCATTCATGCAGGTAAAGGGCATAGCGCATTAAAGCACGACGCTGTCCTTTTAAACGCTAACAAACTGAAGCCGTACAAATATATAGGCTTTCATTCTCAGTTTTAAGACTCCACATGTGATACATAAAAGCAGATAACAGGGGTACATTTTGTCTGCAACTTTTGAGCTGAGATTCTAAAGTTAAGGCGTATGCTGATACATAGGTTATACATGAAGTATCCTGGGGGCAACATCAGGCCAAAAAGCTTGTGTTCAGGTATCGCGATTGACCCTATTTTTTTGGCCATAACTTTTTCTTTTTTTTTTAGGCATTTTTCAAAATTAAAAACAATTGACTGAAATTATGAGGAAAATGAGGAATTTTCTCTGCGATAATCCATTTTAAAATTGGTTTGGAAAAAAAAATCGGCCTTTGTACGGCCCCTATTTTTTTGAGGCCATGTTACCTGAACACAACCTTTTTGTAAGGCCTGATGATAGTATAGTATTGTATATGTAGGTTCTGTATACATCAATATGCACCCTTACCGTCCTTTGGTTACACAGTGAAAGCCCTTACAGTAGGTAACATATGACGTATTAGAACACGACGTGTTCTCACAGCGTAATGCTACGTATATAATTTCGTCAATATGTATTTTCGCGAATTGACTACAAAGTACAATTTCATGTGTATTTAAATTCGCGGATTTTGAATATGGTAGTAATATGGCTATACTGGATAAACTTCCACTTAACTTAAACTTTCATGTATTTTCGCGAATTTCAAAATCCGCGAAAATAAGTACAGCGCGAAATAAAGTATGTTTACAGTAGTACAGAGTACAGTCTACTGCAGCGCCATGGTGCTAGTAGGAGTGGCGGCCGAGGGAACTAATATGTTGTACGTTATGTGTTCTTCAGTTCCCATAGACTCAGCTCACACAGCTGTAACGTTTTTACCTGTTAACAAATTATCACTGCTTTATACACATGTGTACATTCACCACGGCTTGATTCAGGTACATGTTAACACGAAGTGTTCGCACGCCGTTTTTATACAAGAGCCGGAGGGAGAAGCCCACCAAAGTAAAGTCCACCTGACGCATTATGGTGACGGAGCAGTAGCTATAGCGATAATTCAGGTGGCTCCGTGTGCGCCGCCATGTTAGTTCTGTGCTGGGAATATCCCGCGAGATTCAGCCGGGTACCACTCCCACACACCATAGCTTGCCTGCAACAAGCTAAGTTGCGAGAGCAGAGCCAAGATCTCACGAGATGGCCGGTGCCAGTGTGAACACACAGATCATGGGAACAAGTTAACTCCCGCTACATCGCTATATGACTCCCCTTACATCGCTATATGATCACATTCATCCCATTCAGGTTATGCACATTTGTACATTCATCAAGGCTTTAGGGAGTGTTCATTTATCAATTACAGGGGGTGGGGGGGTGAGATTTTTGCATCCCCCCGCTCGCCGAAAACTTTTCGCCCACCCCCCTTTGAACTATGGTAACGCGCGGGATTTTTTGCTAAAAAGGGGCTAAATTTTTAACGCCCCCCCCCCTCAAGAGGGGTCAGAATTTTTTACGCCCCCCCCCTCAGGAGGGGTGGGAAAGTTTTACGCCCCCCCCAAACCCACCACCCCCCTGTGAATAATAAATGAACACTCCCTTAATTCAGGTATATGTTAACAGGTACCCAACATGCTGGCGCCGCCAACCCTCACAACTTTAACAGGTATTCCATCCTTACAACCATTAGGCATAAGTCAGTCATAACGATATGTATAACACAAATGATACATGGGTTTGATATCTAATGTGGATACATGTACAGGCATTTTGAGCAAATGAAACCGAATACTGACATTGTAACCGTATACTACAGATCAGTGTAGTTTAACTCTCTTATAAGAGAAACACAGTGCAATTATGTACTATGATGGGCATGATGCATGAATGCGGCATCATGATGTAAGATCAGCATGATGCATTCATGCATCATGCTGACCCTACAGATTTGATACACTCTCAAAGGGCTGTCACCCTGAGATGTTACTTGCTGGTCCTGCATTATTGCATCATGACAAGACCTGAAGATGAAGCTTTGATGCATCATGCCGTCCTTAAAGGGTTCGGCAACATTATAATGATACATGATGAAGAACATGCCTCTGACCTTTTCACCCTAAAGCAACAAACAATGAGCACAAGATACATCATAACCCCACAAACTGTGACACAGCAACCACACAAAGATCACATTATCATCCATATTTGTGCGATAAATGAATCATTAGGACGTGATACCGTCCTTAAAGGGTTAACAAGCATACACAGTTATAAACATAAGCAGCATATAAAAATATAAACCAGGCTCGTGTGTCATGCTTTAATAACGACGTGTATTTGGCACCTTCTAGACATCCTCTCGTGCGGTAATAGCTGTATTGCCCATGTCACCCAACTACCGGTACCTATTGACCAAATGGGGAGGGAACGACGACACATATGACCTGTATGTCATGGTGAGGGTATATGGTACCGGTAGTCCATGTACCGTATTCGACGTAATTAGCCCCCATCCCTTAATAAAACATACTCTATATTTGGGTCGACTTAGCGACAGTGAATTGGACCCAAAAATCGAGCCCAATTAAACTATTTAACTATTAATAGAAATATGTTGGTCATATTAGTTAAGCGTACTATACGGCAACTGTGTATATACTACACACGTATTGTGAAGGTCTGCATATTCACCACTAAAAGCTGTACAACTAATCGGTGTCTCTGACGGTCTGTAATCTCTCCTACCAGGAAGGCACACCACCTTGTGATAAAATGTTACGTATCACCAGCACGGTAGTACCAGCTTCTGACATAATCATTTCTACGTATCACTATGCTATTGAAATATCATGATTCATCTTGGATCCCACGTTTTATCCCGTCTAGACACCGCGCCTATTACACCAAGTCATGGTCAGAGATTGATTATCCCGCATGTATACACTTAACAATCACACAACCTCCAGCTACCGTCCACACATACTGACATTTACCGTGTTTTTAGTGTGCTCATGGTATTTTCTTTAATAGCTGATATAACTGATCTATTACATGAATCACTGAGACGTGAAAAAGTGGCAAGTAATAAGTCTTGGATTGAGTGAATACTTCGTGTACGTCTGATATGGTATATATAGAGGGGAGAAGGCTATATATGGTATTATATGTTCTACAGATTGTACAGGTCAAAGGAAGTAACATGTATAAGGTGGGTATGGGGGAAGAGGAAAGTCTCAGTCGTAGTGGAATTCTGTGTTGTACATGGCTAATTGTAGGTAACATGATTGAATATTGGGAGCTATGGCGAACCTGACTGGGGTATGAAGAGGTCATACACAATGTTTGTATTGTAGAAGAGATAAAATAAGGAGATGAACAACAGCTACACACAGGGGAGAAACCTCACAAGTGTTCAACTTGTACCAACATTACGGGTTAGCCTCATATTATATGGATACATATACCATATTTTGTACATTTTATTTTAAAACAGAGATAAAAAAAAGATTTAACTGGCTACACCTAACAACCAATGTGCCCCCGGTGTATTACATTGTCCTATGACTCATTGTATGCCTGATACCTAACGGGGCGGTCAACCCTTTGGGGACAGACCTGTAACATGATGCATGAATGCAGCCCTGATGCATTCATGCATCATGCCATGTTCATGCACCATGCTGTCCTCAAAGGGTTAACCCAGTAATGACTGAAGCTGGATTGACAGCTCGGTTTAACGTCAAGGCGGGTCACATTATAAAAGGCTGTCCACGCAAGATCTTCTACCATCAGGGACCCAAAGTAACCCTTCAACTCTTTAAGGACGGCATGATACCCTAATGCATTATGCCCTTAGTCGCCATAATGCATGAATGCAGCCCTGGCGAGTAACCAGAGAGCTGCATTCAAAGATCATGCTGACCCTACGGGGTTGAGACACACCCGTAGGGTCGGTATGATGTACCAAGGCAGCACTGGCGAGTAACTCGCTACCTCGGGCTGCATTGGTGCATCATATCGTCATGAAACTATTAGTGACATGCGTCCTTAAAAGTTTAAAGAACAACATGTTAACCCTTAAACGGCAAGGTACCAACCTTTTGTCGTCATGATGCATCAATGTATACATTTATATATCAGCGCTCCCACTATTTTTCAGGCACACTTTTAACTTTTAATTGACAGAAAATACTTTTAACTGACACGTTTGGTACCAAAAATTCCGCTGATAACCCACATTTCACCTAGAACCAAGATTTTTTTAAATTCAAAGATCAAATTGTGCATTCTGTCAATTCTGTAAAATCTGGAAATCAACTGACAAAATATGGCAAATCCCTTTTAACTGACATTTAACTGACTTTTAAAGCAGATAAAACAAAACTGACTATTAACTGAAGGGTGGGAACCCTGTATATCATGGTGACATCATGATGTTGATACACTCCCGCCGTGTCGGTGAGTTACTCGCCGAGCCTGTGTATCATAACGACAGACGAGCGGGAAGCCTTGAGGCATCATGCTGTCCGTAAAGGGTTAATTCTCCTGGTCTGGCCTTAAACTACCGGGTACTGAGGTAAGGATAACAACGTTGGTTAATATTCTAAACTATTCATCTCGCTAATGCACGGCCAAGTTCGTCCATTTTATGGGTCCTGCAATAAAAATGGAAAAAATATTATATTACATTTCATTCATAAAATCACTTCTAACCTTTCCAAACCAATTTTAAATCTAATAATTTTTATTTTCAGACTATAATCTTGGCCTTTAGGGCCACCATAGTACGTAAAACCCCAACTATATCTCGATCTCACTTGAGAAAAAGATATCGTCCTATAAAAAAATAGGTTTAAAAATCGTTTTCTCTTTATTTAATGTATTAAAAGCACACCCCCAATTACAGAAAAAAGATTCGGCTTATAGGAAATAAAAACGCCAAATAAGAATAGTCTTATAGGCAGGGTTTTACAGTAAGTGTAACTGTTTTGTCGTCTCACCGTGCGAGTTGTTGCCCCTGTTGTTCACGGAGCAGCTGTTTGGCCGTTTTGTCGTTCTTCGCCATGGCAACCATGACTCCCTGGTAGGCCACGATAGCGTCTCTCTCTACTTCACCTGCAACAATAAAGAGAAAACAATTCATATTCTGGTCCTACTGCAGGAAATAGTTATGGGTCTTAACTATAGTGAAAGTATAGGCCATAAAGGCAATTATAAAATCAAAGTTTAATTGAGTAGCTAGATATCCTGAATATGCTGACGCCACTCTCTTTTTTATCCTTTTACATACGGACACTTTGAACATTTTCTCAAGTACAGAGGATAACATTTTTTAAATTAAAAATAATAAAATTTCGTTTTTTACGTTGTGGGCCTGTAAGAAAAATGTGCGCCCTTACCCTTGACGTCCTTGAGTAGTCTCAGTATGATGGGGAGGAGGCCGGTCCCCAGCACCACCCGAGGTAACCACGGATACACCGCCAGGTCTGCCGCCAACGCTGTAAGGGGAACAGGAACGGTGTTATGAATCTATGTTAAGGTGTTGTCTTAGTACTAACAGGCAGCTTTAATACAAGAGGTGTGGCTCTGTCTCTGGACTCGGACACTTACTCCACAACAATCGTCTACATATTCGTCAAATTGTGGTGCACTAAATTTGGTATTATCGCTCGGTAAGTTCGTGTCACTTTGTCCATGCGTGTTAATTGCAGGCATCGTGCAGAGATGCTGAGATCTCTGCTCGGCGTGGGTAGCAGCAGACACTTTAAACCCGAATTCCTCCTAAATCACTTATATTTCCGGGTCCATATAGTGTAGAAACATGTATTATCATATGTATTCATGGCAACATACACACCTTGCATGGCGAGCATCCAGAGCTCTGACCCGTCGGCCCAGTACGGTGTGTAGGTGCTACCTATGACTATATCAGGGCCCAGTAGGGGTCTATAACTACTTGGTTTATATATGCCTCTATATGGGTAAAATTCGACATGGGAGACACAGTGATACGGCCCTTTAAAGCCATTTTAAAAATCGACAGACACAGAAATTTGGAATACAAATCGACCTACAGAGATTTTTCTAATAATTCTTATATATGTAAAAATTGACACAGTGAGATGGCCCTTTTGCTAAAAACAAGACACGGCAACACAGTCAAAATTGTGGGGACCCATGTAGAGGCACATATATAGCATACATACCCTACCCGGAGATAGGCATGTATAACTCTATATAACACACCTTGCATGGCGAGCATCCACAGCTCGGACCCGTCCCCCCAGTAGGGTGTGTAGGAGTCGGACACCTGCACGTTCCAGCCGGCGTCAGAGAGTCGCTTCCGGCAGTGAGCGCGACTCAGGAGGTGGATGGACGACTTGCAGAACGCCTCACACTTACACTGCTCCTCACCTACAACCGGGAACCAAGAAGTGTTGACGAAAATTACAAGACAGGGCTAAAACCCCTTCTTTGAGATGAACTGTAGGAGATGGGTCCCTCCAGAGACTTAAGGAGCAATCATTTTATTAACAACGGGGGATTGAAAATCGGCGCATGCGCAGGCCCTTTGAAGCATAATATCGCGCAGGTTTTTTTTCTCAAAACAGGTTAAATGTTTTTGACCCCCCGCCCCCCCAGTCAAAGGTTCCAACTTTTTTTTTGCCCCCTCCCAACGCACCAGCCCCCCCTTTTTAAAAAAAATGATAACTCCCTAAACTAATTTAGTTTTCAAAATTCCAGATTTCCGGAAAGTCCTGAAAGAATCCCATGTCTCATAGTTGCTCTCACAATGTGGGCTGGTATAGCTTATCTTTATACAAGAACCTTATTGGGGGGGGAAGATAATAAGGGAGTGCTCATTTTTTAACAACAGGGGGGGGGAGGTGAGATTGCGCGTGGAGCGTGCAAAATGTTTTTACCCCCCCCCCCTAGAGGGGCCGAAATTTTGCGTTTGCGGCCCTTTGTAGCAAGTAACGCACGGGCTTTTTCCCTCAAAACAGGTTGAATTTTTTTGACCCCCCCCAAGAGGGGTCTACATTTTTTACCCCCCCCGGTCAAGGGGTCCAAATTTTTTACCCCCCCCCCAAATCCACCACCCCCCCTGTTGTTAAAAAAGGAGCACTCCCTAAATAATGTATAATTAATTCCTGACTTACTCGTGTAGTGTCGCAGCATCATGAGTCCGAGCACGGCCAGGTTCAGGGCCAACACCAGGTCCCGCTCTCGGTGCTCTGCAGACAAACAGACAAAAGAGGCAACTTAGCAACTGTAAATCCCGTAAAATTTCAATACAACCTATAAGACGATGAAGGTCACAATGTATTGAAGCAAAATGTGGCCCTTAAAGGTTCACATGAAGAAACATGTGGCAGGCCGTCTATAGCATAGGGCAGGAGGGTCTTGTCAGTGAACATACAGGAGCACTTACCATCCAATGCTTAAAGATACCTGTCACAAGTTTCTATGCACCAGACTGACAGTGACTGAAAGAAATATTTTTTTCAAATTTTTTTTTTCAGTTAAATTTTTTGAGGACATTAAAAAAAAAAGGTTTATGTTTATTTTAATAAACAATATACCGTAATCGACGTAATAAGCGCCCCCCCCCCTTTTTGAGGCATTTTTAGACTAGAACAAAGGCTTAAATTTCACGATTTTGGAGACAATTAAACTAAAACTGCCATAAAAACTATTTTATAAGCGCCCAGGCGATTATTACGTCGAATATGGTAAATACTGTGGCACTTGTGGGCTTGTGTACTTACCGACATGTGGCAGACCCACTATGGCACAGCGGAGGAGTGCCTTGCCCTCCACCCACCCACACCCACCCACCCCCTCCCACACCCACCCACACCCATCCCACACCCACACACCCCCTCCCACACCCACACACACCCATCCCACACCCACACACCCCCTCCCACACCCACACACACCTACCCACACACACACACACCTACTTACTGACATGTGGGAGACCCACTATGGCACAGCGGAGGAGTGCCTTGCCCTCCACCCACCCACACCCACCCACCCACACCTACACCCACCCACCCCCTCCCACACCCACACACCCCCTCCCACACCCACACACCCTCCCACACACACACACACCTACACCCACACACACCTACACCCACACACACACCTACACCCACACACCCCCTCCCCCCCACCCACACCCCCTCCCCCCCACCCACACACACACACTTACCGACATGTGGCAGGCCGACTATGGCACAGCGGAGGAGTGCCTTGCCCTGGTCTGTGTCGGCCATCATGGATCCCTCCAGCACCACCAGGTTCAGCATCACCCCACACAACGTCGTCAACGCCATCTGCCACACCCGAGAAACAACACAATCAATTCTTTAACTTTTGCTTATAGGCCAGACCAAAAAAAGAAGTTGGTCAATTTTTTGCACCTAATTTTCGAAATAGGATTTATCTCTTTTTTTTAAAATTTGTTGATGGATTTCACTCTTTTTTTTTCAAAAATCAAGATTTTAATTTCAATTCAATTTTTTGTTTCTTGATTCCCACAGTTCAACCAATAAAAGATGTTTTGCCTTGGGTTCCCTTAGAACTTGTCAGAGACTGGTAAAAAAAAAAGAGGTCGCTCACTTCACTTTTCCATGACTAAAATCCACCGACAAAAAAATCTGATTGCTGGCACCATTTTTTCAAAAGTGAAATCCATTGACCACCCTTTTTTTTTGTGTGTGGCCATATCTTAATACATTTAGAAATTGTTGGAGATCAAATTCATTACACATTCACAAAAGATGAAATTGTTGTCATGATGCACCACTGCAGCTTCAGCGTGTAACTCATCGGTGCTGCATTGGTGCATCATGCCTGACCATTCGGGAGTGTCTGAACCCTTAGGGTCGTCATGATGCATGAATGCAGCCCTGGCGAGTTAGTCACCAGGGCTGCATTCATGCATCATGACGACCAATGGGCGTAGATAGAGCATGAAAGCACTACGCCGCCCTTAAAGGGTTTGCATATTTAAAGCTTGTCATGTGAGGAGCTCACCTTGCAGTCTTCGGTGTTTCCGGGAGACACAAAGAATGTCCACTGGTAGTCAAAGTAGTTAACGAGCAGCTCGGGGCCCCCGGCCAACATGAGCACCTTACGGGCCTCCTCGTCAGCCGACAGGTGACACAACCCGGGGAGGAGGAACCGAACCACCTGAAACACCATAGGGCTTTATACTAATGTACCACCGGAAATATCATGTAGGGTCTATACTAATGTACCACCTGAAACAGCATAGGGCTTTATACTAATGTAACAGGTGAAACATCACGTAGGGTCTATACTAATGTAACAGGTGAAACATCACGTAGGGGTCTATACTAATGTAACAGGTGAAACATCACGTAGGGTTTATACTAATGTAACAGGTGAAACATCATAGGGCTTTATACTAATGCAACACCTGAAACACCATTAGGGATTTATACTAATGCAACACCTGAAACACCATTAGGGATTTATACTAATGCAACACCTGAAACACCATTAGGGATTTATACTAATGTACCACCTGAAACAGCATAGGGCTTTATACTAATGTACCACCTGAAACATCATGTAGGGTCTATACTAATGTAACAGGTGAAACATCACGTAGGGTCTATACTAATGTAACACCTGAAACACCACCTAGGGTCTATAATAATGTAACACCTGAAACATCACGTGAGTTGTGGAGGGAAATCTTCCTCTGGTTTTGTGTCATATTCGGTCAAGCAAGGGTCCAACCCACCCCTCGTCTGCCTTTCCTCCCGGATCGGCCCAACATGAAACACCACCTAGGGTCTATACTAATGTAACACCTAAAACACCACGTAGGGTCTATACTAATGTAACAGGTGAAACATCACGTAGGGTCTATACTAATGTTACACCTGAAACATCATGTAGGGTCTATACTAATGTTACACCTGAAACATCATAGGGCTTTATACTAATGTTACACCTGAAACATCATGTAGGGTCTATACTAATGTACCACCTGAAACATCATGTAGGGTCTATACTAATGTTACACCTGAAACATCATGTAGGGTCTATACTAATGTACCACCTGAAACACCATAGGACTTTATACTAATGTTACACCTGAAACATCATGTAGGGTCTATACTAATGTTACACCTGAAACATCATAGGGTTTTATACTAATGTAACACCTGAAACATTATGTAGGGTCTATACTAATGTAACACCTGAAACACCATAGGGATTTATACTAAGGTATTAACATCATGTTATATCTATAACAAATAGTCGTAGTCAGTTCTACAGCTGGAACATCATGTTATATCAATAAAGGTTGTCCCTATTTCTGCCAAGATTTTTACAATATTTTTCAAAAAAAAAGAAAATAAAAGAATTGTCCACTTTGGATTTTTAGTACTAAAATTTGGAAAAAAATGCCACATTGAACCTTTTTCCCCCATCAGCCCACTCATAATTTTGGTTGTAATCCAAGTTATCAGAATTGAATGTACCGTAAAGCCGACTTTTTTTTGCATTTTAGGCTTGATTCGGCTTATTGCCTTCTCTCAAGGTGGGGTGGTCGGCTTATAAGTAGTTTTTATCCTATTATTACAGTTTAAAGCTGCATAATTGATTCAGAGTTTGGTTTATAAATTTGTCTCAAACTGGGGGGACAGCATAAATATTGAAACCTAAAAATATGTGAATTCAACTTAATCTCCACTCGACCCACCTCTGGCACCGATGTGTCGGCGGCGGGACCGGCGTGGGGGAGCGGGGAGAGCGAGGCGTCTCCGGCGTCCATCTTCTCCGGCTGGTTCTCCGTGTTGCCGTCAGGGGTCAGCACCTGTCTGCGCGCCTCCAGGTTCTTGGAGCTGTGGGAAAAGGGGCCAAGTTAGATTTTGTGGTAACGCTGATAGCCATGAAGGCCTTTTGTGGTACCACTAGTGACCCTGAGGGCTTTTTGTGGTATCACTACTAGCCCTGAAGGCCTTTTGTGCTACTGCTACTAGCCCTGAGGGCCTTTTGTGCTACTGCTACACTGCTACTAGCCCTGAGGGCCTTTTGTGGCACTGCTACTGACTGAGGACCTTTTGTGGTACCACTAATACTAACCCTAAGCGCCTTTTGTTCTACCGATACTAACTCTAAGGGCTTTTTGTGGTACCAGTACTAGCCCTGAGGGCCTTTTGTGGTGCCACTACTAGCCCTGAGGGCCTTTTGTGGCACCACTACTAGCCCTGAGGGCCTTTTGTGGCACTACTACTAGCCCTGAGGGCCTTTTGTGGTACCACTACTAGCCCTGAGGGCCTTTTGTGGCACCACTACTAGCCCTGAGGGCCTTTTGTGGCACTACTACTAGCCCTGAGGGCCTTTTGTGGCACCACTACTAGCCCTGAGGGCCTTTTGTGGCACCACTACTAGCCCTGAGGGCCTTTTGTGGCACTACTACTAGCCCTGAGGGTCTTTTGTGGTACCACTACTGGCCCTGAGGGCCTTTTGTGGCACCACTACTAGCCCTGAGGGCCTTTTGTGCTACCCACACTAGCCCTGAGGGCCTTTTGTGCTACCCACACTAGCCCTGAGGGCCTTTTGTGGTACCACTACTGACCCTGAGGGCCTTTTGTGGTACCACTACTAGCCCTGAGGGCCTTTTGTGGTACCACTCCTAGCCCTGAAGGCCTTTTGTGCTACCCACACTAGCCCTGAGGGCCTTTTGTGGTACCACTACTGACCCTGAGGGCCTTTTGTGGCACCACTTCTGACCCTGAGGGCCTTTTGTGGTACCACTACTGACCCTGAGGGCCTTTTGTGGTACCACTACTAACTCTGAGGGCCTTTTGTGGCACCACCACTAGCCCTGAGGGCCTTTTGTGGCACCACTACTGGCCCTGAGGGCCTTTTGGGGTACCACTACTAGCCCTGAGGGCCTTTTGCGGCACCACTACTAGCCCTGAGGGCCTTTTGGGGTACCACTACTAGCCCTGAGGGCCTTTTGTGGCACCACTACTAGCCCTGAGGGCCTTTTGTGGTACCACTACTAGCCCTGAGGGCCTTTTGTGGTACCACTACTAGCCCTGAGGGCCTTTTGTGGTACCACTACTAGCCCTGAGGACCTTTTGTGCTACCCACACTAGCCCTGAGGGCCTTTTGTGGCACCACTACTAGCCCTGAGGACCTTTTGTGCTACCCACACTAGCCCTGAGGGCCTTTTGTGCTACCACTACTGGCCCTGAGGGCCTTTTGTGGTACCACTACTGACCCTGAGGGCCTTTTGTGGCACCACTACTGACCCTGAGGGCCTTTTGTGCTACCACTACTGGCCCTGAGGGCCTTTTGTGGTACCACTACTGACCCTGAGGGCCTTTTGTGGCACCACTACTAGCCCTGAGGGCCTTTTGTGGCACCACTATTAGCCCTGAGGGCCTTTTGTGGCACCACTACTAGCCCTGAGGTCCTTTTGTGGCACCACTTCTAGCCCTGAGGGCCTTTGTTGTACCAATACTAGTCTTGAGGCCCTTTCTGGTACTTATATTTTGCTTCCATTGTCACTCCCAAATACATCCATTATTGACAAGTACAGTGTGTCTGTACACAACAACGATACCTTTGTCATTGTAGCCACAATGCCCTCAGTTCTTTATCTTTATCTAGTGAATAACTAAAACGTTTATTGCATGTGTATTAAATGTTAGTAAA